>JAWNPP010000139.1:0-576692 GCA_035047445.1 Drosophila siamana | reverse complement strand
TGGTCTTCTCGTTGAATCTCTGGGTCTGCTGCACATTGCCTTGACGTTCCAGTGTGTGTGAAGTTGGCCCAGAGAGTTGTGGCTGTAAATCAGGCAAAATTAGTTGTTGGATTGTAAATGGTTTTCTTTGGTAATAAGCCCATTTTTAAATCTGCGCCTGTATTCGTTAATTATTGTTTCATTGAAACGTATTGGCGGGTGTGGAGGAACGAATACTTCTTTATGTGCACGGATAGCCTCTCTTTGAGCAATTTCAAGTTCATGTTGCAGTCTGAGCAGTGTGGGCAGATGGTCGTCATCCATTATTGCTTGTTGTTGTTGTTGTTGCAGGGGATGAAAGTGGCGTTGCAGCTGCTGCAAGTATCGGGGCCGTTCTAGCCGTTGTGGAACAAATGGTTGAAGAAGTAGTTTGCGTGCCTCCTGGTTAGGTGATTGGCAAGCGAAGTGGCAAATCTTAAGCTAGCTTGTTGAAAGATTTCATCTGGTGTCTTGATACTGTATGTGTCTCTTAAGGACTGATTTTTTATGAACCAGGGGGCGTTCATAGATCTCCTAATAATGATGTTTTGGACAGTTTCGATGCGACGTATTTGCGTTGTGGAAACTAATGCTCCCCAAATTGGGATTGCGTATTGCCATACAGGAGCCAGTAGTTGCTTATAGGCAAGAGATTTGCATTCCTTGGACAGTCTGCTGCTGCCACCAAGTAGCCATTCAAGTTTCTTGTATGTGGCTCGAAGTCTAATACAGAGATAGGTGATATGATGGTTAAGTATCAATCTTCTATCTAAGTATAGTCCCAAGTATTGATGCCGAGTCTTATTTGCAATTGGAGTTTGGTGAATGCGTGGTGTGATTCTTTGCTCCGCTAGGCTAAGTTTCCTCATGGTAAAAAGCACATGTGCCGTTTTCCCAACATTTATGGAAATGCACCACTTTTTAGCCCATGTCATGAATCTTGCTAAGTATTTCTCATTAGCATAAGTTGCATAAAGAGGATTATCATTAGTGGCCAGTATGATAGTGTCATCCGCGTAGGTAGATAGAAGCATTTTAGTGGCATCTGAGTTGCATCGCCAAGTAGGGAGATGAGTTTCAGAGATTTGGGCAAGAGGCATATCAGATGAGAAAATAGTATACAAAATTGGGCCCAAGACACTGCTTTCGGGCACTCCAGCGGAAATTTTGCCTTCTCTTGAAAACGTGCCATCGTTACAGTGGACCACAAAATTACGGTATTGTAGGTAACTTTGCAGCACCAAGAATAGAGAATATGGTATTTATTTAATTAATTTAGCAGCAGCAACAACAGCACCAGCAGCCACACCAGAACCAACAGCAGCAGCAACTTCACCAACAGCACCAGCAGCAATTGCAACAGACAACTCAGCAGAAACAGCAACAGCTGCAACAACAACAACAGCCACAACATATACACATACATACAGTGTAGCCAGCCAATAAAAATAAACAATAAACCCATTGACAAGTAGCAACAGCAGCAGCAAATTCAGCAACAACTTTACCTGTGCCAGCAGCAGGAGCAGCATTACCGTCAGCAGCACCAGCAGCAGCACCAGCAGCAACAGCGACAGCAACACCAGACACTACGACACCAAGATAATCGTTTTTTTTTTTTCAATGTTCGTGCAGATGCACAATAGAGGCCGACAGAAAACTTACTTTAACATTAGCAACCTATATGAATATCATTGGCGTTAAGATTAACAGAATTATAAGAGGCGCACTGCTTGCTATTACAAAGAGATTAGCATGCAGTACAGTAGTGGTACAAAGCAGTGATGTAATAATGTATTGGCCTTAAGATATAACAAAGTAAGAGTACTGCTTGCTATTACAGAGAGGTTAGCATGCAGTACATAAGTGATACAAAGCAGGGTATAAGTGTAATTGTGTTGGCGTTAAGGTTAACAGAGGCATGAAGAATAAAAGTGGATATTTAAAATAAGTAACAAAATTGTATGTTTGATTGGCGTGATTTTACAACGTAGAGCAAATTAGAGAGAAACCTCGGGCTTATAATAAAAATTAATTGAGAAGTCAATTACAATTATATGAATTCAATTAGAGGTACTGTGCAATGTAGTGAGTATATGAAATAGTCTAAGATTTGATTGATGTGATAATAGGAACTAGATGAGAATTGGATTAATTTAAATGAATTCAATTGGAAATACTGGGCAATGTAGTGAGTTTGAGAAATAGTCTAAGTATAAAGGTAAGTTACAGATAATTAAATTTGAATACAAAATTGTGAATTGGAGGCATAGTTTGGTATATCAATAAGATTAATGAGTTGTCTTTATAATATAACAATTGAATTGGCGGAAAAGTGTGGATTTAGTTACTAAGGCTATACAATGAAGAAGATTTGAGGCGTATTTTTCGGTGAGCGCATCTAATCCAATTATGAACTGGTCGCCAGTTGGCTATGCAGCACTGCGTGGTCTGGTGGTGATACAGTTGCTGAGGTGGATACGGGCAATAACGTGAGAGTGACCAGGACTGGCTGAGAGGAAGTATACAGCGGCGTCTCCAATGGCGATGGGGCAACAAAGACTTTCGTAGATCCCACCAGGAACAAAAGTTGGGCAGGATTTCTTGGTGGGCTGTAGTAGTAGGAGGAATGTCATCTTTCACGTTCCAGGCGGCGTTGGAGGGATGCAAGGTTATGTTCCAGAATTAGATTTGCATTAGTTGGCAGTGGATATTGTTGTTGGTATGCTGAGTGGCTGTAATGGTGCAAGCTTCGCTGAGTAGTAGAACCACCGGGTTGCCAGTTTGTATCTGCTTGTAGAACATTGCGTTCATTGCGTTTCCAGCGTGTGTAGTGGGCCCAATTAAGAGGAGAAACGCGCATGGAGGATGCAGTTTGCACGTTTTGGTGAAGAATCAGCTGAGGTGAGGAAGAAGAAAAGAACTTCCGTCGCACCGGAATGGGATAAGGATACCCTGTTTGGCGGAATCGTTTCCTTCGGTTACAGGTCATCAGGTCTTGCCAGGGCCTTTGATTAGGGAAAGGTTTATGGGAAGGCAGGGCTAGTGAATTTTCTTCACATTGCAGAGCCGTGTCAGTCCTAGGTTGTAGCGTTTGCGTCGTGCTAGAGTGAGATGGCTGGTTTAATTCAAGAATTGGAGGAGCAGCTGGAGGTAAGATGACTTCATCATCAAAGTTGGAATCATTGTCATCAATTATGATTATTGGTTCCAGGTCATGCTCAGTATGTTGCAGAGAGCTATCATCACTCTGCAAGGTATTGGTTTCTCGCCCTAATTGCTGTGGCTGGTGCATCTGGGTTTGATTTTTTTGCATTCGCAGATCAGGAAGTATTAATAGTTGGATTTGGAGTGGCTGATGTTGTATGATGGATTCAAGTTCATGTTTAGAGATGAGTCCTTGATTGTATCTGCGCCGGTAATTATTAATGGTCTTCTCGTTGAATCTCTGGGTCTGCTGCACATTGCCTTGACGTTCCAGTGTGTGTGAAGTTGGCCCAGAGAGTTGTGGCTGTAAATCAGGCAAAATTAGTTGTTGGATTGTAAATGGTTTTCTTTGGTAATAAGCCCATTTTTAAATCTGCGCCTGTATTCGTTAATTATTGTTTCATTGAAACGTATTGGCGGGTGTGGAGGAACGAATACTTCTTTATGTGCACGGATAGCCTCTCTTTGAGCAATTTCAAGTTCATGTTGCAGTCTGAGCAGTGTGGGCAGATGGTCGTCATCCATTATTGCTTGTTGTTGTTGTTGTTGCAGGGGATGAAAGTGGCGTTGCAGCTGCTGCAAGTATCGGGGCCGTTCTAGCCGTTGTGGAACAAATGGTTGAAGAAGTAGTTTGCGTGCCTCCTGGTTAGGGTGATTGGCAAGCGAAGTGGCAAATCTTAAGCTAGCTTGTTGAAAGATTTCATCTGGTGTCTTGATACTGTATGTGTCTCTTAAGGACTGATTTTGTATGAACCAGGGGCGTTCATAGATCTCCTAATAATGATGTTTTGGACAGTTTCGATGCGACGTATTTGCGTTGTGGAAACTAATGCTCCCCAAATTGGGATTGCGTATTGCCATACAGGAGCCAGTAGTTGCTTATAGGCAAGAGATTTGCATTCCTTGGACAGTCTGCTGCTGCCACCAAGTAGCCATTCAAGTTTCTTGTATGTGGCTCGAAGTCTAATACAGAGATAGGTGATATGATGGTTAAGTATCAATCTTCTATCTAAGTATAGTCCCAAGTATTGATGCCGAGTCTTATTTGCAATTGGAGTTTGGTGAATGCGTGGTGTGATTCTTTGCTCCGCTAGGCTAAGTTTCCTCATGGTAAAAAGCACATGTGCCGTTTTCCCAACATTTATGGAAATGCACCACTTTTTAGCCCATGTCATGAATCTTGCTAAGTATTTCTCATTAGCATAAGTTGCATAAAGAGGATTATCATTAGTGGCCAGTATGATAGTGTCATCCGCGTAGGTAGATAGAAGCATTTTAGTGGCATCTGAGTTGCATCGCCAAGTAGGGAGATGAGTTTCAGAGATTTGGGCAAGAGGCATATCAGATGAGAAAATAGTATACAAAATTGGGCCCAAGACACTGCCTTGGGGCACTCCAGCGGAAATTTTGCCTTCTCTTGAAAGCGTGCCATCGTTACAGTGAACCACAAAATTACGGTCTTGTAGGTAACTTTGCAGCACCAAGAATAGAGAATATGGTATTAATTTAATTAATTTACATAACAGCCCCGTATGCCATACACGATCAAAGGCTTCAGTTATATCAATACACAGCCGAACAGTACTGTTTATTTTCAAATGCATTAAGAATATACTGGGTGACACGTGATAGTTGTTGTTCTGCACCATGGTCTTTTCTAAACCCAAATTGATGGCTAGGAACAGCATTGGCAAAATCTTTACATTCAAATAGTCTGGTAAGTAAGACTTTCTCAAAAAGCTTGGAAAAGCCAGCAAGCAAGCTGATTGGCCGAAAGGATGAAACATTGTCAGTACTCCTCCCAGGTTTACGTATCATTTTAATGGATGCGAATTTCCACTTAGTAGGGAAGTAGCCAAACCTAAGACTACTGTTATAGATTAGTGCAAGATATACGATTACCTTTTGCGGCAAGGATTTGATTACATGATTATCAATATTATCAGGACCAGGCGACTTTTGGGCAGTTAGCAGTTTGATTTCCGACATGATTTCTATTACTGTGATTGGCCGGAAGGGTGGAGACTGAGTGTCCGGAGTAGCTGTTAAGAGTTCAATTTGTTGGCACTTTTGTTGGGTGAGTTGATTCAGTTCATTAGTGATTTGGAGCCGATCTTCGACAGATTCAATGCTAGATTCAATCTTAAGTGGATAGTTGGGCTCAGGTTTTCTTTTTAAGTTATTGGTAAGTTTCCACATCTTTTGCAATCTGTAACGATCTTGATTATCAATTTGTTCAAGTAAGTTGTTCAAATGTTTTTTTTGGCTATAGCTAAAGCTTTCTTTAAGCGGTTTTCGATTGATCTATATTTTTTCCTCAAAGTCGGTGTGCGAAATAGCATGTTGTCAAGTTTGGGGTACTTTTTATTTCGTTTTTTCGTTAGTTAGTTCTTTCCATCAAGTTTGGGGGTGCTTTTGTTTCGTTAGTGGTTTGCGTTTTGCGTTTAGTTTAGTTTAGTTAAGTTTAGTTTGGTTTTTTTGGTTTAATTATTGGCTGTGTGCCCTCTTGTGAATTTTTCTCGCTTTTCTCCAATCTCACGCGCCTTTTAGGTTGCTTGCTTGGCTTCCGCTTGCTTGCTTGACTTTTGCTTGCATGACTTCTTCCTTTGCTTGCTTGACTTTTTGATTGCAAGTGGCCGGAGAGGGCCAACACGACCGTTATTGCAGGCCGCACACACACACCTCCGCTCACTCATTAGGTCACTTGCCATCTCTCACGCTCACACGCTCACACGCTCACACACTCACACACTCACACGCTCACATGCTCACACGCTCACGCACTCACACGCTCACTCATACTCAGGCTACTCGCATACTCAATGCAGCGCAAGCGATCGGCCGAAAGAGAGAGAAGGACAGCCATTTCAGTTGTCGTTCTCCTTTCCTTCGGCCCAATCGCCATCGCTGGCCGTGAGCGTCGGTCCACGAACACTGTTCGGGCCAGAGAGCTGCACGCATACACGCATACAGCGAAGCGAAGCCTGTGTATGGGTCAGAACGAGAGAGGGAGAGAGAGAGAGAGAGTGTGAAAGTGGTAGTGAAGAGTGGAGAGAGGGTGGGAGAGGGAGAGAGGGTGAGAGAGGACCTAGTTGGCTTACGCTGTGCCTTGTTTCTTTGCTCGCTCTCAGGCTCGAGCGTTGTTCATGATCGGGCTCGAGAGCGGGCGCAGGGCAGCGTATAAAAAGGCGGTGCCGCGGCTAAGCAATCAGATTCGGGTTTCGTGTGTGAATATGGTTATTTGCTGGTGCTTTTGTTGGCCAGAAGGGCAATGTTTTTCGAATAGTTATGTAGGCCGGAAGGGCTAAAAAAGGGTTGTTAGAATAATTATGTTGGCCGGAGGTTAAGATTGAAGAAAAGACGACGAGAACGAAACACTTACAGTTTGAGGAGCGACATTACATGACTTGACCATTTATAGATTTTTTCCTTGCTAACATGCAAGTGTTCATTTAACAAATCTTTGTATGGACTTTTAAAACGACTGGTACAAACAGGTGGGTCACAGTTAGTGGACAAATATTGGGACGAATATTCTAGGTGTTTTGGACAAAGTGAAAAAAAACAAAATACATAAAATACATTTTGAAAAAACTTTGTCCTTAAAAATTGACAGAAATAATTTGGCTGATTTTCTATTTTTCTAGCGTAAATAGAAATTAATTGGCGTTTTGCTCAATGCATGCCAGAAGGGTGTGCATTGAGCAAAAATTTTTTATAAAGAAATTGAATTAAAATTTACTGTCCGTCCGTTAAATGTCAAAGTTAGTACTTAAAATATATGTATATGTATATGTATGCGCATGCAAGAGAGAGTGCGCAAGTGGGTGGTTTGGGCGTAGCATATGTGATTATTATTGGCGTCTGCAGCTCACAGATAGAGTTCATTGAACTGAGATGGATATGCTTGTTGCCGCAGGTCAGGCACAGCTGTTGACACACGTACGCTCACCGTCCACTCACGCACACAAGCTTGCATGCGCATGTGTATTGCACTTATGAAGATTTTGGCCTATTATTGTGGCTGAATGGCTGCATGTCACATGCTCGAAGTGGGTATATTTGTGGAGGGGCATGTTATTAATCATGTGCCCCAACTGTCGTGTTGCCAATTTGCTGACGTGAATTTATAAAAAATAAATTCGGCGTTTATTTGTATTTTTGGTGTTTTCTAGGGGTGGGCAACTTGGCATGCACACAAGTACGCACATATCTATCGGCCACTGCGATAGTTTGGGATTTTTTAGGGGATTTTTTTTTTTATCGAGTGTCGTACTTGTCAGTATTAGTCATTTAGGTGGCTGTTCTGTCGATGTTGTTTGCTGCTGCACTTGGTCTCAATTGGCTGTATGCGCGGCCAATCGGACCAGGCGGGCGTCAAGTGGCGGTTATGCGTATTTTTATGTACGCTTATTTGCCGTTATTATTTAACTAGTAGGTTATAGTAATTGATTTTACTAAATTTTTATTATTAATTTATGCATGTTATTTATCCATTTTTAGTTAATTACTGTCCGATTGTCAGTATTAAATTTTTTGGCGCCAGTCAGCTTATCGATATAATCGATATATTCTTGTCCAATTCTAGTGTTTTTTCTTTGTTTGTCTATCGTCAGTGATCGTGTTGTGGTTTGTGTGAAAATATTTTTAAATTTGTTAATTGTTTATACTAATCCATTGTTTATTAATTTTTAGTGGTGGCGCAATCCGAGAAGGATCCCCGGAGCTGCAGTGTAGGTATTTGTTATTTATTTATTTGGCTATATTTGCTTTTTAATTCATTGTTTTCATTTTAGGGTTTTGGCGTTACTGCAGGTAAGTGATTAATATTTAGGTTTTTATCTCTTTTCAGGTACTGGCGATGGATCACGGAGGACTGGACTACATGCAGGTAAGTGTTTTTTTTTTTATTTTTTAATTATTGTTTATATATTTTTGATTAATTATTATTATTTTTCCTTTATTTTTTTTTTTTTTTTCAGGTTATTACACTGCATGCAATTGGAGATTTTTTCTAATTGGTATTAATATGTTTTTTGGTTTCTTTTCAGGTGTTGGCGCGCGTCACGGAGGACTGGGCAGGATTGGACCACATGCAGGTGAGTGTTTTTTATTTTTTTTAATTGTTTATGTGCATATTTTAATTACTTGTTATTCCTTTTTTTTTTAATTTCAGGTTAAGGCGTCCCTCGGCGGTCATGGATGTAAGTGTGAGTATTAATTGTCGTCAGTTTGTGTAGGTTTTAGCAATTGCTATGATGCAATTGTCTGTTTGTATTGTTTATTAATTAATTCTCTTTTTCTTTCAGGGTATGCCGGCGATGGACTGGGACGGGGACGTTGGATTGGCACAGGTAAGTTCTGCTTGTCTGTTTGTTTATATTCGTTTGCACGTATATAGACAATCTGAGATCAATTATAAAAGAAACTAACTCTATTTGTATTTCTTTTGCAGGGATTGGCTTGCCGCAATGGGCTGGATGTACTGTGTGAGTGTGTAGAACAACTTTCTAGCCAGTTTATAATTAAATGTTTACTTTTATAAATGTTTTCTATATGCTAACTAGTCTGTCTATATTCTAGTTCTTTCTACAGGTTTTGGCGTCAAGTCATTGTGGACTAGACTGGATTCAAGGAGGTGAGTTTATTCATATGTGTTTCTATATTTGCTTATATGCAATTATATTAATGATTATTTGTTACTCGATCCTCTTTTCAGGTGCGTGGATGTCAATAAGGACTGGAGTGTAGAAGAGTTGAGAATAAAATTTTAAATATTCTAGTCAATTTGTATAAAATACTAATAATAATTTACTAACTATAAATTTTTTTTCTATCTATATACTTTACTAATTATTTTAATTTTTTTTTATTCTCTTTTCAGGTGCTGGCGTCTCTACCCTAAGGACTGGACTGGACTCTGCGCATGTAAGTATATTTGTCAAGTGTTGTATATATGTATTAATTTACATATATGAAAATTAAACTATATAATTAATTAACTTTCTAACTTTATATTGCAGGTACTGGCTAAATATCACAGTTGGAGTTGCTAATAGGAGCTTTGGTGAGTATCATCGTCGTTGTAAATAATTGCATGCGTCCAATAATTTAATTTAACTAAATAATTATAAAAAATTTATAAATTTTTTTTCTATCTATATACTTTACTAATTATTTTAATTTTTTTTTATTCTCTTTTCAGGTGCTGGCGTCTCTACCCTAAGGACTGGACTGGACTCTGCGCATGTAAGTATATTTGTCAAGTGTTGTATATATGTATTAATTTACATATATGAAAATTAAACTATATAATTAATTAACTTTCTAACTTTATATTGCAGGTACTGGCTAAATATCACAGTTGGAGTTGCTAATAGGAGCTTTGGTGAGTATAATCGTCGTTGTAAATAATTGCATGCGTCCAATAATTTAATTTAACTAAATAATTTCTATACAATTATCTAAACTAATGATTATTTATTGTTTCAGGATTGGTGAGGCAACTGCAGCGGACTATTATCACTGGCGAGTTGCTTCCTGTCAAGGGCATTCATTTACGTTATGCTAGTGGGCAGAATGTATAGATGCAATTAATAATTCTATAATAATATATTTGTTATAGATTATTGGCCTGCTATTTGATGTCGGACTCTGCTATGATGTGGTCCGGTAAGTGTGTTTAATTGTCTATATATAAATGTCATATAAAATTTACCTAGGATAAATAATGAAATATTTTGACTAATTATTCTTTGTTCTTTTCTTTTCAGGTATTGGCGTCGGACTAGGCTAGCGTCGGACTGGTCATACAGAGGTAAGTTTAAAGTCGTCAATATGATGTACTAACTAATTTTACTAACTATAAATTTAATCTACATCTATGACTAACTGGTCTAATAAAAAGATTTTTTATTTATTTTTTTTCTTTTCCAGGTACTGGCTGCTTTCACTGGAGGACTGCACGAACAAGTAAGTATTTATTTGGCTTCTGAATTTGTCTGTATATAGTTATTTAATTTATTTGTTTTTAATTTTTTCCAGGTTTGGCCGGTTCGAGAGCGAGGAATGGGGCATATTGAGGGTGAGTATGAGGCTGATTTTTGCACTAATTGCGTACGTATGTGAGCGATCGTGTATGCACTCGACGCACTCATGCAATTGCTTACTCGCTATTGTGTGAGTTTGGAATTGCGAGTGCTCGGCAAGCGCATGCCAGGCCTCTCGCGTACGTATGCTTGTACTTAAATTGGCTTATTCCGTGAATTCAACAGGCTGCGTATAACTCGCTGTACGCGAGCCTATTGATAGCTTATTGAGTTGCTATTAAAGTTAAAAAAATCTATGTTTATATTGCAGGTGTACCTTTTATGTAAATTGCTGAACTAACATATCTTGAATGTGAGTATTAATGGTTGAGTATCTAGTTCATTGTCTGATTGTTTTGTTTGCTACCTGTCTTTTCAGAAATGGCGTCAGTTTTTTTTTTTTTTTAATAATAATTTAATAAATAAATAATGTAAGTATAGATTTTCGTCCGTTTGGCTGCCTGTTCTAAGTTCAATTTATACTAATCATGTTTTTATTTTCTCTTTCAGGTCTTATTAATGGGTCAAGAGGGGCATGGCAGGGGAGAAGGTAAGTAGCGTAGTGGCCGTTGACATGCTTGTTTGTGTGCATGTACTAATTTGTTTTTCTTTCGTTTCAGGTATTGGCTTATTTATACGCGTGACAAGGGCAGCAAGTTGGCAGGGATGACAGCTAGGGGACGCATGGAGAAGCATACTTGCAGATTGCATACAGCTAGAGCCCTAATAAGGGCTATTGCATGCGTATGCGAGTATGCTTATTATATTGACTAGAGGCCATGTATATTTAAATTGGCGATGTATAGTGCGTGAGTATGTGGAATATGTGTATGTGTATATTAGTATTTACTTGTCATTATTGTTTTCAGTCCGTATACTGCTGTTGTCTGCTGCACTGCTTGCTGCTGCCATCAACGGGCTGAGTTGGCGACTGATGCTGAGGTCCTTTCGGCCGCACTGCAACTACACCGCCGCTGGCCGCGTAGTCATGGCCAGCAGTGACGCAATCGCCTCGAGAGCAGCATCCATCTTTTGGGTCAGTGTCGCAAGTGCATGCGAGTGTTGGCTGACCTGTTGATGGATGTCGCTGTTGGTGTGGCCGGTTGTTGGTGTTGCTGCTGCTGCTGCTGCTGCTGCTGCTGGCTGATGTCGGCGAGAGGCCTGCTCCTGCTGCTCCTGCTGCATCTGATGCTGCTTATGATGCTGCTGCTCCTGCTGCTTCTGCTGCTGCTGCAGGTGCGGGCTATGTTGCTGATATTGCTGCTGCTGCTCGTTGCGCAGTCGCTCCTGGACCCGTTGCAAGTGTCGACTTGCTGGTCCAGAGGCGGCGCGTGTCGATGGCTGCGTATTGGCGACATTGCCTGTACTCGTGGTGGCCGTTGTGGTAGGGGTAGTGGCAGTAGGAGTGGTTGTCATTGTAGCCGTGGGCGGCTGGGCGGTCATCGGCTGCATATTGGCTGGATGGCTGGTCAGGTTGTCGTTGATGTTGTTGTTGTTGTAGTTGCGGTTGCGGCTGTTGTTGTTGTTATTGCTGTAGCGGCTGCGTCGGCTGCGGCTGTCGTGCAACAAATGCGCGTTTTGCTGCCTATCCTGCTTGTGCTGGTTTGGGCGGCGATTTGACGCATTTTGTTGCTGCGGATGGCTCTGCTGCTGCTGCTGCTGCTGCTGCTGCTGTCCATGATGACGTTCCAGCTGCTGCCATTGCTGCGAATGCCAAGTCCGATGCTGTGCATTGCCGGTCCTCGGCAGTTGTAGTGGCTGCTGTTGTCGCTGTTGGCGCTGCATCGGCCTGGCAATTGGTAGTTTTGACAGCAGCTGAACCGGATCGTTCAGCAGCTTCGCCGCCGTTGCTCTCGCCTTGTTGGTGGCCAGCTTGGCGCGCTCATGCTTGTATGCGCTGCACCCTTTGTACGCAGCGATATGAGCACCACGGCAGTTGGCACATGTAGCTGGCATGCCGGCTGCCTTGGTGCACGTATGCGTTGCATGTGGGCCAGCGCATTTCATGCAAACGAATTGGCGGCGGCAGTAGTTTTTTGTATGCCCAAAGGCCTGGCATCTGTGGCACTGCGCTGGATCAATGGATTTGCGTTTGTGCTCGACACGCACAAACTGGCTGCCAAGCTGCTTCAGCTCCAGGATGGCCTCGTTGACCCCATTGGGCTGTGGCTGGAGCTCAACTTGGAACAGGTTCAACGGTTCGCCGCTAAACCTGTGCCGTACATTCTGTACGAAGCACGGCTTGTAACCCATGGCAGTGAGCTGTGCGTGGATCCATTGAGTGTCCGTGGACGGATGCAGGTGGCGGATGACCACTCTGAAGCCGCGCTCGTTACGCACCTGGTGTGTGTGCATTTCGATCTGGCCATCGGTACGTAGAGAGTTTGCGATCTTTTCGTACGTGGCCAGGTCGTGTGCCTGCAGACGGATTGCTCCGTTCTGCACGCACTTGAGTGCGTAACGACCGGCGGCTCCATCGATGGCCTCCAGTCGCTCAATCAGCCGACCGATGCTGTCAACACGTGAGATGAACAGCACCGGCACGCGCTGATCGTTCTTACTCGGCTCGCCGGCCGGATTGTTGCCACCATCGGCACCCACTGCCTTGCCAAGGCGAATGGCCTCCTGCTCCAGCAGGAAGCGATTGAAGGCCAGGTCCGGTTCACATTTGGCCTTCTTACTGGCTGGCCGTCTCGGCGCGTTCGATTGGCCGATTTCGCCGGCGGCATTGATGGTGTCGTTGTCGTTGTTGCCATTGTTGTTGTTGTTGCTGTTGCTACAATTGCTGCTCAGGCGGCGTTTGATTGTGCCGGCAGCCATTGTATTGTCCGCTTCAGTGGTAATTGTAGTTGTGGGTGCGCTATTCTCATCATTTTCTCTCTTCTTCTTTCTCGTTCCAGCCAGAATTGCCTTCAGCTGCTCGTCGAACGAGGAGTCCGAGGCGAAAGAGGAGGAGATCATGGAAGCCATGGACGAGTCGAGGGCTTCCCTGATTTGCTGCCGAGCCTTGGCAGAATAGCGCACTTTTGGCTTGCGCTTTTGTGACCAATGACGGATTGGCAGGGTAAGTATTGGCTTTTTGTTGGGCTTACCCGGCTCAATTTTAATGCCGCCATTGTTTATTGCAGTCTCAACGGATTCCGGCTGGATGGCTGATGTTGCTGTTGCTGCTGCCATTGATGGCGATGGCAATGGCCGTGGCAAAGCCGTGGACGCCACTGTAGGCGCCACTGTTGACGCCATTGGTGCCGCTGCTGGTGCCGCCATTGCTGTCGCTGCAGCCGCTGCAGCCGCTGCTGCTGCTGCTGATGTGGACGGTTGCTGGGATGCGCCAGATGAGCGCCGCTGTTGTTGCTGTTGTTGTAGTTGCTGTTGCTTTGCTGGCTGCTGCTTTGCTGGCTGCTGCTTTGCTGGCTGCTGCTTTGCTGGCTGCTGCTTTGCTGGCTGCTGCTGATGCTGATGCTGGATTTGCTGCTGCTGCTGCTGCTGGATATGCTGCCGCTGCTCCTCCTTTGATGGCCGCTGCTCCTCCTTTGCTGGCCGCTGCTGTTGCTGTTGTTGGCTTTGTTGTTGCTGCTGCTGCTGCTGCTGCTGCTGAGTCGGCTGTTGCGGCTGCCAACGGAGCCGGGAAACACAGGAGAGCGTCGATAGCGAGGAGTCGCTTTCCCCAAAGGTGTCGTCAAAGTCCATGCCCATGGACGAGACTATTGGCGAGATGTGGCTGCCGGACAAGGAGGCCGAGGTGGCCGACGACACGGTGACGACGTCAACGTCAACGTCAACGTCACCGTCAACATCAACGTCAGAGGAGCCTTCGGCCTGATTTGCACAACTTGCTATGAATTTGGCATAGTTGTTCAAGTAGGCCGAATTGCTCTTGTTGTTGTGACTGTTGGTGTTGTTGGTATTGTTGTGGTTGTTGTTGTTGTTGTTGTTGCTGCTGCCGCTGCCAGTACAGTGGCTGATACCGTTGTTGGTGTCAGCGTTGGCATCACAATTTGGCGCGAGCTGTGGCGTCAAAGATGGCCGCTGTCTTGTCTGACCTTTGGACTGGTCGGCCATTTTTGATGCCGTCTTTTGGCGCCTTCTTTGTGATGTACGCAAAGGGTCGCTAATGATGTCGCTTACGTCGCTCACACCGTTAGTTGTTGTAGTTGCTGCTTTAACTGTTGCTGCTGCTGCTGCTACTGCTGCTACTGCTGCTACTGCTGCTACTGCTGCAACTGATGTTGCTGAGGCTGCTGCTGATGCCGTGGAAAAGCCGATGCAGGATTTGCTGGTCAAGAAGGATGTTGCTGATGCTGCTGCTGCTGCTGCTGCTGCTGCTGCTTGCTTAATTTGTCGTTAATGTTTTTAGTTTTAATTGTCGCACTACGGCTTTGTCGTTTATTGTAATAGTAATTGTAATTTTAAGGCGACGGCAAGGAGGAGAAGCGATTTATATTATAATTTTTTTGCACAATTAAAGAAAGGACCACATTTACACATTAATTTGGACGGCACTGTGTTTTTTTTTTTTTTTTACTTTTCCATCAAGTTTGGGGTACTTTTTATTTCGTTTTTTCGTTAGTTAGTTCTTTCCATCAAGTTTGGGGGTGCTTTTGTTTCGTTAGTGGTTTGCGTTTTGCGTTTAGTTTAGTTTAGTTAAGTTTAGTTTGGTTTTTTTGGTTTAATTATTGGCTGTGTGCCCTCTTGTGAATTTTTCTCGCTTTTCTCCAATCTCACGCGCCTTTTAGGTTGCTTGCTTGGCTTCCGCTTGCTTGCTTGACTTTTGCTTGCATGACTTCTTCCTTTGCTTGCTTGACTTTTTGACTTTTTGATTGCAAGTGGCCGGAGAGGGCCAACACGACCGTTATTGCAGGCCGCACACACACCTCCGCTCACTCATTAGGTCACTTGCCATCTCTCACGCTCACACGCTCACACGCTCACATGCTCACATGCTCACACGCTCACGCACTCACACGCTCACTCATACTCAGGCTACTCGCATACTCAATGCAGCGCAAGCGATCGGCCGAAAGAGAGAGAAGGACAGCCATTTCAGTTGTCGTTCTCCTTTCCTTCGGCCCAATCGCCATCGCTGGCCGTGAGCGTCGGTCCACGAACACTGTTCGGGCCAGAGAGCTGCACGCATACACGCATACAGCGAAGCGAAGCCTGTGTATGGGTCAGAACGAGAGAGGGAGAGAGAGAGAGAGAGTGTGAAAGTGGTAGTGAAGAGTGGAGAGAGGGTGGGAGAGGGAGAGAGGGTGAGAGAGGACCTAGTTGGCTTACGCTGTGCCTTGTTTCTTTGCTCGCTCTCAGGCTCGAGCGTTGTTCATGATCGGGCTCGAGAGCGGGCGCAGGGCAGCGTATAAAAAGGCGGTGCCGCGGCTAAGCAATCAGATTCGGGTTTCGTGTGTGAATATGGTTATTTGCTGGTGCTTTTGTTGGCCAGAAGGGCAATGTTTTTCGAATAGTTATGTAGGCCGGAAGGGCTAAAAAAGGGTTGTTAGAATAATTATGTTGGCCGGAGGTTAAGATTGAAGAAAAGACGACGAGAACGAAACACTTACAGTTTGAGGAGCGACATTACATGACTTGACCATTTATAGATTTTTTCCTTGCTAACATGCAAGTGTTCATTTAACAAATCTTTGTATGGACTTTTAAAACGACTGGTACAAACAGGTGGGTCACAGTTAGTGGACAAATATTGGGACGAATATTCTAGGTGTTTTGGACAAAGTGAAAAAAAACAAAATACATAAAATACATTTTGAAAAAACTTTGTCCTTAAAAATTGACAGAAATAATTTGGCTGATTTTCTATTTTTCTAGCGTAAATAGAAATTAATTGGCGTTTTGCTCAATGCATGCCAGAAGGGTGTGCATTGAGCAAAAATTTTTTATAAAGAAATTGAATTAAAATTTACTGTCCGTCCGTTAAATGTCAAAGTTAGTACTTAAAATATATGTATATGTATATGTATGCGCATGCAAGAGAGAGTGCGCAAGTGGGTGGTTTGGGCGTAGCATATGTGATTATTATTGGCGTCTGCAGCTCACAGATAGAGTTCATTGAACTGAGATGGATATGCTTGTTGCCGCAGGTCAGGCACAGCTGTTGACACACGTACGCTCACCGTCCACTCACGCACACAAGCTTGCATGCGCATGTGTATTGCACTTATGAAGATTTTGGCCTATTATTGTGGCTGAATGGCTGCATGTCACATGCTCGAAGTGGGTATATTTGTGGAGGGGCATGTTATTAATCATGTGCCCCAGCTGTCGTGTTGCCAATTTGCTGACGTGAATTTATAAAAAATAAATTCGGCGTTTATTTGTATTTTTGGTGTTTTCTAGGGGTGGGCAACTTTGGCATGCACACAAGTACGCACATATCTATCGGCCACTGCGATAGTTTTTTTTTTTTTATCGAGTGTCGTACTTGTCAGTATTAGTCATTTAGGTGGCTGTTCTGTCGATGTTGTTTGCTGCTGCACTTGGTCTCAATTGGCTGTATGCGCGGCCAATCGGACCAGGCGGGCGTCAAGTGGCGGTTATGCGTATTTTTAAGTACGCTTATTTGCCGTTATTATTTAACTAGTAGGTTATAGTAATTGATTTTACTAAATTTTTATTATTAATTTATGCATGTTATTTATCCATTTTTAGTTAATTACTGTCCGATTGTCAGTATTAAATTTTTTGGCGCCAGTCAGCTTATCGATATAATCGATATATTCTTGTCCAATTCTAGTGTTTTTTCTTTGTTTGTCTATCGTCAGTGATCGTGTTGTGGTTTGTGTGAAAATATTTTAATTAATTCTCTTTTTCTTTCAGGGTATGCCGGCGATGGACTGGGACGGGGACGTTGAATTGGCACAGGTAAGTTCTGCTTGTCTGTTTGTTTATATTCGTTTGCACGTATATAGACAATCTGAGATCAATTATAAAAGAAACTAACTCTATTTGTATTTCTTTTGCAGGGATTGGCTTGCCGCAATGGGCTGGATGTACTGTGTGAGTGTGTAGAACAACTTTCTAGCCAGTTTATAATTAAATGTTTACTTTTATAAATGTTTTCTATATGCTAACTAGTCTGTCTATATTCTAGTTCTTTCTACAGGTTTTGGCGTCAAGTCATTGTGGACTAGACTGGATTCAAGGAGGTGAGTTTATTCATATGTGTTTCTATATTTGCTTATATGCAATTATGTTAATGATTATTTGTTACTCGATCCTCTTATCAGGTGCGTGGATGTCAATAAGGACTGGAGTGTAGAAGAATTGAGAATAAAATTTTAAATATTCTAGTCAATTTGTATAAAATACTAATAATAATTTACTAACTATAAATTTTTTTCTATCTATATACTTTACTAATTATTTTAATTTTTTTTTATTCTCTTTTCAGGTGCTGGCGTCTCTACCCTAAGGACTGGACTGGACTCTGCGCATGTAAGTATATTTGTCAAGTGTTGTATATATGTATTAATTTACATATATGAAAATTAAACTATATAATTAATTAACTTTCTAACTTTATATTGCAGGTACTGGCTAAATATCACAGTTGGAGTTGCTAATAGGAGCTTTGGTGAGTATAATCGTCGTTGTAAATAATTGCATGCGTCCAATAATTTAATTTAACTAAATAATTTCTATACAATTATCTAAACTAATGATTATTTATTGTTTCAGGATTGGTGAGGCAACTGCAGCGGACTATTATCACTGGCGAGTTGCTTCCTGTCAAGGGCATTCATTTACGTTATGCTAGTGGGCAGAATGTATAGATGCAATTAATAATTCTATAATAATATATTTGTTATAGATTATTGGCCTGCTATTTGATGTCGGACTCTGCTATGATGTGGTCCGGTAAGTGTGTTTAATTGTCTATATATAAATGTCATATAAAATTTACCTAGGATAAATAATGAAATATTTTGACTAATTATTCTTTGTTCTTTTCTTTTCAGGTATTGGCGTCGGACTAGGCTAGCGTCGGACTGGTCATACAGAGGTAAGTTTAAAGTCGTCAATATGATGTACTAACTAATTTTACTAACTATAAATTTAATCTACATCTATGACTAACTGGTCTAATAAAAAGATTTTTTATCTATTTTTTTTCTTTTTCAGGTACTGGCTGCTTTCACTGGAGGACTGCACGAACAAGTAAGTATTTATTTGGCTTCTGAATTTGTCTGTATATAGTTATTTAATTTATTTGTTTTTAATTTTTTCCAGGTTTGGCCGGTTCGAGAGCGAGGAATGGGGCATATTGAGGGTGAGTATGAGGCTGATTTTTGCACTAATTGCGTACGTATGTGAGCGATCGTGTATGCACTCGACGCACTCATGCAATTGCTTACTCGCTATTGTGTGAGTTTGGAATTGCGAGTGCTCGGCAAGCGCATGCCAGGCCTCTCGCGTACGTATGCTTGTACTTAAATTGGCTTATTCCGTGAATTCAACTGGCTGCGTATAACTCGCTGTACGCGAGCCTATTGATAATTTATTGAGTTGCTATTAAAGTTAAAAAAAAAAAAAATCTATGTTTATATTGCAGGTGTACCTTTTATGTAAATTGCTGAACTAACATATCTTGAATGTGAGTATTAATGGTTGAGTATCTAGTTCATTGTCTGATTGTTTTGTTTGCTACCTGTCTTTTCAGAAATGGCGTCAGTTTTTTTTTTTTTTTTAATAATAATTTAATAAATAAATAATGTAAGTATAGATTTTCGTCCGTTTGGCTGCCTGTTCTAAGTTCAATTTATACTAATCATGTTTTTATTTTCTCTTTCAGGTCTTATTAATGGGTCAAGAGGGGCATGGCAGGGGAGAAGGTAAGTAGCGTAGTGGCCGTTGACATGCTTGTTTGTGTGCATGTACTAATTTGTTTTTCTTTCGTTTCAGGTATTGGCTTATTTATACGCATGACAAGGGCAGCAAGTTGGCAGGGATGACAGCTAGGGGACGCATGGAGAAGCATACTTGCAGATTGCATACAGCTAGAGCCCTAATAAGGGCTATTGCATGCGTATGCGAGTATGCTTATTATATTGACTAGAGGCCATGTATATTTAAATTGGCGATGTATAGTGCGTGAGTATGTGGAATATGTGTATGTGTATATTAGTATTTACTTGTCATTATTGTTTTCAGTCCGTATACTGCTGTTGTCTGCTGCACTGCTTGCTGCTGCCATCAACGGGCTGAGTTGGCGACTGATGCTGAGGTCCTTTCGGCCGCACTGCAACTACACCGCCGCTGGCCGCGTAGTCATGGCCAGCAGTGACGCAATCGCCTCGAGAGCAGCATCCATCTTTTGGGTCAGTGTCGCAAGTGCATGCGAGTGTTGGCTGACCTGTTGATGGATGTCGCTGTTGGTGTGGCCGGTTGTTGGTGTTGCTGCTGCTGCTGCTGCTGCTGCTGCTGGCTGATGTCGGCGAGAGGCCTGCTCCTGCTGCTCCTGCTGCATCTGATGCTGCTTATGATGCTGCTGCTCCTGCTGCTTCTGCTGCTGCTGCAGGTGCGGGCTATGTTGCTGATATTGCTGCTGCTGCTCGTTGCGCAGTCGCTCCTGGACCCGTTGCAAGTGTCGACTTGCTGGTCCAGAGGCGGCGCGTGTCGATGGCTGCGTATTGGCGACATTGCCTGTACTCGTGGTGGCCGTTGTGGTAGGGGTAGTGGCAGTAGGAGTGGTTGTCATTGTAGCCGTGGGCGGCTGGGCGGTCATCGGCTGCATATTGGCTGGATGGCTGGTCAGGTTGTCGTTGATGTTGTTGTTGTTGTAGTTGCGGTTGCGGCTGTTGTTGTTGTTATTGCTGTAGCGGCTGCGTCGGCTGCGGCTGTCGTGCAACAAATGCGCGTTTTGCTGCCTATCCTGCTTGTGCTGGTTTGGGCGGCGATTTGACGCATTTTGTTGCTGCGGATGGCTCTGCTGCTGCTGCTGCTGCTGCTGCTGCTGTCCATGATGACGTTCCAGCTGCTGCCATTGCTGCGAATGCCAAGTCCGATGCTGTGCATTGCCGGTCCTCGGCAGTTGTAGTGGCTGCTGTTGTCGCTGTTGGCGCTGCATCGGCCTGGCAATTGGTAGTTTTGACAGCAGCTGAACCGGATCGTTCAGCAGCTTCGCCGCCGTTGCTCTCGCCTTGTTGGTGGCCAGCTTGGCGCGCTCATGCTTGTATGCGCTGCAACCTTTGTACGCAGCGATATGAGCACCACGGCAGTTGGCACATGTAGCTGGCATGCCGGCTGCCTTGGTGCACGTATGCGTTGCATGTGGGCCAGCGCATTTCATGCAAACGAATTGGCGGCGGCAGTAGTTTTTTGTATGCCCAAAGGCCTGGCATCTGTGGCACTGCGCTGGATCAATGGATTTGCGTTTGTGCTCGACACGCACAAACTGGCTGCCAAGCTGCTTCAGCTCCAGGATGGCCTCGTTGACCCCATTGGGCTGTGGCTGGAGCTCAACTTGGAACAGGTTCAACGGTTCGCCGCTAAACCTGTGCCGTACATTCTGTACGAAGCACGGCTTGTAACCCATGGCAGTGAGCTGTGCGTGGATCCATTGAGTGTCCGTGGACGGATGCAGGTGGCGGATGACCACTCTGAAGCCGCGCTCGTTACGCACCTGGTGTGTGTGCATTTCGATCTGGCCATCGGTACGTAGAGAGTTTGCGATCTTTTCGTACGTGGCCAGGTCGTGTGCCTGCAGACGGATTGCTCCGTTCTGCACGCACTTGAGTGCGTAACGACCGGCGGCTCCATCGATGGCCTCCAGTCGCTCAATCAGCCGACCGATGCTGTCAACACGTGAGATGAACAGCACCGGCACGCGCTGATCGTTCTTACTCGGCTCGCCGGCCGGATTGTTGCCACCATCGGCACCCACTGCCTTGCCAAGGCGAATGGCCTCCTGCTCCAGCAGGAAGCGATTGAAGGCCAGGTCCGGTTCACATTTGGCCTTCTTACTGGCTGGCCGTCTCGGCGCGTTCGATTGGCCGATTTCGCCGGCGGCATTGATGGTGTCGTTGTCGTTGTTGCCATTGTTGTTGTTGTTGCTGTTGCTACAATTGCTGCTCAGGCGGCGTTTGATTGTGCCGGCAGCCATTGTATTGTCCGCTTCAGTGGTAATTGTAGTTGTGGGTGCGCTATTCTCATCATTTTCTCTCTTCTTCTTTCTCGTTCCAGCCAGAATTGCCTTCAGCTGCTCGTCGAACGAGGAGTCCGAGGCGAAAGAGGAGGAGATCATGGAAGCCATGGACGAGTCGAGGGCTTCCCTGATTTGCTGCCGAGCCTTGGCCGAATAGCGCACTTTTGGCTTGCGCTTTTGTGACCAATGACGGATTGGCAGGGTAAGTATTGGCTTTTTGTTGGGCTTACCCGGCTCAATTTTAATGCCGCCATTGTTTATTGCAGTCTCAACGGATTCCGGCTGGATGGCTGATGTTGCTGTTGCTGCTGCCATTGATGGCGATGGCAATGGCCGTGGCAAAGCCGTGGACGCCACTGTAGGCGCCACTGTTGACGCCATTGGTGCCGCTGCTGGTGCCGCCATTGCTGTCGCTGCAGCCGCTGCAGCCGCTGCTGCTGCTGCTGATGTGGACGGTTGCTGGGATGCGCCAGATGAGCGCCGCTGTTGTTGCTGTTGTTGTAGTTGCTGTTGCTTTGCTGGCTGCTGCTTTGCTGGCTGCTGCTTTGCTGGCTGCTGCTTTGCTGGCTGCTGCTTTGCTGGCTGCTGCTGATGCTGATGCTGGATTTGCTGCTGCTGCTGCTGCTGGATATGCTGCCGCTGCTCCTCCTTTGATGGCCGCTGCTCCTCCTTTGCTGGCCGCTGCTGTTGCTGTTGTTGGCTTTGTTGTTGCTGCTGCTGCTGCTGCTGCTGCTGAGTCGGCTGTTGCGGCTGCCAACGGAGCCGGGAAACACAGGAGAGCGTCGATAGCGAGGAGTCGCTTTCCCCAAAGGTGTCGTCAAAGTCCATGCCCATGGACGAGACTATTGGCGAGATGTGGCTGCCGGACAAGGAGGCCGAGGTGGCCGACGACACGGTGACGACGTCAACGTCAACGTCAACGTCACCGTCAACATCAACGTCAGAGGAGCCTTCGGCCTGATTTGCACAACTTGCTATGAATTTGGCATAGTTGTTCAAGTAGGCCGAATTGCTCTTGTTGTTGTGACTGTTGGTGTTGTTGGTATTGTTGTGGTTGTTGTTGTTGTTGTTGCTGCTGCCGCTGCCAGTACAGTGGCTGATACCGTTGTTGGTGTCAGCGTTGGCATCACAATTTGGCGCGAGCTGTGGCGTCAAAGATGGCCGCTGTCTTGTCTGACCTTTGGACTGGTCGGCCATTTTTGATGCCGTCTTTTGGCGCCTTCTTTGTGATGTACGCAAAGGGTCGCTAATGATGTCGCTTACGTCGCTCACACCGTTAGTTGTTGTAGTTGCTGCTTTAACTGTTGCTGCTGCTGCTGCTACTGCTGCTACTGCTGCTACTGCTGCTACTGCTGCAACTGATGTTGCTGAGGCTGCTGCTGATGCCGTGGAAAAGCCGATGCAGGATTTGCTGGTCAAGAAGGATGTTGCTGATGCTGCTGCTGCTGCTGCTGCTGCTGCTGCTTGCTTAATTTGTCGTTAATGTTTTTAGTTTTAATTGTCGCACTACGGCTTTGTCGTTTATTGTAATAGTAATTGTAATTTTAAGGCGACGGCAAGGAGGAGAAGCGATTTATATTATAATTTTTTTGCACAATTAAAGAAAGGACCACATTTACACATTAATTTGGACGGCACTGTGTTTTTTTTTTTTTTTTTACTTTTCCATCAAGTTTGGGGTACTTTTTATTTCGTTTTTTCGTTAGTTAGTTCTTTCCATCAAGTTTGGGGGTGCTTTTGTTTCGTTAGTGGTTTGCGTTTTGCGTTTAGTTTAGTTTAGTTAAGTTTAGTTTGGTTTTTTTGGTTTAATTATTGGCTGTGTGCCCTCTTGTGAATTTTTCTCGCTTTTCTCCAATCTTACGCGCCTTTTAGGTTGCTTGCTTGGCTTCCGCTTGCTTGCTTGACTTTTGCTTGCATGACTTCTTCCTTTGCTTGCTTGACTTTTTGATTGCAAGTGGCCGGAGAGGGCCAACACGACCGTTATTGCAGGCCGCACACACACCTCCGCTCACTCATTAGGTCACTTGCCATCTCTCACGCTCACACGCTCACACGCTCACACACTCACACGCTCTTTTTTTTTTTTTTTTTTTTTTTTTTGGTGCTTTTGTTGGCCAGAAGGGCAATGTTTTTCGAATAGTTATGTAGGCCGGAAGGGCTAAAAAAGGGTTGTTAGAATAATTATGTTGGCCGGAGGTTAAGATTGAAGAAAAGACGACGAGAACGAAACACTTACAGTTTGAGGAGCGACATTACATGACTTGACCATTTATAGATTTTTTCCTTGCTAACATGCAAGTGTTCATTTAACAAATCTTTGTATGGACTTTTAAAACGACTGGTACAAACAGGTGGGTCACAGTTAGTGGACAAATATTGGGACGAATATTCTAGGTGTTTTGGACAAAGTGAAAAAAAAAAACAAAATACATAAAATACATTTTGAAAAAACTTTGTCCTTAAAAATTGACAGAAATAATTTGGCTGATTTTCTATTTTTCTAGCGTAAATAGAAATTAATTGGCGTTTTGCTCAATGCATGCCAGAAGGGTGTGCATTGAGCAAAAATTTTTTATAAAGAAATTGAATTAAAATTTACTGTCCGTCCGTTAAATGTCAAAGTTAGTACTTAAAATATATGTATATGTATATGTATGCGCATGCAAGAGAGAGTGCGCAAGTGGGTGGTTTGGGCGTAGCATATGTGATTATTATTGGCGTCTGCAGCTCACAGATAGAGTTCATTGAACTGAGATGGATATGCTTGTTGCCGTAGGTCAGGCACAGCTGTTGACACACGTACGCTCACCGTCCACTCACGCACACAAGCTTGCATGCGCATGTGTATTGCACTTATGAGGATTTTGGCCTATTATTGTGGCTGAATGGCTGCATGTCACATGCTCGAAGTGGGTATATTTGTGGAGGGGCATGTTATTAATCATGTGCCCCAGCTGTCGTGTTGCCAATTTGCTGACGTGAATTTATAAAAAATAAATTCGGCGTTTATTTGTATTTTTGGTGTTTTCTAGGGGTGGGCAACTTTGGCATGCACACAAGTACGCACATATCTATCGGCCACTGCGATAGTTTGGGATTTTTTAGGGGATTTTTTTTTTTATCGAGTGTCGTACTTGTCAGTATTAGTCATTTAGGTGGCTGTTCTGTCGATGTTGTTTGCTGCTGCACTTGGTCTCAATTGGCTGTATGCGCGGCCAATCGGACCAGGCGGGCGTCAAGTGGCGGTTATGCGTATTTTTAAGTACGCTTATTTGCCGTTATTATTTAACTAGTAGGTTATAGTAATTGATTTTACTAAATTTTTATTATTAATTTATGCATGTTATTTATCCATTTTTAGTTAATTACTGTCCGATTGTCAGTATTAAATTTTTTGGCGCCAGTCAGCTTATCGATATAATCGATATATTCTTGTCCAATTCTAGTGTTTTTTCTTTGTTTGTCTATCGTCAGTGATCGTGTTGTGGTTTGTGTGAAAATATTTTTAATTAATTCTCTTTTTCTTTCAGGGTATGCCGGCGATGGACTGGGACGGGGACGTTGAATTGGCACAGGTAAGTTCTGCTTGTCTGTTTGTTTATATTCGTTTGCACGTATATAGACAATCTGAGATCAATTATAAAAGAAACTAACTCTATTTGTATTTCTTTTGCAGGGATTGGCTTGCCGCAATGGGCTGGATGTACTGTGTGAGTGTGTAGAACAACTTTCTAGCCAGTTTATAATTAAATGTTTACTTTTATAAATGTTTTCTATATGCTAACTAGTCTGTCTATATTCTAGTTCTTTCTACAGGTTTTGGCGTCAAGTCATTGTGGACTAGACTGGATTCAAGGAGGTGAGTTTATTCATATGTGTTTCTATATTTGCTTATATGCAATTATATTAATGATTATTTGTTACTCGATCCTCTTATCAGGTGCGTGGATGTCAATAAGGACTGGAGTGTAGAAGAGTTGAGAATAAAATTTTAAATATTCTAGTCAATTTGTATAAAATACTAATAATAATTTACTAACTATAAATTTTTTTTTCTATCTATATACTTTACTAATTATTTTAATTTTTTTTTATTCTCTTTTCAGGTGCTGGCGTCTCTACCCTAAGGACTGGACTGGACTCTGCGCATGTAAGTATATTTGTCAAGTGTTGTATATATGTATTAATTTACATATATGAAAATTAAACTATATAATTAATTAACTTTCTAACTTTATATTGCAGGTACTGGCTAAATATCACAGTTGGAGTTGCTAATAGGAGCTTTGGTGAGTATAATCGTCGTTGTAAATAATTGCATGCGTCCAATAATTTAATTTAACTAAATAATTTCTATACAATTATCTAAACTAATGATTATTTATTGTTTCAGGATTGGTGAGGCAACTGCAGCGGACTATTATCACTGGCGAGTTGCTTCCTGTCAAGGGCATTCATTTACGTTATGCTAGTGGGCAGAATGTATAGATGCAATTAATAATTCTATAATAATATATTTGTTATAGATTATTGGCCTGCTATTTGATGTCGGACTCTGCTATGATGTGGTCCGGTAAGTGTGTTTAATTGTCTATATATTAATGTCATATAAAATTTACCTAGGATAAATAATGAAATATTTTGACTAATTATTCTTTGTTCTTTTCTTTTCAGGTATTGGCGTCGGACTAGGCTAGCGTCGGACTGGTCATACAGAGGTAAGTTTAAAGTCGTCAAGATGATGTACTAACTAATTTTACTAACTATAAATTTAATCTACATCTATGACTAACTGGTCTAATAAAAAGATTTTTTATTTATTTTTTCTTTTTCAGGTACTGGCTGCTTTCACTGGAGGACTGCACGAACAAGTAAGTATTTATTTGGCTTCTGAATTTGTCTGTATATAGTTATTTAATTTATTTGTTTTTAATTTTTTTCCAGGTTTGGCCGGTTCGAGAGCGAGGAATGGGGCATATTGAGGGTGAGTATGAGGCTGATTTTTGCACTAATTGCGTACGTATGTGAGCGATCGTGTATGCACTCGACGCACTCATGCAATTGCTTACTCGCTATTGTGTGAGTTTGGAATTGCGAGTGCTCGGCAAGCGCATGCCAGGCCTCTCGCGTACGTATGCTTGTACTTAAATTGGCTTATTCCGTGAATTCAACTGGCTGCGTATAACTCGCTGTACGCGAGCCTATTGATAACTTATTGAGTTGCTATTAAAGTTAAAAAAAAATCTATGTTTATATTGCAGGTGTACCTTTTATGTAAATTGCTGAACTAACATATCTTGAATGTGAGTATTAATGGTTGAGTATCTAGTTCATTGTCTGATTGTTTTGTTTGCTACCTGTCTTTTCAGAAATGGCGTCAGTTTTTTTTTTTTTTTTTAATAATAATTTAATAAATAAATAATGTAAGTATAGATTTTCGTCCGTTTGGCTGCCTGTTCTAAGTTCAATTTATACTAATCATGTTTTTATTTTCTCTTTCAGGTCTTATTAATGGGTCAAGAGGGGCATGGCAGGGGAGAAGGTAAGTAGCGTAGTGGCCGTTGACATGCTTGTTTGTGTGCATGTACTAATTTGTTTTTCTTTCGTTTCAGGTATTGGCTTATTTATACGCATGACAAGGGCAGCAAGTTGGCAGGGATGACAGCTAGGGGACGCATGGAGAAGCATACTTGCAGATTGCATACAGCTAGAGCCCTAATAAGGGCTATTGCATGCGTATGCGAGTATGCTTATTATATTGACTAGAGGCCATGTATATTTAAATTGGCGATGTATAGTGCGTGAGTATGTGGAATATGTGTATGTGTATATTAGTATTTACTTGTCATTATTGTTTTCAGTCCGTATACTGCTGTTGTCTGCTGCACTGCTTGCTGCTGCCATCAACGGGCTGAGTTGGCGACTGATGCTGAGGTCCTTTCGGCCGCACTGCAACTACACCGCCGCTGGCCGCGTAGTCATGGCCAGCAGTGACGCAATCGCCTCGAGAGCAGCATCCATCTTTTGGGTCAGTGTCGCAAGTGCATGCGAGTGTTGGCTGACCTGTTGATGGATGTCGCTGTTGGTGTGGCCGGTTGTTGGTGTTGCTGCTGCTGCTGCTGCTGGCTGATGTCGGCGAGAGGCCTGCTCCTGCTGCTCCTGCTGCATCTGATGCTGCTTATGATGCTGCTGCTCCTGCTGCTTCTGCTGCTGCTCATTGCGCAGTCGCTCCTGGACCCGTTGCAAGTGTCGACTTGCTGGTCCAGAGGCGGCGCGTGTCGATGGCTGCGTATTGGCGACATTGCCTGTACTCGTGGTGGCCGTTGTGGTAGGGGTAGTGGCAGTAGGAGTGGTTGTCATTGTAGCCGTGGGCGGCTGGGCGGTCATCGGCTGCATATTGGCTAGATGGCTGGTCAGGTTGTCGTTGATGTTGTTGTTGTTGTAGTTGCGGTTGCGGCTGTTGTTGTTGTTATTGCTGTAGCGGCTGCGTCGGCTGCGGCTGTCGTGCAACAAATGCGCGTTTTGCTGCCTATCCTGCTTGTGCTGGTTTGGGCGGCGATTTGACGCATTTTGTTGCTGCGGATGGCTCTGTTGCTGCTGCTGCTGCTGCTGCTGCTGCTGTCCATGATGACGTTCCAGCTGCTGCCATTGCTGCGAATGCCAAGTCCGATGCTGTGCATTGCCGGTCCTCGGCAGTTGTAGTGGCTGCTGTTGTCGCTGTTGGCGCTGCATCGGCCTGGCAATTGGTAGTTTTGACAGCAGCTGAACCGGATCGTTCAGCAGCTTCGCCGCCGTTGCTCTCGCCTTGTTGGTGGCCAGCTTGGCGCGCTCATGCTTGTATGCGCTGCAACCTTTGTACGCAGCGATATGAGCACCACGGCAGTTGGCACATGTAGCTGGCATGCCGGCTGCCTTGGTGCACGTATGCGTTGCATGTGGGCCAGCGCATTTCATGCAAACGAATTGGCGGCGGCAGTAGTTTTTTGTATGCCCAAAGGCCTGGCATCTGTGGCACTGCGCTGGATCAATGGATTTGCGTTTGTGCTCGACACGCACAAACTGGCTGCCAAGCCATGCAAGCAAAAGTCAAGCAAGCAAGCGGAAGCCAAGCAAGCAACCTAAAAGGCGCGTGAGATTGGAGAAAAGCGAGAAAAATTCACAAGAGGGCACACAGCCAATAATTAAACCAAAAAAACCAAACTAAACTTAACTAAACTAAACTAAACGCAAAACGCAAACCACTAACGAAACAAAAGCACCCCCAAACTTGATGGAAAGAACTAACTAACGAAAAAACGAAATAAAAAAAAGTACCCCAAACTTGATGGAAAAGTAAAAAAAAAAAAAAAAAAAAAAAACACAGTGCCGTCCAAATTAATGTGTAAATGTGGTCCTTTCTTTAATTGTGCAAAAAAATTATAATATAAATCGCTTCTCCTCCTTGCCGTCGCCTTAAAATTACAATTACTATTACAATAAACGACAAAGCCGTAGTGCGACAATTAAAACTAAAAACATTAACGACAAATTAAGCAAGCAGCAGCAGCAGCAGCAGCAGCATCAGCAACATCCTTCTTGACCAGCAAATCCTGCATCGGCTTTTCCACGGCATCAGCAGCAGCCTCAGCAACATCAGTTGCAGCAGTAGCAGCAGTAGCAGCAGTAGCAGCAGCAGCAGCAACAGTTAAAGCAGCAACTACAACAACTAACGGTGTGAGCGACGTAAGCGACATCATTAGCGACCCTTTGCGTACATCACAAAGAAGGCGCCAAAAGACGGCATCAAAAATGGCCGACCAGTCCAAAGGTCAGACAAGACAGCGGCCATCTTTGACGCCACAGCTCGCGCCAAATTGTGATGCCAACGCTGACACCAACAACGGTATCAGCCACTGTACTGGCAGCGGCAGCAGCAACAACAACAACAACAACAACCACAACAATACCAACAACACCAACAGTCACAACAACAAGAGCAATTCGGCCTACTTGAACAACTATGCCAAATTCATAGCAAGTTGTGCAAATCAGGCCGAAGGCTCCTCTGACGTTGATGTTGACGGTGACGTTGACGTTGACGTTGACGTCGTCACCGTGTCGTCGGCCACCTCGGCCTCCTTGTCCGGCAGCCACATATCGCCAATAGTCTCGTCCATGGGCATGGACTTTGACGACACCTTTGGGGAAAGCGACTCCTCGCTATCGACGCTCTCCTGTGTTTCCCGGCTCCGTTGGCAGCCGCAACAGCCGACTCAACAGCAGCAGCAGCAGCAGCAGCAACAACAAAGCCAACAACAGCAACAGCAGCGGCCATCAAAGGAGGAGCAGCGGCAGCATATCCAGCAGCAGCAGCAGCAGCAAATCCAGCATCAGCATCAGCAGCAGCCAGCAAAGCAGCAGCCAGCAAAGCAGCAGCCAGCAAAGCAGCAGCCAGCAAAGCAGCAGCCAGCAAAGCAACAGCAACTACAACAACAGCAACAACAGCGGCGCTCATCTGGCGCATCCCAGCAACCGTCCACATCAGCAGCAGCAGCAGCGGCTGCAGCGACAGCAATGGCGGCACCAGCAGCGGCACCAATGGCGTCAACAGTGGCGCCTACAGTGGCGTCCACGGCTTTGCCACGGCCATTGCCATTGCCATCAATGGCAGCAGCAACAGCAACATCAGCCATCCAGCCGGAATCCGTTGAGACTGCAATAAACAATGGCGGCATTAAAATTGAGCCGGGTAAGCCCAACAAAAAGCCAATACTTACCCTGCCAATCCGTCATTGGTCACAAAAGCGCAAGCCAAAAGTGCGCTATTCTGCCAAGGCTCGGCAGCAAATCAGGGAAGCCCTCGACTCGTCCATGGCTTCCATGATCTCCTCCTCTTTCGCCTCGGACTCCTCGTTCGACGAGCAGCTGAAGGCAATTCTGGCTGGAACGAGAAAGAAGAAGAGAGAAAATGATGAGAATAGCGCACCCACAACTACAATTACCACTGAAGCGGACAATACAATGGCTGCCGGCACAATCAAACGCCGCCTGAGCAGCAATTGTAGCAACAGCAACAACAACAACAATGGCAACAACGACAACGACACCATCAATGCCGCCGGCGAAATCGGCCAATCGAACGCGCCGAGACGGCCAGCCAGTAAGAAGGCCAAATGTGAACCGGACCTGGCCTTCAATCGCTTCCTGCTGGAGCAGGAGGCCATTCGCCTTGGCAAGGCAGTGGGTGCCGATGGTGGCAACAATCCGGCCGACGAGCCGAGTAAGAACGATCAGCGCGTGCCGGTGCTGTTCATCTCACGTGTTGACAGCATCGGTCGGCTGATTGAGCGACTGGAGGCCATCGATGGAGCCGCCGGTCGTTACGCACTCAAGTGCGTGCAGAACGGAGCAATCCGTCTGCAGGCACACGACCTGGCCACGTACGAAAAGATCGCAAACTCTCTACGTACCGATGGCCAGATCGAAATGCACACACACCAGGTGCGTAACGAGCGCGGCTTCAGAGTGGTCATCCGCCACCTGCATCCGTCCACGGACACTCAATGGATCCACGCACAGCTCACTGCCATGGGTTACAAGCCGTGCTTCGTACAGAATGTACGGCACAGGTTTAGCGGCGAACCGTTGAACCTGTTCCAAGTTGAGCTCCAGCCACAGCCCAATGGGGTCAACGAGGCCATCCTGGAGCTGAAGCAGCTTGGCAGCCAGTTTGTGCGTGTCGAGCACAAACGCAAATCCATTGATCCAGCGCAGTGCCACAGATGCCAGGCCTTTGGGCATACAAAAAACTACTGCCGCCGCCAATTCGTTTGCATGAAATGCGCTGGCCCACATGCAACGCATACGTGCACCAAGGCAGCCGGCATGCCAGCTACATGTGCCAACTGCCGTGGTGCTCATATCGCTGCGTACAAAGGGTGCAGCGCATACAAGCATGAGCGCGCCAAGCTGGCCACCAACAAGGCGAGAGCAACGGCGGCGAAGCTGCTGAACGATCCGGTTCAGCTGCTGTCAAAACTACCAATTGCCAGGCCGATGCAGCGCCAACAGCGACAACAGCAGCCACTACAACTGCCGAGGACCGGCAATGCACAGCATCGGACTTGGCATTCGCAGCAATGGCAGCAGCTGGAACGTCATCATGGACAGCAGCAGCAGCAGCAGCAGCAGCAGCAGCAGCAGAGCCATCCGCAGCAACAAAATGCGTCAAATCGCCGCCCAAACCAGCACAAGCAGGATAGGCAGCAAAACGCGCATTTGTTGCACGACAGCCGCAGCCGACGCAGCCGCTACAGCAATAACAACAACAACAGCCGCAACCGCAACTACAACAACAACAACATCAACGACAACCTGACCAGCCATCCAGCCAATATGCAGCCGATGACCGCCCAGCCGCCCACGGCTACAATGACAACCACTCCTACTGCCACTACCCCTACCACAACGGCCACCACGAGTACAGGCAATGTCGCCAATACGCAGCCATCGACACGCGCCGCCTCTGGACCAGCAAGTCGACACTTGCAACGGGCCCAGGAGCGACTGCGCAACGAGCAGCAGCAGCAATATCAGCAACATAGCCCGCACCTGCAGCAGCAGCAGAAGCAGCAGGAGCAGCAGCATCATAAGCAGCATCAGATGCAGCAGGAGCAGCAGGAGCAGGCCTCTCGCCGACATCAGCCAGCAGCAGCAGCAGCAGCAACACCAACAACCGGCCACACCAACAGCGACATCCATCAACAGGTCAGCCAACACTCGCATGCACTTGCGACACTGACCCAAAAGATGGATGCTGCTCTCGAGGCGATTGCGTCACTGCTGGCCATGACTACGCGGCCAGCGGCGGTGTAGTTGCAGTGCGGCCGAAAGGACCTCAGCATCAGTCGCCAACTCAGCCCGTTGATGGCAGCAGCAAGCAGTGCAGCAGACAACAGCAGTATACGGACTGAAAACAATAATGACAAGTAAATACTAATATACACATACACATATTCCACATACTCACGCACTATACATCGCCAATTTAAATATACATGGCCTCTAGTCAATATAATAAGCATACTCGCATACGCATGCAATAGCCCTTATTAGGGCTCTAGCTGTATGCAATCTGCAAGTATGCTTCTCCATGCGTCCCCTAGCTGTCATCCCTGCCAACTTGCTGCCCTTGTCATGCGTATAAATAAGCCAATACCTGAAACGAAAGAAAAACAAATTAGTACATGCACACAAACAAGCATGTCAACGGCCACTACGCTACTTACCTTCTCCCCTGCCATGCCCCTCTTGACCCATTAATAAGACCTGAAAGAGAAAATAAAAACATGATTAGTATAAATTGAACTTAGAACAGGCAGCCAAACGGACGAAAATCTATACTTACATTATTTATTTATTAAATTATTATTAAAAAAAAAAAAAAAACTGACGCCATTTCTGAAAAGACAGGTAGCAAACAAAACAATCAGACAATGAACTAGATACTCAACCATTAATACTCACATTCAAGATATGTTAGTTCAGCAATTTACATAAAAGGTACACCTGCAATATAAACATAGATTTTTAACTTTAATAGCAACTCAATAAGTTATCAATAGGCTCGCGTACAGCGAGTTATACGCAGCCAGTTGAATTCACGGAATAAGCCAATTTAAGTACAAGCATACGTACGCGAGAGGCCTGGCATGCGCTTGCCGAGCACTCGCAATTCCAAACTCACACAATAGCGAGTAAGCAATTGCATGAGTGCGTCGAGTGCATACACGATCGCTCACATACGTACGCAATTAGTGCAAAAATCAGCCTCATACTCACCCTCAATATGCCCCATTCCTCGCTCTCGAACCGGCCAAACCTGGAAAAAAATTAAAAACAAATAAATTAAATAACTATATACAGACAAATTCAGAAGCCAAATAAATACTTACTTGTTCGTGCAGTCCTCCAGTGAAAGCAGCCAGTACCTGAAAAAGAAAAAAATAAATAAAAAATCTTTTTATTAGACCAGTTAGTCATAGATGTAGATTAAATTTATAGTTAGTAAAATTAGTTAGTACATCATATTGACGACTTTAAACTTACCTCTGTATGACCAGTCCGACGCTAGCCTAGTCCGACGCCAATACCTGAAAAGAAAAGAACAAAGAATAATTAGTCAAAATATTTCATTATTTATCCTAGGTAAATTTTATATGACATTTATATATAGACAATTAAACACACTTACCGGACCACATCATAGCAGAGTCCGACATCAAATAGCAGGCCAATAATCTATAACAAATATATTATTATAGAATTATTAATTGCATCTATACATTCTGCCCACTAGCATAACGTAAATGAATGCCCTTGACAGGAAGCAACTCGCCAGTGATAATAGTCCGCTGCAGTTGCCTCACCAATCCTGAAACAATAAATAATCATTAGTTTAGATAATTGTATAGAAATTATTTAGTTAAATTAAATTATTGGACGCATGCAATTATTTACAACGACGATTATACTCACCAAAGCTCCTATTAGCAACTCCAACTGTGATATTTAGCCAGCACCTGCAATATAAAGTTAGAAAGTTAATTAATTATATAGTTTAATTTTCATATATGTAAATTAATACATATATACAACACTTGACAAATATACTTACATGCGCAGAGTCCAGTCCAGTCCTTAGGGTAGAGACGCCAGCACCTGAAAAGAGAATAAAAAAAATTAAAATAATTAGTAAAGTATATAGATAGAAAAAATTTATAGTTAGTAAATTATTATTAGTATTTTATACAAATTGACTAGAATATTTAAAATTTTATTCTCAATTCTTCTACACTCCAGTCCTTATTGACATCCACGCACCTGATAAGAGGATCGAGTAACAAATAATCATTAACATAATTGCATATAAGCAAATATAGAAACACATATGAATAAACTCACCTCCTTGAATCCAGTCTAGTCCACAATGACTTGACGCCAAAACCTGTAGAAAGAACTAGAATATAGACAGACTAGTTAGCATATAGAAAACATTTATAAAAGTAAACATTTAATTATAAACTGGCTAGAAAGTTGTTCTACACACTCACACAGTACATCCAGCCCATTGCGGCAAGCCAATCCCTGCAAAAGAAATACAAATAGAGTTAGTTTCTTTTATAATTGATCTCAGATTGTCTACATACGTGCAAACGAATATAAACAAACAGACAAGCAGAACTTACCTGTGCCAATTCAACGTCCCCGTCCCAGTCCATCGCCGGCATACCCTGAAAGAAAAAGAGAATTAATTAAAATATTTTCACACAAACCACAACACGATCACTGACGATAGACAAACAAAGAAAAAACACTAGAATTGGACAAGAATATATCGATTATATCGATAAGCTGACTGGCGCCAAAAAAATTTAATACTGACAATCGGACAGTAATTAACTAAAAATGGATAAATAACATGCATAAATTAATAATAAAAATTTAGTAAAATCAATTACTATAACCTACTAGTTAAATAATAACGGCAAATAAGCGTACTTAAAAATACGCATAACCGCCACTTGACGCCCGCCTGGTCCGACTGGCCGCGCATACAGCCAATTGAGACCAAGTGCAGCAGCAAACAACATCGACAGAACAGCCACCTAAATGACTAATACTGACAAGTACGACACTCGATAAAAAAAAATCCCCTAAAAAATCCCAAACTATCGCAGTGGCCGATAGATATGTGCGTACTTGTGTGCATGCCAAGTTGCCCACCCCTAGAAAACACCAAAAATACAAATAAACGCCGAATTTATTTTTTATAAATTCACGTCAGCAAATTGGCAACACGACAGCTGGGGCACATGATTAATAACATGCCCCTCCACAAATATACCCACTTCGAGCATGTGACATGCAGCCATTCAGCCACAATAATAGGCCAAAATCTTCATAAGTGCAATACACATGCGCATGCAAGCTTGTGTGCGTGAGTGGACGGTGAGCGTACGTGTGTCAACAGCTGTGCCTGACCTACGGCAACAAGCATATCCATCTCAGTTCAATGAACTCTATCTGTGAGCTGCAGACGCCAATAATAATCACATATGCTACGCCCAAACCACCCACTTGCGCACTCTCTCTTGCATGCGCATACATATACATATACATATATTTTAAGTACTAACCTTGACATTTAACGGACGGACAGTAAATTTTAATTCAATTTCTTTATAAAAAATTTTTGCTCAATGCACACCCTTCTGGCATGCATTGAGCAAAACGCCAATTAATTTCTATTTACGCTAGAAAAATAGAAAATCAGCCAAATTATTTCTGTCAATTTTTAAGGACAAAGTTTTTTCAAAATGTATTTTATGTATTTTGTTTTTTTTTTTCACTTTGTCCAAAACACCTAGAATATTCGTCCCAATATTTGTCCACTAACTGTGACCCACCTGTTTGTACCAGTCGTTTTAAAAGTCCATACAAAGATTTGTTAAATGAACACTTGCATGTTAGCAAGGAAAAAATCTATAAATGGTCAAGTCATGTAATGTCGCTCCTCAAACTGTAAGTGTTTCGTTCTCGTCGTCTTTTCTTCAATCTTAACCTCCGGCCAACATAATTATTCTAACAACCCTTTTTTAGCCCTTCCGGCCTACATAACTATTCGAAAAACATTGCCCTTCTGGCCAACAAAAGCACCAGCAAATAACCATATTCACACACGAAACCCGAATCTGATTGCTTAGCCGCGGCACCGCCTTTTTATACGCTGCCCTGCGCCCGCTCTCGAGCCCGATCATGAACAACGCTCGAGCCTGAGAGCGAGCAAAGAAACAAGGCACAGCGTAAGCCAACTAGGTCCTCTCTCACCCTCTCTCCCTCTCCCACCCTCTCTCCACTCTTCACTACCACTTTCACACTCTCTCTCTCTCTCTCCCTCTCTCGTTCTGACCCATACACAGGCTTCGCTTCGCTGTATGCGTGTATGCGTGCAGCTCTCTGGCCCGAACAGTGTTCGTGGACCGACGCTCACGGCCAGCGATGGCGATTGGGCCGAAGGAAAGGAGAACGACAACTGAAATGGCTGTCCTTCTCTCTCTTTCGGCCGATCGCTTGCGCTGCATTGAGTATGCGAGCAGCCTGAGAATGAGTGAGCGTGTGAGTGCGTGAGCGTGTGAGCATGTGAGCGTGTGAGTGTGTGAGTGTGTGAGCGTGTGAGCGTGTGAGCGTGAGAGATGGCAAGTGACCTAATGAGTGAGCGGAGGTGTGTGTGTGCGGCCTGCAATAACGGTCGTGTTGGCCCTCTCCGGCCACTTGCAATCAAAAAGTCAAGCAAGCAAAGGAAGAAGTCATGCAAGCAAAAGTCAAGCAAGCAAGCGGAAGCCAAGCAAGCAACCTAAAAGGCGCGTGAGATTGGAGAAAAGCGAGAAAAATTCACAAGAGGGCACACAGCCAATAATTAAACCAAAAAAACCAAACTAAACTTAACTAAACTAAACTAAACGCAAAACGCAAACCACTAACGAAACAAAAGCACCCCCAAACTTGATGGAAAGAACTAACTAACGAAAAAACGAAATAAAAAGTACCCCAAACTTGACAACATGCTATTTCGCACACCGACTTTGAGGAAAAAATATAGATCAATCGAAAACCGCTTAAAGAAAGCTTTAGCTATAGCCAAAAAAAACATTTGAACAACTTACTTGAACAAATTGATAATCAAGATCGTTACAGATTGCAAAAGATGTGGAAACTTACCAATAACTTAAAAAGAAAACCTGAGCCCAACTATCCACTTAAGATTGAATCTAGCATTGAATCTGTCGAAGATCGGCTCCAAATCACTAATGAACTGAATCAACTCACCCAACAAAAGTGCCAACAAATTGAACTCTTAACAGCTACTCCGGACACTCAGTCTCCACCCTTCCGGCCAATCACAGTAATAGAAATCATGTCGGAAATCAAACTGCTAACTGCCCAAAAGTCGCCTGGTCCTGATAATATTGATAATCATGTAATCAAATCCTTGCCGCAAAAGGTAATCGTATATCTTGCACTAATCTATAACAGTAGTCTTAGGTTTGGCTACTTCCCTACTAAGTGGAAATTCGCATCCATTAAAATGATACGTAAACCTGGGAGGAGTACTGACAATGTTTCATCCTTTCGGCCAATCAGCTTGCTTGCTGGCTTTTCCAAGCTTTTTGAGAAAGTCTTACTTACCAGACTATTTGAATGTAAAGATTTTGCCAATGCTGTTCCTAGCCATCAATTTGGGTTTAGAAAAGACCATGGTGCAGAACAACAACTATCACGTGTCACCCAGTATATTCTTAATGCATTTGAAAATAAACAGTACTGTTCGGCTGTGTATTGATATAACTGAAGCCTTTGATCGTGTATGGCATACGGGGCTGTTATGTAAATTAATTAAATTAATACCATATTCTCTATTCTTGGTGCTGCAAAGTTACCTACAAGACCGTAATTTTGTGGTTCACTGTAACGATGGCACGCTTTCAAGAGAAGGCAAAATTTCCGCTGGAGTGCCCCAAGGCAGTGTCTTGGGCCCAATTTTGTATACTATTTTCTCATCTGATATGCCTCTTGCCCAAATCTCTGAAACTCATCTCCCTACTTGGCGATGCAACTCAGATGCCACTAAAATGCTTCTATCTACCTACGCGGATGACACTATCATACTGGCCACTAATGATAATCCTCTTTATGCAACTTATGCTAATGAGAAATACTTAGCAAGATTCATGACATGGGCTAAAAAGTGGTGCATTTCCATAAATGTTGGGAAAACGGCACATGTGCTTTTTACCATGAGGAAACTTAGCCTAGCGGAGCAAAGAATCACACCACGCATTCACCAAACTCCAATTGCAAATAAGACTCGGCATCAATACTTGGGACTATACTTAGATAGAAGATTGATACTTAACCATCATATCACCTATCTCTGTATTAGACTTCGAGCCACATACAAGAAACTTGAATGGCTACTTGGTGGCAGCAGCAGACTGTCCAAGGAATGCAAATCTCTTGCCTATAAGCAACTACTGGCTCCTGTATGGCAATACGCAATCCCAATTTGGGGAGCATTAGTTTCCACAACGCAAATACGTCGCATCGAAACTGTCCAAAACATCATTATTAGGAGATCTATGAACGCCCCTGGTTCATACAAAATCAGTCCTTAAGAGACACATACAGTATCAAGACACCAGATGAAATCTTTCAACAAGCTAGCTTAAGATTTGCCACTTCGCTTGCCAATCACCCTAACCAGGAGGCACGCAAACTACTTCTTCAACCATTTGTTCCACAACGGCTAGAACGGCCCCGATACTTGCAGCAGCTGCAACGCCACTTTCATCCCCTGCAACAACAACAACAACAAGCAATAATGGATGACGACCATCTGCCCACACTGCTCAGACTGCAACATGAACTTGAAATTGCTCAAAGAGAGGCTATCCGTGCACATAAAGAAGTATTCGTTCCTCCACACCCGCCAATACGTTTCAATGAAACAATAATTAACGAATACAGGCGCAGATTTAAAAATGGGCTTATTACCAGAGAAAAGCTTCTCTCCTTAATCCAGCACCAACCATTTACAATCCAACAACTAATTACAGCCACAAATCTCTGGGTCAACTTCACACACACTGGAACGTCAAGGCAATGTGCAGCAGACCCAGAGATTCAACGAGAAGACCATTAATAATTACCGGCGCAGATACAATCAAGGACTCATCTCTGAACATGAACTTGAATCCATCATACAACATCAGCCACTCCAAATCCAACTATTAATACTTCCTGATCTGCGAATGCAAAAAATTCAAACCCAGATGCACCAGCCACAGCAATTAGGGCGAGAAACTAATACCTTGCAGAGTGATGATAGCTCTCTGCAACATACTGAGCATGACCTGGAACCAATAATCATAATTGATGACAATGATTCCAATTTTGATGATGAAGTCATCTTACCTCCAGCTGCTCCTCCAATTCACTCTAGCACGACGCAAACGCTACAACCTAGGACTGACACGGCTCTGCAATGTGAAGAAAATTCACTAGCCCTGCCTTCCCATCAACCTTTCCCTAATCAAAGGCCCTGGCAAGACCTGATGACCTGTAACCGAAGGAAACGATTCCGCCAAACAGGGTATCCTTATCCCATTCCGGTGCGACGGAAGTTCTTTTCTTCTTCCTCACCTCAGCTGATTCTTCACCAAAACGTGCAAACTGCATCCTCCATGCGCGTTTCTCCTCTTAATTGGGCCCACTACACACGCTGGAAATACATTATTACATCACTGCTTTGTACCACTACTGTACTGCATGCTAATCTCTTTGTAATAGCAAGCAGTGCGCCTCTTATAATTCTGTTAATCTTAACGCCAATGATATTCATATAGGTTGCTAATGTTAAAGTAACGAAATGAATAAAGTAAGCCGGTCAGTCTGTTTTCTGTCGGCCTCTATTGTGCATCTGCACGAACATTGAAAAAACATTAAAAAAAAAACGAACATTAAAGAACATTAAATTAAAGAACCATAAAAGAACATTAAAGAACATTAAAGAACATTAAAGAACATTAAACGAACATTAAAATTAAACATTGAAAAAAAAAAATTGAAAAGCCAATCTAATTGAAATATATTATATTTAATTACAAGTCTCCTTGTGTAATTGTGATCGTGTGTATGTTCTGTGTAGTTTTGCAGCGTGCAAAACATACTTGAGCTGACGCGTGTGGTTAATATTACCGCGTTGCCCATCCGCTGGACATTTAGCTATACTTAGCTTCATCTGGCTGCTAATACTAATATTAATCGGCAGATTAATTATAAAATGTCTACCAACAATATCAAATGACCACTTTGTTGAAAAACGGGTGATGAAGCTGAGTTACTTGATGAACAACCTTTTGACCCCCGGCTCAACTGTACTTTTAATGCAACTGTTCAAGGTACCGCTGCTCCTAAATCAAAAATAGCTTCTGAAATCATTGCCAACACCAATGCCAGTGTCCAACTGCAAAACCCTAACGTGAATAGTGATGTAACCTGTGATGTCAATTGTGATGTACTGTCAGACGAAAACGTGATTGTTTTCGAATCTGATGATTCGTTCAAATCAGATGTAGTCATGGCTTGGGCTATGTCAACCTCTTCTTCGATTCCGGATAACAGCTCAGCTAAATCCAAATTAAATAAAAATGCCATTCCAGACGGCCGGCAGCTAACCATAACGCCAATTCCAAATACCTTGACTGATAATAAATCCAATAATAGTGTTCGTTCTATCCCGCCAAAAAGTAACTTCTTTGCGCCAAATCGACTCTCTACCGTCACTGACTCCTCGCCACAACTACAACAACAACTAATGCAAATGGCGCCTCATAACCTTACTGATGAAAACCTGAGCCCATTAGGAAATCAACCAACTGTGACCTGTGAATCTAACTTGCGCACTCCGCTTCTTGCTATAGATTCTAACCTACAGCATAAGGCCATGGAGCCTCCAGCCAATAAGCCGTGTACGACAGCTCTGCCTAAGCACTCTGTACGTACTCCTCTCAAGCATAAAAGCTTAAAAAGATTCCCGCTTTCGCTAAGTGCCAATTCTATTAGAAAAAATATGCAATTAAAAACTCGTCCAGTTGTTAAAATTTATGATGTGGCCAAAACTCTGCACAAAACTGCTAGTATATCTTCTGCCAAAAAACTACGCATAGCTGAGTCTGATGCCACCTCCAATGACCGTATGGATACGGATGCTAATAATGCAGCCATTACAGGCAACATAAGCCTTGCCCCTGTACCAGAGACTGCCTCACAGAAAGATAACTCTGACCAACTCCTATCCCAAAAACATGATGTTCAACAGCAACCTCCTTGGCAAACAGTGAAGAGTGCTAAACTCCCAGCCCTTTTTCTACCAAATGTTACTGAAATTCAACCACTGCTTGACAGAATCAATAGCCGGCCTGGCCCTAAAAACTTTATCACCAAAAGTAGCAGAAGTAATGGCATACGAGTGCAATGCAAGGATATTGACACCTTCAATGCCATAGCTGCCCTTTTGAATGCAAATAATATTGAAATGCATACCCATCAGCTGCGCAGTGACCGTGGATACCGAGTCATTATCCGTCATCTCCACTACTCCACACCTTGTGAATGGATTAAATCTCATCTATCTCAACTAGGATTCATCATTCGCTATATTTCCGTACTTAAACATCGCTACAGTGGAAACCCAATGAATCTTTTTGAAATTGAAGTAGAACCACAATCTGATGGTAGCCACGAAAAGATCTCAACACTTACTCTGATTGGAAATCAACATATTGCTGTTGAAAGACAGCTAGGCGACCGGACCCAGTCCAGTGTCATCGTTGCCAATCCTTCGGCCATAGCAAAAACTATTGCCGTAGGCCTTTCTTGTGCATGAAGTGTGCGGGCAGCCACCCAACTACAACATGCGCCAAACCCCCTAATGCGGAACCTAAATGTGCTAATTGCACTGGCAAGCACATTGCTAGTTACAAAGGTTGTCCACTCTACAAGAATGAACAATACAAGCTACTGGCCCGTCGCACACGATCTGCAAACACTCGCGTGCAAGAACACCAACTGCAGGAAACTAATCAGCAACTACAACTCAATACTACTAATAACGTAACTACCTTGCCAATGGAAGAGACGCAGCGAATCCAGCAAGAACAACAACATAAGCAAAGCATTGCAAACTTCAATTCTAAATTCACTCAGCATGACCACGTTCCCACGTTGGAAAGAACCCTAGGTAACAGGCACATCAAACAAAACCAAAACTCTAAAGATCATGTAACTATTATTATGCAGCGAAAGCAGCTAAACAAGTCTAATAGTTCTGCCAATCCTACGTACAGTCAAACTGTACGTAAAAACAACGACTCAATTAAGCTGCGAAATCCAGCTGCTTTTCAATCAGGAAAACTCCAACTCAATCAGGCAAATCAACAACCAGCCAACAATTCACATAACGGCCAACAACCAATGCCCTATAACATACTCTACCGAGCGCTACAACAAGTGGTTGCCGTCAACAGTTTGCTGAGTAACAAACTGGATACTCTTATCGGCTCCTTGAATAATTTCCTGAATAAAAATGCCACTAATAGCACTAATAATGCTATTCCCAATAAAGTATGCAAACTAAATAGCACAGAGGCTTCCAATTCTGACTGTCAAACTTCTATCACGGGCAATGATACTACGACTGATAGTCAACTCAGTCAAATGTTCCTTTAACAGTAATTATTGCTTCGCTGAAAATCTTATATAAACTCATTTTGTTAACACTCATAATGCCCAGGCACGTTCGATTTCTTACCCATACAAAATCATCAATTCAAACACTAACGGCTAAAACTACATAGCACAATAGCTGCATTGTCTCACTAACATGCAAATGCAACCCGATATATATTGCTGGCCCTTGAAACGATGACTGCAGCCACTCGCACATCTACACGTTATGAAAATAATTATTTTTCTCTCATTTGAATCCTAACGATTATGCTGCAACTACGAAGACTACATCAGATTTAATAAGCTATCGCTTAAAATTAATATAAATGCTAACACCAAATATACCTAAATCAATGCAACCTTGCGCTCAAATTCTCCACAAGCCAAAAAATTGCTTCTTCTTCATGACAATAAGAAAAAGGAAAAAAAAAAATGCAAACAACGTGCCCGCGCTCGCATATTTGGATGACGCAATGTTACTATATTAAAACTCAGCAAAGCCACGCGAGAGGATATTTTAACTAGATTTTGCAACTATTCTGGAAACGCCACTATTTCCATCTTCAACAGCCAGAGACAAATTTATGTCTGCTGGCCTGCAACTCAGCAACGCCTGTCTACTGCACTCCACTCTTGCCTCAACACAACGAATTCCTGTCGACTACGGCCCTTTTACCAGCTTTGGACAACTTCTTCGATCTCGCCCCCTTGGACTCTTCGTGGGACCAACTGCTATTTTGCCACCAACTTTTCTTGCCGCACCCTGATGTTCAACCCGCACCTTGTGCACAACTGGACTACGTGCGCCTACTTCAATCATCGAAACGCTGCTGCCTACGGCCTATCTACCACTCTTGGATACTCCCACGATCCTGACTGTTTCTGGCTCTTCCACTCTGCTACCACATTATCACGCTCTACTCTGATGCCACTTTGCGCCCTGCTCTCTTTTGGACTACGTGTGCTCTTCTCAAGCTTTGCTCCCAATTCACATCATTGTATACTATTAGCAACCAATCCGCAAACTTGTAATTCCTATTCTTTCAACTTAGGCATAATCATTATAAGCCCAACCTATTGCTGTCATGTTAATTAATTCATTTATATGCACCCTCTTCAATCAAATTTGTTACACTATAAAATCAGCTCATCAATCTTATCGATATGCCAACTCATGTTTCCAATTCACAATCATGTAATTAAACTTAATTATCTGTTAATTATACTTATACTTAGACTATATCACAAATTTACTACATTGCACAGTATCTCCAATTGAATTCATACAAAAGTAATCTACTATTTTGTTAATTCTTTTTATAAATACGAGGCACCTCTTTAATTTATTATATGCTATACTATCTATCCAATCATTGCCACATTATTGACTCCATTTCTATTATTATATTTTATAAGCAGCTCACTATTCTTTTTTATATGCCAAGCTACGCCTCCAATTCACAATTCTGTACTTTAACTTAATTACCAGCAACTTATCTTAACTCTTAGACTATTTCATATATTCACTACATTGCACAGTACCTCTAATTGAATTCATATAAATGTAATTTTCTTCTCAATTAATTTTTATTATAAACCCGAGATTTCTCTCTAATTTGCTCTACGTTGTAAATTCACGCCAATCAAACATACAATTTTGTTACTTATTTTAAATATCCACTTTTATTCTTCATGCCTCTGTTAACCTTAACGCCAACACAATTACACTTATACCTTTGTATCACTTATGTACTGCATGCTAACCTCTCTGTAATAGCAAGCAGTACTCTTACTTTGTTATATCTTAAGGCCAATACATTATTACATCACTGCTTTGTACCACTACTGTACTGCATGCTAATCTCTTTGTAATAGCAAGCAGTGCGCCTCTTATAATTCTGTTAATCTTAACGCCAATGATATTCATATAGGTTGCTAATGTTAAAGTAACGAAATGTATAAAGTAAGCCGGTCAGTCTGTTTTCTGTCGGCCTCTATTGTGCATCTGCACGAACATTAAAAAAAGAACATTAAAAAACATTGAAAACATTGAAAATATTGCGCATTTGCACGAACATTGAAAAAAACGAACATTGAAAACATTGAAAAACATTAAACATTAAAAACATTGAAACGAACATTGAAAAATAATGTGTGGCCAAGAAACAACCTCGTGTATATTGATTCCTAACCTTTGGATCAACCTAATAACTGTGACGCAATGGAAAATTTTTCCTACAAATCACCGAACAAAATGGCATCCAAAGACATTGTCAACTCCACCTATGATGTGAAATGCCATGTATATAATCTAATCGTGCTTCATTTATATGATGCTGCCATTTACCTGATCAGAGACATTCATCCAAATTTAAATACGGGATGCCGACAAGTTAATTTTTGCTTAAAACAATCTAAAATCATAACCTGCTGCCTCATGGCATTTAATGTAAAATATGATGTACATAATATAACTGTGCTTCGCGTTGATTCTACTGTGACTAATTCAATCAAAGTCTTATATGTTCGTCAATTTAAACCCAGCCAATCATGCAAAACTCCTACTTGGCACAAACTCCTAAGCCAAAAGTCAATACGACATTTCAATTTGTTAACCTGAATTTAAAACAATATAATACCCATAACCTCCTTCTTGTGACTTTTGATGTTAACTCTGATGTACATATAACAGTCGTATATCAAACCTATGACAGAGCAACGATTTTAACCAAAGTTTTTAATGTTCGTGAAATTAAAATTAAACTTAATCAAATACATAAAACCTATACTTACTTAAATTCAATTCTTAAGCTAAATGCTTATATGCTACTCCATCAAGCGAACCCTAATGCAAAACAACTGAAAACTCAAAATAACTACTACACAACTTCGAATATCAAATGTGATGTACACAACATAACTGTGTATAACTTCAACTTTAATGGAGATGTCAATGCTTGTATATATAAACTTATACGATTAACCATAAAACGCCCTAATTTGGCTTCAAATTCTAATTCAATTTTAAACATGTTATGCCAATACTTTAGTCAATACAAAATCCAATACCACTGCCTTGTGATGCTTCTTGCCAATTTTGGAACGCATAACCTAACCGTTGATCATTTTGATGACACCGCGATTAAATCAACCAATAATATTAAATGTTTAATAAATAAACCTTTATGGTTCTCTAACTACAAAAACTCTTCACTTCAACATTCCAAATTTAATCTCATGATGTTGCTAATGTTAAACATTAAAAAAAGTGCCCAACAGACCAAACTTTCAACCAATCTATTGATATACGATATCACTAAAAATATACTGAAAATGCTAATACTATCCAAAACCTATCGTATAATACAACCTTGAACCCCAAAAAAAAAAATTATACAAATACAAACTACCAAAAAACCATTAATAAACCAACAATACATACTCACTTTTTATATACCTCCAATATCTAATTCTCATGAATAATACTCCCTATCTCCTAATATCAACGCAGCGCATGTTGCTCCAATTTCGCATTGCCACATAATGCTAACACACATAATTATACACCAATCCCTCACTCTATCAACACTCTCAACATTACATTCTGGAATGCTTGTGGGATAAATAATAAATTACTGGAACTGGATATATTCCTGCAACGACATCGAATAGATATAATGATGATTATTGAAACAAGTATCGACCCAAACACAAACGTAATGTCTTCAACCACGATGAATCTGGAAATGTGTTTGGTATTGATGGCTACCACGTTTACCTTGCTACCCACCCGCACAACTATAGAAGTGGAGGGGTCGCCATTATGATTAGACATAATATCAAGCACATAGCTTTGCAGCCTATTAATACGCCCTTTCTACAAAGTGCACAAATTGCCATCACGCTTGATAATAACAATACAACAATACTCGCTGCGATCTACTGCCCACCTCAATTTATATGGTCTGCAACCCACTTCTCCAAGCTTTTGGCCCATTTCGATAACCTAAACAACAAATCCCACTTTCTTTTATGTGGGGATTGGAATGCTAAACATTCCTGGTGGGGGAATGTACGTGGCTGCCAAAGAGGTAGAGCCCTTATGGAAGCCATCCACAAAAACAAACGTTACAATATTCAGGCCACTGGAGGCCCCACACACTACCCATATGACAGCAGGAAGCGCCCATCTGCTATTGATTTTGCAATCTCGGGAGGAGTGTTCAATAAGAGTCTTCGAATTTTCCCCTCAATTGATCTTCAATCAGATCATCTTCCCATCCACATACATGTATGTACTGGCACGCATGCAATCCCTACTACGACTAAGAAACGTCGTATTTTACCGAAAAATGCAAACATTAAGAAATTTCAAGAATATCTTAACCAACGTATTCTGCTAAATACCGAAATTAACTCTTCCAATGATATTGATGATGCCGTCGGCATTTTTACTAACAACATCTACAACGCAGCCTCTTTTGCGACATCTTCTAAAACAAAGCAACTAAGTCTCACACGCACACACCACAACAATTTACTTGATACTCAAACTAAAAAACTCCTTCAGCTTAAGCATCAATATAAATGTGAATACATGCTATTTCGCACACCGACTTTGAGGAAAAAATATAGATCAATCGAAAACCGCTTAAAGAAAGCTTTAGCTATAGCCAAAAAAAACATTTGAACAACTTGCTTGAACAAATTGATAATCAAGATCGTTACAGATTGCAAAAGATGTGAAAACTTACCAATAACTTAAAAGGAAAACCTGAGCCCAACTATCCACTTAAGATTGAATCTAGCAACAGCGGAAACAACAACTTCTACTGGACAAAGACAACTGCTGATAAGGCTGAAGCGTTTGCATCGCACCTTGAGCCACGCTTTAAACCCATATTTACTAACTCTGTCGAAGATCGGCTCCAAATCACTAATGAACTGAATCAACTCACCCAACAAAAGTGCCAACAGATTGAACTCTTAACAGCTACTCCGGACACTCAGTCTCCACCCTTCCGGCCAATCACAGTAATAGAAATCATGTCGGAAATCAAACTGCTAACTGCCCAAAAGTCGCCTGGTCCTGATAATATTGATAATCATGTAATCAAATCCTTGCCGCAAAAGGCAATCGTATATCTTGCACTAATCTATAACAGTAGTCTTAGGTTTGGCTACTTCCCCACTAAGTGGAAATTCGCATCCATTAAAATGATACGTAAACCTGGGAAGAGTACTGACAATGTTTCATCCTTTCGGCCAATCAGCTTGCTTGCTGGCTTTTCCAAGCTTTTTGAGAAACTCTTACTTACCAGACTATTTGAATGTAAAGATTTTGCCAATGCTGTTCCAAGCCATCAATTTGGGTTTAGAAAAGACCATGGTGCAGAACAACAACTATCACGGTCACCCAGTATATTCTTAATGCATTTGAAAATAAACAGTACTGTTCGGCTGTATTTATTGATATAACTGAAGCCTTTGATCGTGTATGGCATACGGGGCTGTTATGTAAATTAATTAAATAAATACCATATTCTCTATTCTTGGTGCTGCAAAGTTACCTACAATACCGTAATTTTGTGGTCCACTGTAACGATGGCACGTTTTCAAGAGAAGGCAAAATTTCCGCTGGAGTGCCCGAAAGCAGTGTCTTGGGCCCAATTTTGTATACTATTTTCTCATCTGATATGCCTCTTGCCCAAATCTCTGAAACTCATCTCCCTACTTGGCGATGCAACTCAGATGCCACTAAAATGCTTCTATCTACCTACGCGGATGACACTATCATACTGGCCACTAATGATAATCCTCTTTATGCAACTTATGCTAATGAGAAATACTTAGCAAGATTCATGACATGGGCTAAAAAGTGGTGCATTTCCATAAATGTTGGGAAAACGGCACATGTGCTTTTTACCATGAGGAAATTTAGCCTAGCGGAGCAAAGAATCACACCACGCATTCACCAAACTCCAATTGCAAATAAGACTCGGCATCAATACTTGGGACTATACTTAGATAGAAGATTGGTACTTAACCATCATATCACCTATCTCTGTATTAGACTTCGAGCCACATACAAGAAACTTGAATGGCTACTTGGTGGCAGCAGCAGACTGTCCAAGGAATGCAAATCTCTTGCCTATAAGCAACTACTGGCTCCTGTATGGCAATACGCAATCCCAATTTGGGGAGCATTAGTTTCCACAACGCAAATACGTCGCATCGAAACTGTCCAAAACATCATTATTAGGAGATCTATGAACGCCCCCTGGTTCATAAAAAATCAGTCCTTAAGAGACACATACAGTATCAAGACACCAGATGAAATCTTTCAACAAGCTAGCTTAAGATTTGCCACTTCGCTTGCCAATCACCCTAACCAGGAGGCACGCAAACTACTTCTTCAACCATTTGTTCCACAACGGCTAGAACGGCCCCGATACTTGCAGCAGCTGCAACGCCACTTTCATCCCCTGCAACAACAACAACAACAAGCAATAATGGATGACGACCATCTGCCCACACTGCTCAGACTGCAACATGAACTTGAAATTGCTCAAAGAGAGGCTATCCGTGCACATAAAGAAGTATTCGTTCCTCCACACCCGCCAATACGTTTCAATGAAACAATAATTAACGAATACAGGCGCAGATTTAAAAATGGGCTTATTACCAAAGAAAATTATTTACAATCCAACAACTAATTTTGCCTGATTTACAGCCACAACTCTCTGGGCCAACTTCACACACACTGGAACGTCAAGGCAATGTGCAGCAGACCCAGAGATTCAACGAGAAGACCATTAATAATTACCGGCGCAGATACAATCAAGGACTCATCTCTAAACATGAACTTGAATCCATCATACAACATCAGCCACTCCAAATCCAACTATTAATACTTCCTGATCTGCGAATGCAAAAAAATTCAAACCCAGATGCACCAGCCACAGCAATTAGGGCGAGAAACCAATACCTTGCAGAGTGATGATAGCTCTCTGCAACATACTGAGCATGACCTGGAACCAATAATCATAATTGATGACAATGATTCCAACTTTGATGATGAAGTCATCTTACCTCCAGCTGCTCCTCCAATTCTTGAAATAAACCAGCCATCTCACTCTAGCACGACGCAAACGCTACAACCTAGGACTGACACGGCTCTGCAATGTGAAGAAAATTCACTAGCCCTGCCTTCCCATCAACCTTTCCCTAATCAAAGGCCCTGGCAAGACCTGATGACCTGTAACCGAAGGAAACGATTCCGCCAAACAGGGTATCCTTATCCCATTCCGGTGCGACGGAAGTTCTTTTCTTCTTCCTCACCTCAGCTGATTCTTCACCAAAACGTGCAAACTGCATCCTCCATGCGCGTTTCTCCTCTTAATTGGGCCCACTACACACGCTGGAAACGCAATGAACGCAATGTTCTACAAGCAGATACAAACTGGCAACCCGTTGGTTCTACTACTCAGCGAAGCTTGCACCATTACAGCCACTCAGCATACCAACAACAATATCCACTGCCAATTAATGCAAATCTAATTCTGGAACATAACCTTGCATCCCTCCAACGCCGCCTGGAACGTGAAATGATGACATCCAATACACAGATGACATTCCTCCTACTACTACAGCCCACCAAGAAATCCTGCCCAACTTTTGTTCCTGGTGGGATCTACGAAAGTCTTTGTTGCCCCATCGCCATTGGAGACGCCGCTGTATACTTCCTCTCAGCCAGTCCTGGTCACTCTCACGTTATTGCCCGTATCCACCTCAGCAACTGTATCACCACCACACCACGCAGTGCTGCATAGCCAACTGGCGACCAGTTCATAATTGGATTAGATGCGCTCACCGAAAAATACGCCCCAAATCTACTTCATTGTATAGCCTTAGTAACTAAATCCACACTTTTCCGCCAATTCAATTGTTATATTATAAAGACAACTCATTAATCTTATTGATATACCAAGCTATCCCTCCAATTCACAATTTTGTATTTAAATTTAATTATCTGTAACTTACCTTTATACTTAGACTATTTCTCAAACTCACTACATTGCACAGTATTTCCAATTGAATTCATTTAAATTAATCCAATTCTCATCTAGTTCCTATTATCACATCAATCAAATCTTAGACTATTTCATATACTCACTACATTGCACAGTACCTCTAATTGAATTCATATAATTGTAATTGACTTCTCAATTAATTTTTATTATAAGCCCGAGGTTTCTCTCTAATTTGCTCTACGTTGTAAAATCACGCCAATCAAACATACAATTTTGTTACTTATTTTAAATATCCACTTTTATTCTTCATGCCTCTGTTAACCTTAACGCCAACACAATTACACTTATACCCTGCTTTGTATCACTTATGTACTGCATGCTAACCTCTCTGTATAGCAAGCAGTACTCTTACTTTGTTATATCTTAAGGCCAATACATTATTACATCACTGCTTTGTACCACTACTGTACTGCATGCTAATCTCTTTGTATAGCAAGCAGTGCGCCTCTTATAATTCTGTTAATCTTAACGCCAAGATATTCATATAGGTTGCTAATGTTAAAGTAAGTTTTCTGTCGGCCTCTATTGTGCATCTGCACGAACATTGAAAAAAAACGATTATCTTGGTGTCGTAGTGTCTGGTGTTGCTGTCGCTGTTGCTGCTGGTGCTGCTGCTGGTGCTGCTGACGGTAATGCTGCTCCTGCTGCTGGCACAGGTAAAGTTGTTGCTGAATTTGCTGCTGCTGTTGCTACTTGTCAATGGGTTTATTGTTTATTTTTATTGGCTGGCTACACTGTATGTATGTGTATATGTTGTGGCTGTTGTTGTTGTTGCAGCTGTTGCTGTTTCTGCTGAGTTGTCTGTTGCAATTGCTGCTGGTGCTGTTGGTGAAGTTGCTGCTGCTGTTGGTTCTGGTGTGGCTGCTGGTGCTGTTGTTGCTGCTGCTAAATTAATTAAATAAATACCATATTCTCTATTCTTGGTGCTGCAAAGTTACCTACAAACCGTAATTTTGTGGTCCACTGTAACGATGGCACGTTTTCAAGAGAAGGCAAAATTTCCGCTGGAGTGCCCGAAAGCAGTGTCTTGGGCCCAATTTTGTATACTATTTTCTCATCTGATATGCCTCTTGCCCAAATCTCTGAAACTCATCTCCCTACTTGGCGATGCAACTCAGATGCCACTAAAATGCTTCTATCTACCTACGCGGATGACACTATCATACTGGCCACTAATGATAATCCTCTTTATGCAACTTATGCTAATGAGAAATACTTAGCAAGATTCATGACATGGGCTAAAAAGTGGTGCATTTCCATAAATGTTGGGAAAACGGCACATGTGCTTTTTACCATGAGGAAATTTAGCCTAGCGGAGCAAAGAATCACACCACGCATTCACCAAACTCCAATTGCAAATAAGACTCGGCATCAATACTTGGGACTATACTTAGATAGAAGATTGGTACTTAACCATCATATCACCTATCTCTGTATTAGACTTCGAGCCACATACAAGAAACTTGAATGGCTACTTGGTGGCAGCAGCAGACTGTCCAAGGAATGCAAATCTCTTGCCTATAAGCAACTACTGGCTCCTGTATGGCAATACGCAATCCCAATTTGGGGAGCATTAGTTTCCACAACGCAAATACGTCGCATCGAAACTGTCCAAAACATCATTATTAGGAGATCTATGAACGCCCCCTGGTTCATAAAAAATCAGTCCTTAAGAGACACATACAGTATCAAGACACCAGATGAAATCTTTCAACAAGCTAGCTTAAGATTTGCCACTTCGCTTGCCAATCACCCTAACCAGGAGGCACGCAAACTACTTCTTCAACCATTTGTTCCACAACGGCTAGAACGGCCCCGATACTTGCAGCAGCTGCAACGCCACTTTCATCCCCTGCAACAACAACAACAACAAGCAATAATGGATGACGACCATCTGCCCACACTGCTCAGACTGCAACATGAACTTGAAATTGCTCAAAGAGAGGCTATCCGTGCACATAAAGAAGTATTCGTTCCTCCACACCCGCCAATACGTTTCAATGAAACAATAATTAACGAATACAGGCGCAGATTTAAAAATGGGCTTATTACCAAAGAAAACCATTTACAATCCAACAACTAATTTTGCCTGATTTACAGCCACAACTCTCTGGGCCAACTTCACACACACTGGAACGTCAAGGCAATGTGCAGCAGACCCAGAGATTCAACGAGAAGACCATTAATAATTACCGGCGCAGATACAATCAAGGACTCATCTCTAAACATGAACTTGAATCCATCATACAACATCAGCCACTCCAAATCCAACTATTAATACTTCCTGATCTGCGAATGCAAAAAAAATCAAACCCAGATGCACCAGCCACAGCAATTAGGGCGAGAAACCAATACCTTGCAGAGTGATGATAGCTCTCTGCAACATACTGAGCATGACCTGGAACCAATAATCATAATTGATGACAATGATTCCAACTTTGATGATGAAGTCATCTTACCTCCAGCTGCTCCTCCAATTCTTGAATTAAACCAGCCATCTCACTCTAGCACGACGCAAACGCTACAACCTAGGACTGACACGGCTCTGCAATGTGAAGAAAATTCACTAGCCCTGCCTTCCCATAAACCTTTCCCTAATCAAAGGCCCTGGCAAGACCTGATGACCTGTAACCGAAGGAAACGATTCCGCCAAACAGGGTATCCTTATCCCATTCCGGTGCGACGGAAGTTCTTTTCTTCTTCCTCACCTCAGCTGATTCTTCACCAAAACGTGCAAACTGCATCCTCCATGCGCGTTTCTCCTCTTAATTGGGCCCACTACACACGCTGGAAACGCAATGAACGCAATGTTCTACAAGCAGATACAAACTGGCAACCCGGTGGTTCTACTACTCAGCGAAGCTTGCACCATTACAGCCACTCAGCATACCAACAACAATATCCACTGCCAATTAATGCAAATCTAATTCTGGAACATAACCTTGCATCCCTCCAACGCCGCCTGGAACGTGAAAGATGACATTCCTCCTACTACTACAGCCCACCAAGAAATCCTGCCCAACTTTTGTTCCTGGTGGGATCTACGAAAGTCTTTGTTGCCCCATCGCCATTGGAGACGCCGCTGTATACTTCCTCTCAGCCAGTCCTGGTCACTCTCACGTTATTGCCCGTATCCACCTCAGCAACTGTATCACCACCAGACCACGCAGTGCTGCATAGCCAACTGGCGACCAGTTCATAATTGGATTAGATGCGCTCACCGAAAAATACGCCTCAAATCTTCTTCATTGTATAGCCTTAGTAACTAAATCCACACTTTTCCGCCAATTCAATTGTTATATTATAAAGACAACTCATTAATCTTATTGATATACCAAACTATGCCTCCAATTCACAATTTTGTATTCAAATTTAATTATCTGTAACTTACCTTTATACTTAGACTATTTCTCAAACTCACTACATTGCCCAGTATTTCCAATTGAATTCATTTAAATTAATCCAATTCTCATCTAGTTCCTATTATCACATCAATCAAATCTTAGACTATTTCATATACTCACTACATTGCACAGTACCTCTAATTGAATTCATATAATTGTAATTGACTTCTCAATTAATTTTTATTATAAGCCCGAGGTTTCTCTCTAATTTGCTCTACGTTGTAAAATCACGCCAATCAAACATACAATTTTGTTACTTATTTTAAATATCCACTTTTATTCTTCATGCCTCTGTTAACCTTAACGCCAACACAATTACACTTATACCCTGCTTTGTATCACTTATGTACTGCATGCTAACCTCTCTGTAATAGCAAGCAGTACTCTTACTTTGTTATATCTTAAGGCCAATACATTATTACATCACTGCTTTGTACCACTACTGTACTGCATGCTAATCTCTTTGTAATAGCAAGCAGTGCGCCTCTTATAATTCTGTTAATCTTAACGCCAATGATATTCATATAGGTTGCTAATGTTAAAGTAAATGAATAAAGTAAGCCGGTCAGTCTGTTTTCTGTCGGCCTCTATTGTGCATCTGCACGAACATTGAAAAAAAAAACGATTATCTTGGTGTCGTAGTGTCTGGTGTTGCTGTCGCTGTTGCTGCTGGTGCTGCTGCTGGTGCTGCTGACGGTAATGCTGCTCCTGCTGCTGGCACAGGTAAAGTTGTTGCTGAATTTGCTGCTGCTGTTGCTACTTGTCAATGGGTTTATTGTTTATTTTTATTGGCTGGCTACACTGTATGTATGTGTATATGTTGTGGCTGTTGTTGTTGTTGCAGCTGTTGCTGTTTCTGCTGAGTTGTCTGTTGCAATTGCTGCTGGTGCTGTTGGTGAAGTTGCTGCTGCTGTTGGTTCTGGTGTGGCTGCTGGTGCTGTTGTTGCTGCTGCTGCCGTTGCTGGTGCTCCTTATATGGCCGAGGCTTTTGCTGTTGCTGTTGTTGTGTTGGCTGCTGCTGATGCTGTTGTATTGGTTGTTTCAGTTGCTGCCACTGTTGTTGCTGTTGTATTTGTTGAATTGGCTGCTGCTGTTGCCTCACTAAGTTTGCTATAAGCTCATCATAGTTTTTCAGCTAGGCCCCAGCTACGTTGTACTTACTGTTGTTGTTGTTGATGGTGGTGGCGACACGTTTTGGCGCGATTGGAGGTGTCAACAATGGCTGCCCTGGTTGACCTTTGGTCATGGCGGCCATCTTTGATGCCGACACTGGCGCGATTATCTTGGTGTCGTAGTTGTCTGGTGTTGCTGTTGCTGCTGGTGCTGCTGACGGTAATGCTGCTCCTGCTGCTGGCACAGGTAAAGTTGTTGCTGAATTTGCTGCTGCTGTTGCTGCTTGTCAATGGGTTTATTGTTTATTTTTATTGGCTGGCTATACACTGTATGTATGTGTATATGTTGTGGCTGTTGTTGTTGTTGCAGCTGTTGCTGTTGCTGCTGAGTTGTCTGTTGCAATTGCTGCTGGTGCTGTTGGTGAAGTTGCTGCTGCTGTTGGTTCTGATGTGGCGGCTGGTGCTGTTGTTGCTGCTGCTGCCGTTGCTGGTGCTCCTTATATGGCCGAGGCTTTTGCTGTTGCTGTTGTTGTGTTGGCTACTGCTGATGCTGTTGTATTGGTTGTTTCAGTTGCTGCCACTGTTGTTGCTGTTGTATTTGTTGAATTGGCTGCTGCTGTTGCCTCACTAAGTTTGCTATAAGCTCATCATAGTTTTTCAGGTAGGTCCACAACTTTAAGAATATCGTCGGTATATTTGTCCCACTAACTGTGACCCACCTGTTTGTACCCGCCTAGTTAACGTGCATACAAAGATTTGTCAATCAACACTTGCATGTTAGTATGTACAAGGAAAAAATCTTTAGATGCTCCATGTCAATCGAATGTCTATCGTAGGTTTTCTCTTTTACTTTCTTCTTTCATTTTACCCTCCTCCTCAGTCAACTAATTGAAATATAGACCATCAGCAAATCATTACTTAAAAATCATTATTCACACGATCCGATTGCTGAGCCGGGGCACCGCCTTTTATAGACTGCCCTTCGCCCGCTCTCGAGCCCGAGTGTGAATAACGCTCGAGCCTGAGAGTGAGCAAAAACGCGCAGCAATGCCAAGCAGGTCTTCCCCCTTCACACTTGTCTTCACTCCTTCACGCTCTACTTTCACTCTCTCTTTCTCTCTCTCTCCCTTTATTTCCTTCTCTCTCTCTCTCTCTCTCGTTCTAGCTCATGCGAAGGCTTCGCATCTCATTGTATGCGTGTTGCTCACTGACCCGAGCAGCGTTCGTGGGCCGGGCCACACGGCCAACAATGGCGGCCGGCCGAAAAGAAAAACGACAGCAGAAATAGCTGTCCGTTTTTTTCCTGCTGCCGATCGCTAGCCATGTTGACCGTAATCGCCGCTCACACTCGCCAGCTAGCAGCGAAAACGGTTTTCCACTCGCTCTCTTGAGTGGAAACCTCTTTCGCTGTTAGATGGCGATGCGCTGCAAAGATTAGAGGTGACGCGCGTTGCACTGAGTATGCGTGAGCCAGTGCATGAGTGCATGAGTGAGTGAGTGAGTTGGTGAGTGAGTGAATTGGTGAGGGCGGGAGTAGGAATGTGAGTGTGAGTGTGAGTGAGTGTGCGGGGGAGTGCGCGGCCAGCTCAAGCGGACGTGTTGGCTCTCCGGCCACTTGCAGTCGATTCGAGTCAAGCCCACTCTGCTCCGCGTCACTTCTGCTCCGCCCCGCGCCGAGTTCTGCTCTGCTCCGCCCGCGCCAAGTTCAGCCAAAAGCAGCCATCGCGCCATTTTGAACGCACTTTGTGCAAAAAAGGGAAGGTAAAGATTAAAAAGTGAAGAACAGCAAAAAAAAGACACGCAGCCAATAACTAATCTAAGAACAAACCTGACAACGCAACCCAAGCCAATCCTGTAACAAAACGAAGAAACGCAACTAGCGAAATAAAAAGACCCCAACTACAACCTGGGAGAGAAGAGTCAAAAAAAAAAAAAAATAGCATATTTTTTTTACATGCAAGGTCACTACTTTGCGTACCTCGTTGTTGATGACTTGGAATACGTTGGGCTTTGAAGCTTTTTCTATAGATTGTTTTGGCAATTCTTTTCCTGCGCAGAAATTGTGTCTACTTTAATATCTTGTAGTGACTTTCTTTATAGATCCATTAATTTGTTGTAGCTGTTGAATGGTTATTCTTGATAACGCATCCGCTACAAAATTGTCTTTACCCTTCAGATATTCGACTGTAAAATTATACTCCTCCAATTCAAGTCTCATGCGGGTTAGCTTTGAGCTTGGATTTACCATTGAGAACAAGTATGTTAAAGGTCTGTTATCTGTTTTGACAGTGAAGTGTCTACCATAAATATATGGTCTGAAATAAGTTATTGCCCAATTAATTGCTGCCAATTCTTGTTCTGTTGTACTTTTATTACTTTCAACCTTAGTAAACGATATTGATGCATAAGCAATTGGAAGTTGGAGTCCATTTTTGTTTTGAGTTAAAACTGCTCCACATGCTTGTTTACTTGCATCTGTTATTATGCAAAATTCTTTGCTGAAATCTGGGTATTGTAATAAATTTGGATTTATGTTATTAGTGCCGATTTGAGATGTTCGAAGGCATGCTGACAATCAGATGTCCATTCGAATTTTACATCTTTTTTACATAATCTTGTTATGTGACGAGCATAGTCGGCAAAATTTTTGATAAAACGTCTTTAGTAGTTTCAGAATGCAACGAATCGTCTAGCGCTGTCCGCATCATGTGAGACTGGGTAATTTTTAATGACGTCGTATTTTTCGCCGTCGGGCAAGATTCCTTTATCCGTGCATTCATGTCCCAAAAATGTGGCTTCATGCATGAAAAATGAACATTTTTCAGGATGTATTATAATTTAAGATTGTATTTCCTACATTTCTCAAAAACATCAGTTCAATTTTTGAGCATATGTGTTTCGGAACAACCAATGACTATTCAATCATCCATATAAAGAAAATGCTATAGTCCTTCTCTGGAAAGAATTTGGCGCTTTTTTTAAGCCGAATGGCAATCGCGTAAAGCGATATGAGCCATTGCTTGTTGAGAAAGACGTTATATCTATTGAACTTTTTTCGAGTTCAATTTGATGAAATCCTGACATTAAGTCAAGGCATGAAAAGTATTTTGCTCTTCCTAGTTGATCCAAAATGTCATCAATTCTAGGGAGCGGGAATTTATCTGACAACAGTTTTTTATTAATTTGACGATAGTCAATTACTAATCGCCATTTTTTCTTGTCAGAACCTGGAAGAGATTTCTTCGGAACTAAGAAAAGTGAGCTGTTATAAGGTGATACAGACGGTTCGACTATTTTATTGTCGATTAATTTTTGTACTTGTATCTCATTTATTTGGCTTTGAGGGTTTCTATAGTTTTTTATGTAGACTGGTTCATCATCCTTCAATCTTAGCTTTTGTTTGTAGAAGTTATTGGTAGTGATCGATTCGGTTTCGGGTGCATAAATTAGTCAATTCATTTTTTAATTGAGGTGGCAAATTTTTGGCTAATTGAGATAAGACAGTTTTTTTTTTATTTTCTGGATTGTTTTGAACTATGTCGTAATTCAAAAGTGGTTCATATGATAAATTTTTAATATCTACTACTTGATCGGTACTGGTCGTATTCAGTAATCGAACAAATGCATTTTTATACCCGCTACCCATAGGGTATAAGGGTATTATAGCTTTGTGACTTCAGGAAATGTATGTTACAGGCAGAAGGCAGCATTTCCGACCTCATAAAGTATATATATTCTTGGTCAGGGTCACCAGCCGAGTCGATATAGCCATGTCCGTCTGCCCGTTTGTCTGTATGAACACCTAGATTCTCAGAGACTATAAGAGATTGAGATTTCAAACTTGGAACCAGTATTGGTGTATGTCCTACGCAGATCAAGTTTATTTTAGATTTTTGCCACGCCCCTTCCCGCCCCCTAAAATCGAAAAAAAAACGATTTACTAGCGCAATTTTAAAGATAGAGTCTCGAGTTTTGGTACACTTGAAGATAATAACAGTGATGATTCCCGAGAATTTGGTCGCGATCGGATGAAAACCTTGGAAGTTATTCAGAGAACAGTTTTGTATGGGAAAATCCATAGGCAGCTGCACGTGGAGTGTTTCTGGTGAACAATGTGACCGTGCACGGTATATTTTATACTTTATGCGATATTTAGGATGTTATGGAATATGAATGTACAAATATACCAAATATACCGAAAATACCAAAAATATTTTTTGGTATATTTTAGTATATTTGAGCTGGGTAGCGGGTATATCACAGTCGGGCACACTCGACTGTAGCTTTCTTACTTGTTGCTTTTATGTTGGCGGGTGTTTCACCGACAACTACGGCTTTTAGTTTTGCAATGATTCCATCTATTGTGGTTTCATTTTTTATTTTGTTGAGGGTTGTGTCCGTTATTTTTGATTTAATCAATTCTATGGCAATTTCCTCATAAGATCCCTTTGTTTTGTGTTAGCGGGTGTTTCACCGACAACTACGGCTTTTAGTTTTGCAATGATTCCATCTATTGGGGTTAAATTTTTCAATTTGTTGAGGGTTGTGCCCGTTAAGAATTTTTCAAGACGGTTTTTCTTTCCGTCGAATTCTGGGACTGCTTGTGCAATTTCCCTAATGTATGCCCTCTAGGCAGCGGCTGTGTCAGCCATTATAGGGCTGTTATAAGCACTTTCTTCACTTTCAGAAAAAATATCTTTGGAATCCAGCGTGATAACAGCAGGGACTGCTAAGTTTGTTAAATATTATTCTTCTAAATGAATATCCTAAATCCGAACTTCAGAGTTTTCACCGAGTTCCCACTTTACAGGTGTATTCAAAATAGAAGGTAAAATTAGATTTAAGTTATGCCTGTCTTTGACTGTTTGTATATTAATTCTCAGTTTTAATAGGAGCCTTGACGTTTCTGACCAATGTTCATTGGTTAATACGTCTTTATGATGATGTATCAATAATCGAGCTTCGTTAAAGCTGTCGATTAATGTTAAGGAGTGCCTGTGTCTATATGCGTTTGTCTATTTTGTGTTAGACATTTATACGCTTTTTCAAATCTTGGTTTAATATTTTGGATTCGCTCAGAAAGTTCTGGCCATTCCATAATATAGACAAGCTAATTTATTTTTAAAGATTATTCTGGAATATTCTTACGATGCATCATACAGTCTATTCATTATCTATGAATTCGAACGTAGTATAACGTCGATATACCCAGAATCGTATGTTCTTCTAGTTTTGGTTTTACTAGAACATACGGAAGAGTTGAAAGTATTATAGCTTTATCTTTTATACCAAAGTTGATTAAAGGACTGAAGTCAAGAGCATATGTTTCCACATACTCTTCTTCAAATTGTCCAATTGGTATAAATTCCCTAAATTTTTACAGAATTGATATGGCTTGCATACGAAAATTTGGTTTGTCTTCATAGAATATTTCTATTCTATTAGCTATCATTTCTTATTGGTTTTTATATTATTTTTTTTTTTTTTGGGTTTTAGTTTGTATCTTATAGTTTGTATCTTACATACTTGATATTATGACTAATCATTGTTGTTTGTGCTGTGCAAATTTAAATTTTGTCCAAGTCATTTGCTTGGCTCATGTATCGATTCTTAAGGCATTTATTATGCAGCTTATACAATTTGTAAAAACAATTCGCACACATTATAACAACAATGATTATCAGAAATATGTTTGTGAATTTTTCCAGTAGAATCCACTGACTTAACGTCTACTAATTCCATTTTGGGATCCTGGTTAAACTTAAGGTTGGATTCAATTAGAAAATCTTCTGAGAATTTGCTTATTGCATTGCTGTCCATAAATGGAACTGTTTTCTCCTTTCAGATTTCTAGTTAAACCGACCGAATTAAAAACTCTCGATTTTCTAAAAATTTTTCGAATTTATTTGGTTATCTTTTCAACTAAACATGGAATTTAAGATTTGGAATTTAAGAATAATTTGACATTGAAATTTTTTTTTTATTATTTATTTATAGTAATTATTTAATTATTTACTTATAATTTGACATTGAAATATATGTTTATATAATATATAATTTTTTTTTTTTTAATTATTTGCTTAGACTTTACCTAAATTGCTGCTTTGAAATGACCCGTCATGGTCGCCATGTTATGTTCCAATCAGTTTAAATAAATAATCCAGTTTTGTTTGATTGGAGAAGACGCTCGTCTTCTTTGATGTTGGTTTATTGCATGATTTCTTACAATTGGTGCTGTCCACTGTGAAGCAGTGAGCAGTCTTTTTACATACATATTTTCTTCTTATTATATACAGCAACGGAAACGTTGCTGGCTAGCTGAGAGAGTCATGCGCGCACATATGTATGTATACACAGCGACGGTCAATCGTGAGAATTCTGACTTAGCTATTAACGCTGTTATCAAGTGCGGATCATATTTCGTCTGCGCTGCAACAAAGTCGGTGCTTATGTTTGCATAATGTTGACATAACAACAAAGTGTTGCTGCCTTATTTATATGTATGTGTACACATATGTACGCATGCTACATAAGCAATACAAACCGATTGGCGTCCTAAAAAGGACGAATACCCGTAAGGCAGCCAAGTTACAAGGACTTTTTTTTTCAATATAAAAAATAGTTTATACCTCGGCCATATCATGTCTGATCCTTGCAAGTGGGGTGTCAAACGACGCCGCTTGGACAGGCCTATGATGCTGCCAAAGGACATCCAAATTTTCCTTCTAGTTCTCAAGATATCTTGGAATTTGTAGTTTTTTCGAAAAATTAAAAGAACATGCGTTTTTTGGCCATAGCTCCGCCAAGGACATGCCTTTTTGTAATCAGGGTAACCAGCACTATCGATTGGCATTCAAGGATTTTAAGGATATTCTAAAAAAATGCATCAAAAATGTTTTCAAGAGGTAGGCATTGAAAAATTGGCAACAAATTCGAAAATGCACCGTATCTCGGCCATTTGCAGGATGATTTGGATGTCCTTTGGCACAAGGATATATCTAAGCAATACAAACCAATTTTCGTCGGACGAATCTCCTTAAGGCAGCCAAGTTACAAGGACTTTATTTTTTTAATATAAAAAATAGCTTATATCTCACCCATATCCTGTCTGATCTTTTATCCGATCATTATTGCTTAAGAAACACAAAGTCAACCACATAATGTCAATATGGTTTCGCTCCTTAACGAATTTCTAGCGATGCATTACATTGGGTCACTGGCCGAAATACAATTACTTATTACAATAAGCAAAAGTAAAGGTAATTTAGATTTGAAATATTTTTCAACATTAATACCGAACAAGTTTTAATTCTAAAAATTTTGTAATATAAGTAAGTAAAGTGGTTGTATGAAAAACTCGGATTAGATTAAAAAATTCCTATAAAAGTATGTGAAGGCCTCATTTCAAAGTAAAAATAGTCTCCTACCACCTTCAAAAAGCTCATAAATACAAAACAATTAATAAATCAGAAGCTTTTCAATATTTCCAGCCCTGGCGAACTCGAGCAGCTATTTGTTGTACGATAGTTGGTGAAGGCAAGCAGAATTTGCACTTCCATGCGATATTTTGAGAAATGCCTGGCAGGCAGAGTTTGCAGCAAGGTATAGAGTGCAGTTTTTAAGCCAATAGAAAGACTCAAAAAATAAAAAATTGAACTACACTTTGGCATAATGGCAGCCACTAACTGCACTGAATCATACATACACATTAAAAGATATTCACTCCCATTCACAACATCCCTTTCGCTCACTTACATTGCGATCGCAATGCCCTTTTATCCGATCATTATTACTAAAAAAAAAGAAAGATTAGGCAATTAATATTGTGCATGGGTATACTTTAAGTACTACAATGTATAAAAATAATTTCAAAAAAAATTAAAAAGAAGTTTTTTAGGTGAACACATATACCATTTCATTTGAAGGATAGAGAACGAACTTAATTTCAGCGGTAACAGCTTGTTCAATTACAGCAACTTAAAATTCAATGTATGAAAAATATGTTAGGTGGGCAGGTCTGTAAAAATGTACTATACTTAGGAAAGTAGTAAAGCGCAGATGCATGCAGAGGTATTAAGCATTTGTTCTCTCACACATGCGCAGTAAGTGTAGTTCCATAAAATGTAGGCGGTATCTGCAAAGAGAATGAATGCAATATCTGCAAAAAGTATCTGTATGTAAATATAGTAGGAAATAAAATTCTTTAGCATTTTAAAGTGTAAACAATTAAAGGCGCATGTTTGCTGCCATTATGTATTCATATTCCAATCCTCCAATTTATGGTACCAATACTCTCTGTAACATTATCTTTTGTATACGTTATTTCGATTTAAACAGCCAATAAGAGAACTATAATTATGAACATACATTTTTTTGGTTTATTAATAATGGGATACAGATATATCACAGCCGAGCACTGGACTGCATCTTTAATTATATTATATATATTTAAAATATTCTCTTCTCTGAGCTCGTTGCCTATATTGTCACATACAGCTTAAAATTTGCGCTTTCTAATTGTTTTTTTTTCGATTTCAGGGGGCGGGAAGGGGCCAAAATCCAAAACCTAATCTGGTACCAAGTATGGTATCCCAGATCTAGGTGTTTATACAGACAGGCAGATATACTGACGGATATGGCTATTTGGATTTTGCTGTTGACTTTATGGGGTCGGAGATGCTTCTCCTAAATTTACAATGTCATAGTGTTTAAGGACTTACATTTTAAACATCACATTAATTTGTATAAGACTCACAGCCATTGTCTATTTACATACTTTACTTATTAGCGCTTTTACTTTATTTCTAGCTTCCTCTATTTATTTCTTTCACTCTTTGCTAATCGACTTATGCATTTGCATTTTAGTTTTAAATTGTGTGGAAAGTAAGAGTCTGTCATAGATGGTGCTTAATGTCAAATTAAACTTATGATAGAGAATCTAATAGTGTTGATGTGGCTAGTGACTGTTTGCATTCTTCAAAATCCTTGATTCTTTAATTTTTTTATTACTATACTGTAGTGACAATTACGTGGTCTTTTCTTTTGCATTTCTCCTTGCTGTCTACACATGCAAACTTAAACCCAATTGCCAAAATTGATGGACTTAGAAGCTATGTAAATACTTACAAGAATTTTATATTAAAGTGTAAGTGCAGAAATGTACAGTATGTTCGATTTCTAATTCCTTCATACACCACTCCTTTGATATAGATCACTGCTTCTTTTTTTCATGCGGCTTGAGTATCATGCTAAAAGTATCATTTAATTTGCACATTTTGGATAAATTAAGATTCTGTGCATATCTTTCGTCGTTTTCTTAGATGGTCTCTCTTTAGTATTCCTTCATTCCCCGAATTTAACTTTTCTTATCTTCGGACGTTGTTTCATATTGTAATTTTCCCGACTTATGCAGAGAACGTTGTGTATTCTGTGGGTGTTTTTTTTTTTTTTTGTATTTGTTGTTATGCATCATTTATCTTTGAGTCCTTAGCTAGGACCATGTGCCATAGTCAATAGAGCGAACATTTAAGGGATATTGTGCTCATGTGCGCGTTGTGACCATTTATGTGCGTCGCGCACTTGTTGAGAATATTAATTTTGCTTAAATATTTTAAAACGATATTAAATATTTGAGAAACATTGTGAATCCATAATATTATTTTATTATTTCTTTATATTCGACTTAGCTTCAATTGGGTTTCCCAAAATTAAAACTACAATGGCGAAACTTAAAGCTGATGCATATTTCGGATACCGGCAAAATAGCAAAAGTCTGAAAAACAAACATGAGAACAAATTCTGAGCGAAGACAAGCGCAAAGTAACTTTTGTCGAGTTGCGCTCTCTCTTGCTCTGGCACTTTACCTTTTCTTATTCACCACTTGTCGTTGGCATTTTGTTCCGTTGATGGTGTCGGTTTACTATATATGTGTTGCACTATTCATTTGTTCGCTCCGTAAGGAAAACCAATGTATTTTGTCGTTGCACATTTTACAATAATACGAAGGACACACACAAATATACTAAAACAAATAAAAAATACTAAACAAGCTTCGAAACAAATGACAGCCAATTGCCATGTTCACCATTTTGTTTGCATATTTTGTGAAGTGGCTCGTGATTTTCTTAACTTATAGTAAATTATATACACATTTAATTTACAGAATCGCATAAAACAATTATAAACTAAAAAAAACAATTTGTGAAGAGTGCACTGTTCGGCAGTTTATATAGTGCAACTTTCAGGTGTTGAAGAAATGTACCAAATGTGATCACTTGTTGTGCGATTCGCTCTTTATTAATAGCCGCACTTGATCTTACTCATAAGAGTAAGAGTCTTACACTTTGGCGTATACCTGATTATATCTGTTCCCCACTAGGAAGAAGAGAATTACAATTGTATAAGAATAGGAAAAGTATGTCATAGTCAAAAGGAAGTATATGCAATTCAAGTTTATTTCAAATCGTTGCCACGCATCTTCGCCACATACAAACGAAAAAAAACCATTCACGTGGGTAATTTTAAAGCTAGAGTCTCGAATTTTCCTGAAAGTTTAGTTGCAAGCGGATGATAAGCTTATAAAGTACTCAAGAATCAATATTTCTACCATTAGTACAAATTGTATTCAATAAAATAACACATATTTATTATTATTATTCCCAATTCTACATCGCAGTCTTTTTTAATTGTTTCTGTTCCTTTATCTACCAATGACACAAATTAATACAAGTAAGTTCATACTGCATACACTGTACATTATATATAGCTCCGTATGATACTTTTAGGCTGAAAGTATGTAACGAATGTGGACAGTGAAGAGAATACTTGCAAAGAGGTGTAAAAAAAATATAAATTAAGAGCATTCTAAAGAGTGATGTATAATTGCATAATATTGTACGCCTTTTTTATTACATTCGACAAGAGTTTAATGACATATGTCGGATCACTCTAGTAAAATAAAAAGAAATTTAGAAACTGAAATTAAATATCATAAGTTTTTAAGTTTCTTTGATTGCTCTTTAATTAACAAATACAGTGCCGTCCAAATAAATGTATAAATGTCGGTTTTTTATTGTGCATAAATAAAATTTTCTCCTCCTCGTCTCCGTCTCTACATTTTACAAATACAATTACAAAACTTGACAAATTCCGAACGCGACCATAAGAACAGTGACAATTAATAAGCAGCAGCAGCACTTTACGGACAAGAAACTTCAGCGGCAATTTACACCACCATCATCAACATCGTCGCTTTTTACATCACCGCCATCTTAGTCGTCTTCGGCGGCAATTAGCAGTAGCAGCAACAACAACAACGGTGAGAACAGCAGAAGCGGCGACATTTTGCCACCACAAATAGGGGCCAAATACTTGACAGCATCAAAAATGGCCGACCAGCACAAGGGCCAGCCAAGGCGGCGGCCATCACTGATGCCGTCCTTCGCGCCAATTTGCGATGCCATCGCAGCCGCCGCCAACAGTGACGGCAGTGGCCACGGCAATGGTGACAACAACAACGACAACAACAGCAAGAATAATTCGGCCTATCTCAACAATTATGCTCAATTCATAGCAAATTTTGCGAGACTGACCATATCGTCGGCCACCTCTGTCTCTGGCTCGGGCAGCCACATCTCGCCAATAGTGTCGTCCATGGGCATCGACTTTGACGACACTTTTGGCGAGAGCGATTCCTCGATGTCGACGCTCTCCTGCGTATCCCGGCTCCAGTGGCAGCAGCAATAGCCAGCACAACAGCGACAACAATCCCAGCAACAGCAGAGGCCAAAAAAGGAGGAGCAGCGGCAGCAGATCCAGCAGCAGCAGCAAATCCATCATCAGCAGCAGCCAGCAAAGCAACAGCATCTACAACAACAGCAACAGCAACATCAGCGGCGGGCATCCAGCAACCGTCCACATCAGCAGCAGCGGCATCAGTGGCGTCATCAGTGGCGCCAACAGTGGCGTCCACGGCATTGCCATTGCCATCGCCATCGCCATCAATAGCAGCAACAACAGCAACAACAGCAACAACAGCATCAACAGCAACAACAGTCACCCAGCCGGAATCCATTGAACCTGCAAAAAACAATGGTGGCATTAAAATTGAATCGGGTTAGCCAAATAAAAAGCCAATTCTTACCCTGCCAATCCGTCATTGGTCGCAAAAGCGCAAGCCAAGGCCCGGCAGCAAATCATGGAAGCCCTTGACTCGTCCATGGCTTCCATGATGTCTTCTTCTTTCGCCTCGGATTCCTCGTTCGACGAGCAGCTGAAGGCAATCTTGGCTGGAACAAGAAAGAACAAGATATAAAATGATGACAATAGCGCAATTACTACCGAAGCTGTTAATACAATGGCTGCTGGCACATCCAAACGCCGCCTAAGTACCGATTGCAGCAACAACAACAGCAATGGCAACAACAACAACAATGACAATGACACCCATAATGCCACTGACGCAATCGGCCAAACAAGCGAACCAAAACGGCCAGCCAGAAAAAAGGCCAAGTGCGAGCCGGACTTGGCCTTCAATCGCTTCCTGCTGGAGCAGGAGGCATCCGCCTTGGCAAGGGTGCTGGTGGTGGCGCCAATCCGGCCGGCGAGCCGAGCAAGAATGATCAGCGCGTGCCGGTGCTGTTCATCTCACGTATTGACAGCATCGGCCAGCTGATCGAGCGACTGGAGGCCATCGGTGCAGTCGCCGGTCATTACGCACTCAAGTGTGTGCAGAACGGAGCAATCCGTCTGCAGGCACACGACTTTGCCACGTATGAAAAGATTGTAAATTCTCTTCGTACGGATGGCCAAGTCGAAATGCACACACACCAGGTACGTAAGGACCGCGGCTTCAGAGTGGTCATCCGCCACCTGCATCCGTCCACGGATCCTCGATGGATCCACGCACAACTGGCTGCCATGGGATACAAGCCTTGCTTCGTCCAGAATATCAGGCACAGGTTTAGCGACTAGCCGCTAAATCTGTTCCAAGTTGAGCTCCAGCCAAAGCCCAATGGAGCTAACGAAGCCATTCTGGAGCTGAAGCAGCTTGGCAGTCAGTTTGTGCGTGTCGAGCACAAACGCAAATCTATCGACCCAGCGCAGTGCCATAGATGCCAGGCCTTTGGCCACACCAAGAATTACTGCCGCCGCCAATTCGTATGCCTGAAATGCGCTGGACCCCACGCAACGCACATGCCGCTACAACAACAATAGCAGCCGCAACCGCAACTACAACAAGAATGACTACGTGGCCCGCCCAGCCGCCCACCGCTACAACGACAACCACTCCTACTGCCACTACTCCTACTACAACGGCCAATACGAATACGGACAATGTTGCCAATACGCAGCCACCGGCGCCTCTGGACCAGCAAGTCGACAATTGCAACGGGTTCAGGAGCAGCTGCGCAACGAGCAGCAGCAGCACCAGCAACATAGCCCGCATCAGCAGCAGCAGAAGCAGCAGGAGCAGACACCAAGCAGTCATCAGCCAGGAGCAGCAACAACAACATCAACAACCGGCCACGACAGCGACATCCAACTAATGGTCAGCCAACATTCGCAAATACTTGCGTCGCTGACCCAAATTGGATGCCGCCCTTGAGGCGATTGCGTCGCTGCTGGCCATGTCCACGCGGCCAGTGGTGGCGTAGTCGCAGTGCGGCCGCAACGTGCTCCTCCTTGCCAACTCAGCCCGTCGATGGCAGCAGCAAGCAGCGCAGCAGACAAAATCAGCAGCAGCAGACAACAGCAGTATGGGGACTGAAAACAATAATGACAAAGTAAATACTAATATACACATAGACACATTCCACATACTCACAAATTACATGCCACTAGTCAATTTAAGCATACTTGCATATGCATGTAACAGCCCTTATTAGGGCTCTAGTTGCATGCATCTGCAAGTATGCATTTCCATGCGTCCCTCTGCCATCAACATGCTACCAATTTGCTGCCCTTGCAACACATTAAAAAGCCAATACCTGAAATATAAAAGAAATTAGTACATGCTCACATACAAACATAACTTCGGCCACTATGATACTCACCTCTCTCCCCCTGCCATGCCCCTTGACCCAATAATAAGACCTGTAATAGAAAATGAAATTTGATTAGTATAAATTGAACATAGAACAGGCAGCGAATTAGACGAAAATTTATACTTTCATCATTTATTTATTATTAACAAATTGACGCCATTTCTGAAAAGTTAGGTAGCAAACAAAACAATTAGACAATAAACTAGATAATTAATTAAAAAAATACTAACATTTAAAAAAAAATTCAACTCCGTTCAGCAAACACATAGAAGGTACACCTGCAAAGAAAATTATAGCAATTCAAATAAGTTATCGTTAGGCTCTCACACAGTGGAAACTAGTTCATATGAGCTATCGATAACAAATTCAAATTCAAATAAGTAAATTCAACTGTCTACGTTATACGCAGCCAGTTGAATCTGCTAAACAAGCCATTTTTAGTATATGCACATATACGTGCGCGGCCGGGTATGCACGCGCCGAGCACTCACAATTGTAAGCTCACGTAATAGAGAGTAAGCAACTGTGAGGGCACGGTGTGTACGGCAATTGCCAAAAATCTACACAAATTGACGACAATTAATACTCACACTGACATTTATGACCGCCTTCGGACCTAACCTGAAATAAAAAGAATAATAATTAATTAAAATATACACATAAACAATTAAAAACACTCACCTGCATTCAGTCCAATCCGGTCCAGTCCTCCGTAAAGCGACGCCAATACCTGAAAAGAAATTAAAAAAATATTAATAACAATTGGAAAATATCCAACTGCATGCAGTGTAATAACCTGAAATAAAAAATAATAAAAATCAATTAAAGTATATAAACAATAAAAAACACTTACCTGCATGTTATCCAGTCCAGTCCAGTCCTCCGTGATCCATCGCCAGTACCTGAAAAGAGATAAAATAAATAATTATAAATCATGTGCGTCAAGTTAAAATTAAAAATAATATGCGATTTGATAGAAAATTTAATTTACTTTCTACTACAACTACTTTTGTGAATTTATATGCAATATTTATACCCTAATTTTGCGTTCGAAAAATTGGGGTAACTACATTGTGGCGAATATATCAGATCTAAAGACTTGTCGCCCAAATCGGCTAACAACAGGTTATAGGGCACATCTTTGAGAATATATCCCCAAAGTATCATCAAAATCGCTAGAGTCGTTTTTTAGATATTTGGGGAAACGTTCACCAAAATCGCTTTCAGCCCCATACAAAATGAACCAAAATTGACAATGTTGCCGATTAACGGCTATAACTTTTTTCAACCATCTTGTCAGCCAGTTCGCGCATTGTATACTGGTGGACACATATCCTTGGGAGGTACACAGTAATTTTGGTCAACATTCTTAGAGCCGGTAATTAGAAAACAGACAATATCTAATCCCACCTACACTAGTTCATTTTACAGGTGTATCATGCAGCTGGAACCAGTCCGGAACTGATTTAGTGTTAGAAAGCGCGAACAGTGCGTGGCGGGAAATGTACATACTTCAAATAACTAATATGGTTCAATAACACTAAATTAAACAACAAAACCATTATTTAAAAAATATTTCAATTTTATTTATATTTTATATATATATTTAATATTGCCCATATATACTCAACTTGTCGCCAATGGCGCGCAATTTCAATCTATTTGATACAAATAGAAAATCATGTTGCTTTCTACTTCACTAAAATCGCTAGAGCCGCTCTTGAAAAAATCTAATTTTAGTGGTTCATGACCAAATTTTTCAAAAAGTTCACCATTCAACAATCCACCCATATTGTTTTTCACCCTTTTCCTACGAAACCAACATTGCCAATCTTCAAAAATGGCGATCTTCCAGATTATTTACTTTTAATATATCCCCATCTTGTCGCCTTAGGCGCGCATTTCTCATCTATGCGAATCAAACGGACAATCATATTGCTTTTTGTTTTATCAAAATCGCTAGAGCCGTTTTCGAGAAAATCATATTTTGGTGATAATTGCCAAAATGAATATCCCATAGACTTTAACCTAGTGGCAGCACCTAACTGTCGCGGTGCTAGTACAAAGTTAGCGTCGAATTTTTCTTTTACTTATAATTCAACATTTTGACTATGTAGCTAAATGCGAGATGTCTTAAAAAATATATAATTAATATATGTATCATTCCTCAACTGATGTTATACAACAAATTATCACAGTTTCCTTAAAAAACCAATATTCATTTTATTTTTTCATATATTCGCTTTCCTCGACTTTGCTTAAAAAACCAATATTCATTTTATTTTTTCATATATTCGCTTTCCTCGACTTTGCCAGGGAAAGCGCGCTAAGTCATAATATAACTATACAAAATACAAACAGTTTGCAATTTATTTTATTAAAATCGCTAGAGCCGTTCTTGAGTAAATCTAATTTTAGTGGTTCATTACCAAATTTTTTCAAAAAGTTCGCCATTCAACAATCCACCCATATTGTTTTTCAATTTATATCAATTTTATTTTACTTTCATATTTAATACTTGAAATTTATTAAACTTTATAGGTGCTGCCACCATTTCCGTTGGTTAAATTATCACTAATATATGACAGTTAGCTGCTGCCACTAGGTCTATGGGATATTAATTTTGGCAATTATCACCAAAATATGATTTTCTCGAAAACGGCTCTAGCGATTTTGATAAAACAAAAAGCAATATGATTGTCCGTTTGATTCGCATCGATGAGAAATGCGCGCCTAAGGCGACAAGATGGGGATATATTAAAAGTAAATAATCTGGAAGATCGCCATTTTTGAAGATTGGCAATGTTGGTTTCGTAGGAAAAGGGTGAAAAACAATATGGGTGGATTGTTGAATGGTGAACTTTTTGAAAAATTTGGTCATGAACCACTAAAATTAGATTTTTTCAAGAGCGGCTCTAGCGATTTTAGTGAAGTAGAAAGCAACATGATTTTCTATTTGTATCAAATAGATTGAAATTGCGCGCCATTGGCGACAAGTTGAGTATATGTATATGGGCAATATTATGTTTTAATAGTTCACCTGTTTGTTGGCGGGTGACGCTGGACAAATTACTTAAAAAGTTAATATGTTTAATAAATAAAGATGACATAATAAATATATATATATAAAATATCAATAAAATTGAAATATTTTTTAAATAATAGTTTTGTTGTTTAATTTAGTGTTATTGAACCATATTAGTTATTTGAAGTATGTATGTATTTCCCGCCATGCACTGTTCGCGCTTTCTAACACTAAATCAGTTCCGGACTGGTTCCAGCTGCATGATACACCTGTAAAATGAACTAGTGTAGGTGGGATTAGATATTGTCTGTTTTCTAATTACCGGCTCTAAGAATGTTGACCAAAATTACTGTGTACCTCCCAAGGATATGTGTCCACCAGTATACAATGCGCGAACTGGCTGACAAGATGGTTGAAAAAAGTTATAGCCGTTAATCGGCAACATTGTCAATTTTGGTTCATTTTGTATGGGGCTGAAAGCGATTTTGGTGAACGTTTCCCCAAATATCTAAAAAACGACTCTAGCGATTTTGATGATACTTTGGGGATATATTCTCAAAGATGTGCCCTATAACCTGTTGTTAGCCGATTTGGGCGACAAGTCTTTAGATCTGATATATTCGCCACAATGTAGTTACCCCAATTTTTCGAACGCAAAATTAGGGTATAAATATTGCATATAAATTCACAAAAGTAGTTGTAGTAGAAAGTAAATTAAATTTTCTATCAAATCGCATATTATTTTTATTAATTTTGGATCAAATTAAGCGGAAAAGTATAAAAATAAAAATTGTTTTTCAGCCGATATTTTTATATCGATATGTGACGCTAAAGTTGCGAAGCTATCTTGACGCACATAAACAAATAACAATTTCAAAAACATTTCACACAAACCACAACACATTTATCGGTGATATCTAAACAATGAAGTATATACTAGAATCGGACAAGGAAATATCGATTATATCGATAAACTGACTGGCGCCGAAATAATACTGACAATCGGACAGTAATAATATATGAATAAATAACATGCATAAACAAATAAAATTAGTAAAAAATAATTACTATAATTAATAACAATTAATATAACGGCAAATAAGCGTATTTAAAAATACGCATAACCGCCACTGGACGCCCGCTTGGTCCGATTGGCCTCGCATACAACCAATTGAGACCAAGTGCAAAAGCATTTAGCTTTTACACAACAGCCACATAAATTACAAATACTGACCTGTACGACACTCGACGTATGCAACTAAATTAAAACAAAACAAATCAAACAATACTTAGAAGCCAATAAGTAGGCACGCAAAATTGTGACGTCACAAAACGACGCACTAAAAAATCCCAAACTATCGTAGTGGCCGATAGATATGTGCGTACTTGTGTGCATGCCAATTTGCCCACCCCTAGAAAACATCAAAAATGTAAACAAACTCCGAATTTATTTTTTATAAATTCGCCGCAGCAAATTGGCAACATGACAGCAGGGGCACATGATTAATTACATGCCCTTCTATAACTATGCCTAATTTGAGCAAATGACATGCAGCCATTTAGAAACAAAAAGCGGTCAGAACTTTACAAAGTGCAATACACATGCGCATGCAAGCTTGTGTGTGTGAGTGAGTATGAGCGTACATGTAACTAGCAGCTGTTACATACCTACGACCTACGACAACAAGTAGGCCAGGCACAGTGCATTGAACTCAATCTGCGAGATGCAGACGCCACTAAAAACATATGATACGCCCAACCACCCACTCGCGCACACTCTTGCATGCGCATGTATCTTTATCTTTAGCTTTAAGTACTAACTCTGACACTTAACGGACGGACAGTAGAATATTAATGAATTTAATTATTTTATTAATCAAATTGCTCGTTGCACGCCCTTCAGGTGTGCATTGAGCAAAACCCAATTAATTTCTATTTAAAAAAAAATAGAAAATCAGCCAAATATATTCATTTTACTGCCAATTTTAAGGACAAAGATTTTTCAAAATGTATTTTATGTATTTTGTTTTTTTTTCATTTTGTCCATATCGTCCCTATATTTGTCAATTATCTGTGTCCCACCTGTTTGTACCAGCCGTTCTTTAAAGACCATAGAACGATTTGTATATGAACACTTGCTAGACAAGGAAAAAATCTACAAATGGTCTATGTTTGTAATGTCTCTAAATTGTAAGTGTTTCTTTTTCGTTTTTAATCTTTTTCACCCCCTTTGCCCCTCTGGCCAATAAATAAATTAACATAGAGCATCAGCAAATAATCATATTGAAAAACATATTCGCATATAGCATGCAGCTCATGCGAAGACACTTGCTAGACAAGGAAAAAATCTACAAATGGTCTATGTTTGTAATGTCTCTCTAAATTGTAAGTGTTTCATTTTCGTTTTTAAAACATATTCGCACACGAATCCAATTGCTGAGCCGCGGCACCGCCTTTTATACGCTGCCGTGCGCCCGCTCTCGAGCTCGAGTGTGAATAACGCTCGAGCCTGAGAGTGAGCAAAAAGGCGCAGCATATCCCGATTGAATTTGGGTTGAAGACAACATATATGTTGTCCCGGTGACATGTCATGCTGACTTTGGTGTCGTCCAGTGACACTTTCGCTTCATTTTTACGTATATACGGACAGGGAAATCTTGCCTTTATCGGTGACACTCTCGCTGTCGCGGTCAGCCACGGTGTCACCGATAGGGACATTTTTTTTCGCGGGTTCATTTTCTGATGACATTTCAAATTTCAGGTTCACGATGACAGTCCCAATGACTAGTCACAGAGACTGTCACCGCGTCTGGTTACCCAGGCGTTCATATAAAAATTAGATTGATAAATTTCATTTTAGAGCATGAATTTAGTTGTTTCTTTATAAGTAATAATATAAAATATAAAAACAAATATGTATTATAAATAACTTAACATATAATATAATATAGTAGTAAAAGTCTTCTATCTTTATGATTCTCTCTTGACTCCCTTGTATTGTGAACGCTGTTTTCAATGTTGCTAAAGTTCCACCTTTAAAAATCAAAATAAATCAGATTCATTAAACTGGGATAAAATAACTATTGCAAATCGCAATATATAAGAACTTTTTAAGTTACTTACCTTTATTTGTTTGTTTTTATAAAACTCGCGCAGAACAAAAGTCAACTTAGTCGTAGAGCGTCATACACAAAACTAAACATGTTAGAGAAAAAATGTAGAGTCCGCGAAAAAAATGGACGCCGGACAGACGAAAACACCGAATACAGAAAATACACATGTCAAAACTGAACTCTTGGCGGACCATGTCACTGGAACTAATTGCGCAGTAATTTTTTAAAAAAAGGAAATTTTATTTTAAGCGGCGATGACGTCACTCGGTGACACTTAGCCTGACTCTGGTGACAATTGTCAGATCCTGACAAGAGTGTCACCGATAAAGGCATGATTTCCCTGTCCGTATATACGTAAAAACGAAGCGAAAGTGTCACTGGACGACACCAAAGTCAGCATGACATGTCACCGGGACAACATATATGTTGTCTTCAACCCAAATTCAATCGGGTGTGTGTGTGTGTGGGTGTGAGCGTGAGTGTGCGGGGGAGTGCGCGGCCTGCTCAAACGGACGTGTTGGCTCTCCGGCCACTAGCAGTCGATTTAAGTGAAGCGGAAAGAACGGTCCACTCTGCTCTGCTCCGCGTCCACTTCTGCTCCGCCCCGCGTCAAGTTCTGCTCTGCACCGCCCCGCGCCGAGTTCAGCCAAAAAATAGCTTGGTCATCGCGCCATCTTAAACTCACTTAGTGCAAAAAAAAGGGAAGGTAAAGAGTTAAAAAGTGAAAAAAAAGCACAAAAAGAAGACACACAGCAATTAAACTAATCTTAGAACAAACCTGACAACGCAAACCCAAGCCAATCCTGTAACAAAAACGACCACGAAAGAAACGCAGCAAACGAAATAAAGAACCCAACTGACAACCTGGGAGAAAGAAAAAAAAAAAGCCCAGTCGGACGCTAGCCTAGTCCGACGCCATTACCTGAAAAGAAAAGAATAAAGAATAATTAGTCAAAATATTGCGTTATTTATATTAGGTAAATTTAAATTACATTTATATATAGACAATTATACACACTTACCGGACCATAATATGCCATAGTCCGAACACATAAATAAGGCCAGTAATCTATAACAAAAAATTATAAAATTATTAATTGCATTCATTCATTTTGCACCACAGCAAAATGTAAACAAATGCCCTAGACAGGAAGCAACTCACCTGTGATAATAGTCCTCCGCAGTTGTCTCCACCACTCCTGAAATAAAAATAATCATTAGTTTAGTTAATTGTATAGAAATTATTTAGCAAAAATAAATTATTGGACGCATGCAATTATTTACAACGACGATTATACTCACCAATCTCTTTAGCATTCCAACTGTGATATTAGCCACTACCTGCAATAGAAAGTTAGATAGTTAATTATATAGTTTAAATTTCATATATGTAAATTCATACATATATATAACACTTGACAAATATACTTACTTAATGCAGAGAATCCAGTCCAGTCCTAAGGGTAGAGACGTCAGCACCTGTAAAGAGAATAGAAATTAAATAATTAGTAAAGTATATATTTAGATAAATTTAGTAAACAGTAAATTATTAGTAATATAGACTACTGACTAGAATATTTACATTTTTATACTCACCATTTATACTCCAGTCCTTATTGACAGCCACGTACCTGAAAAGAAGTTTGAGAAATTAACAATTATTAATACATTTGCAGACATGGAAATATACATAAACAAATATATACATACTCACTTCTGCTAAACCAGTTCAGTCCATGCGACGCGAAGCCAGTACCTGTGAAAAGAATTAGAACCAAATTAGAATTAGTTAGTGTAAAAAAAGTATTTATGTAGTAAATATTTGAGTATAAATTGGCTAGAAATCAGTTCGATTGCACCATTTGTGAAAAGAAAAAAAAACAATAAATTAATATAAACAAATAAAAATTTCAAAAATATTTCACACAAACCACAACACAATTATCGGCGATATGTAAACAATGAAAAATATACTAGAATCGGACAAGGAAATATGGATTATATCGATAACCTTACTGGCGCCAAAATAGTACGGACAATCGGACAGTAATAAAATATGAATAAATAATAAAAATTAGTAAAATCAATTACTATAATTAATAACAAATATTATAACGGCAAATAAGCGTAATTAAAAATACGCATAGTCGCCACTGGACGCCCGCTTGGTCCGATTGGCCGCGCATACGGCCAATTGAGACCAAGTGCAAAAGCATTTAGCTTTTACACAACAGTCATATAAATGACAAATACTGACCTGTACGACACTCGACGTATGCAACTAAATTAAAACAAAACAAATCAAACAATACTTAGAAGTCGATAAGTATGCACGCAAAATTACGACGTCACAAAACGACGCACTAAAAATCCCTAAAAAATCCCAAGCTATCGTAGTGGCCGATAGATATGTGCGCACTTGTGTGCATGCCAATTCGCCCTTCAGGCGTGCATTGAGCAAAAGCCAATTAATTTCTATTTTAAAAAATAGAAAATCAGTCAAAAAATATTCACTTTACCAATTTTAAGGACAAAGTTTTTTCAAAATGTATTTTATGTATTTTGTTTTTTTTTTCACTTTGTCCATATCGTCCCAATATTTGTCAATTATCTGTGTCCCACCTGTTTGTACCAGCCGTTTTTTAAAGACCATAGAAAGATTTGTATATGAACACTAGCTAGACAAGGAAAAAATCTACAAATGGTCTAAGTTTGTAATGTCTCTCTAAATTGTAAGGACAGGCATGTGATCCTGCCAAAGGACATTCAAATCGTCCTTGTTGTTCTCAAGATATCCTAGAGTTTTTTTTCCAACATAAAAAATAGCTTATATCTCGGCCATATCCTGTCTGATCCTTGCAAGTGGGGTGTCAAACGACGCCGCTTGGACAGGCCTATGATCCTGCCAAAGGACATTCAAATCGTCCTTGTAGTTCTCAAGATACCCTGGAGTTTGTAGTTTTTTCGAAAAATGAAAAGGACATGCGTTTTTTGGCCATAGCTCCGCCAAGAACATGCCTTTTTGTAATCAGGGTAACCAGCACTATCGATTGGCATTCAAAGATTTTAAGGATATTTCAAAGAACTGCATCAAAAATGTTTTCAAGTGGTGGGCATTGAAAAGTTGGCAAAAAATTCGCAAATGGGCCGTATCTCTTCCAAAAGACATTCAAATTGTCCTTGTAGTTCTCAAGATAATCTGGAGTTTGTAGTTTTTGCGAAAAATGAAAAGGACATGCGTTTTTTGGCCATAGCTCCGCCAAGAACATGCCTTTTTGTAATCAGGGTAACCAGCACTATCGATTGGCATTTAAGGATTTTAAGGATATTCCAAATGCATTTTGCATCAAAAATGTTTTCAAGGGGTAACCATTGAAAAATTTAAAAAAATTAGAAAATGTGCCGTATCTCCGTCATTTGCAGGACGATTTGGATATCCTTAGGCACAAGGATATATCTAAGCAATACAAACCGATTGTCGTCCAAAAAAGGACTAATAGCCTTAAGGTAACCTAGTTACAAGGACTTTTTTTTTTAAATACACAAAATAGCTTATATCTCGGCCATATCCTGTCTGATCCTTGCAAGTGTTCTTCTTTTATCCGATCATTATTGCTTAAGAAACACAAAGTCATCCACATAATGTCAATATGGTTTCGCTCCGTAACGAATTTCTAGCGGTGCATTACATTGGGTCACTGGCCGAAATACAATTGCTGATTACAATAAGCAAAAGTAAAGGCAAAAGTAAAGTGGTTGTATGAAAAACTAGACTACAGTCGCGTGTGGTCGACTGTGATATACCCGCTACCCAGCTCAAATATACTAAAATATACCAAACAGTATTTTTGGTATCTTTGGTATATTTGTACATTCATATTCCATCACATCCTAAATATCGCATAAAGTATAAAATATACCATGCACGGTCACATTGTTCACCAGAAACACTCCACGTGCAGCTGCCTATGGATTTTCCCATACAAAACTGTTTTCTGAATATCTTCCAAGTTTTTCATCGGATCGCGACCAAATTCATCAAGACTGTTATTATCTTCATATGTACCATTACTGGAGACTCTATCTTTAAAATTGCGCTAGTAAATCGTTTTTTTCGATTTTATGGGGTGGAAAGGGGCGTGGCAACAATCTAAAATTAACTTGATCTGCGTAGGACATACACCTACTACCAAGTTTGAAATCTCTAGCTCTTATTGTCTCTGAGATCTAGGTGTTCATACAGACAGACGGACAGACGGACATGGCTATATCGACTCGGCTGGTGATCCTGACCAAGAATATATATACTTTATGGGGTCGGAAATGCTTCCTTCTGCCTGTTACATACGTTTCCTGAAGTTACAAAGCTATAATACCCTTCTACCCTAGTAGCGGATATAAAAATAAAGATTCAGCAATTAATAGTGTGCATGGGTATACACTGCGTTTCACTTGAATAGCACACTTTTATATGATATTTTAAAAACTTGAAATCTGTTAACCAAAAAGAAAACTCGCTGATGTTTAATTTTCTATTTATAGTGTAATCTATTTTAAATATAAGAAAAGTAACAAAACTTTAATTAAATTAACAATTAATAAATGTTAACCAAAAAACTTAAAAACTTAAAAAACTCCACAATCTTGCTCACAGTCATGAGAATTTGAGGCTTCCCGCAGAATCGCACGCTTATCTGTGTCGCTAAGAACACTACTTTTGCGACCTTTCATATTTTTTCCATAGTTTTGTTTGTTCTTGATGAAATTGTATACGACTTTTCTGCTTATTCCAATTTTTATACCCGCTACCCATAGGGTAGAAGGGTATTATAGCTTTGTGACTTCAGGAAATGTTTGTAACAGGCAGAAGGAAGCATTTCCGACCCCATAAAGTATATATATTCTTGGTCAGGGTCATCAGCCGAGTCGATATAGCCATGTCCGTCTGTCCGTCTGTCTGTATGAACACCTAGATCTCAGAGACTATAAGAGCTAGAGATTTCAAACTTGGTACCAGTATTGGTGTATGTCCTACGCAGATTAAGTTTATTTTAGATTTTTGCCAGGCCCCTTTCCGCCCCCAAAAATCGACAAAAACGATTTACTAGCGCAATTTTAAAGATAGAGTCTCCATATTTTCGTACATATTAAGATAATAGCAGTCTTGACGATTCCCGAGAATTTGGTCGCGATCGGATGAAAAACTTGGAAGTTATTTAGAAAACAGTTTTGTATTTGTACATTCATATTCCATCACATCCTAAATATCGTATAAAGTATAAAAAATGTTGTGTGCTATTCAAGTGAAACGGAGTGTACTTTAAGTACTACAATGTATATAAATAATTTCAAAAAAACTAAAAAGAAGTTTTTTAGGTGAACATATACCACTTCATTTGAAGAATAAAGAACGAACTTAATTTCAGCGGTAACAGCTGTTCAATTACAGCAACTTAAAATTCAATGTATGAAAAATATGTTAGGTGGGCAGGTCTGTAAAAATGTGCTATACTTAGGAAAGTAGTAAAGCGCAGATGCATGGAGAGGTATTAAGCATTTGTTCTCTCACACATGCGCAGTAAGAGTAGTTCCATAAAATGTATGCGGTATCTGCAAAGAGAATGAATGCGATATCTGAAAAAAATATCCGTATGTAAATATAGTAGGAAAATTCTTTAGCATTTTAAATTGTAAACAATTAGGGACGCATGTTTGCTACCATTATGTATTCATATTCCAATCCTCCAATTTATGGTACCAATACTCTCTGTAACATTATCTTTTGTATACGTTAAGAGAACTGTAATTATGAACATATATATTTTTTTTTGTTTTTTATTAATGGGTTACAGATATATCACAGCCGAGCACTGGACTGCATCTTTATTAGTATTATATATATTTTCACATACAGCTTAAAATTTGCTCTTTCTAATTGTTTTCGATTTCCGGGGACGGGAAGGGGCCAAAATCCAAAACAACCTGATCTGCATATGTTAGGTCTTACAATCTTACTGGTACCAAGTATGGTATCCCAGATCTAGGTGTTTATACAGACAGGCAGGTATACGGACGGATATGGCTATATGGATTTGGCTGTTGACTTTATGGGGTCGTATATGCTTCGTTCTGCATGTTACATCCATCTTCTGAATTTACAATGTCATAGTGTTGAAGGACTTACATTTTAAACATCACATTAATTTGTACAAGATCCACAGCCCTTGTCTACTTACATTCTTTACTTATTACCGCTTTTACCTTATTTCTAGCTTCTTCTATTTATTTCTATGACTCTTGGCTAATCGTCTTATGCATTGGCATTTTAGTTTTAAAATTTGTGGAATGTAAGAGTCTGTCGTAGCTGGTGCTTAATGTTAAAATAAACTGCTGATAGAGAGTCTAATAGTGTTGATGTGGCTAGTGACTGATTGCATTCTTCGAAATCCATGATTCTTTTATTACTGTACTGTAGTGACAATTGCGTGCTGTTTTCTTTTGCATTCTCCTTGCTGTCTACACATGCAAACTTAAACCCAATTGCCAAAATTGGTGGACTTAGAAGCTATATAAATACTTACAAGCATTTTATATTAAAGTGTAAATGCAGAAAAGTATAATATGTTCGTTTTCTAATTCCGTCATACACCACTCCTTTGATATAAATCACTTTGCTACATTTTATACCCGCTACCCATAGGGTAGAAGGGTATTATAGCTTTGTGACTTCAGGAAATGTATGTAACAGGCAGAAGGAAGCATTTCCGACCCCATAAAGTTTATATATTCTTGGTCAGGGTCACCAGCCGAGTCGATATAGCCATGTCCGTCTGTCCGTCTGTCAGTATGAACACCTAGATCTCAGAGACTATAAAAGCTAGAGATTTCAAACTTGGTATCAGTATTTGTGTATGTCATACGCAGATGAGGTTTATTTTAGATTTTTGCCACGCCTCTTTCCGCCCCCAAAAATCGACAAAAACGAATTACTAGCGCAATTTTAAAGATAGAGTCTCCAGTCTTCGTACATATGAAGATAATAACAATCTCGATGATTCCAGAGAATTTGGTCGCGATTGAATGAAAAACTTGGAAATTATTCAGAAAACAGTTTTGTATCGGAAAATCCATAGGCAGCTGCCTATGTGGTGGAGTGTTTCTGGTGAACAATGTGACCGTGCATGGTATATTTTATGAATGATGGAATATGAATGTACAAATATACCAAAAATACCAAAAATATTTTTTGGTATATTTTAGTATATTTAAGCTGGGTAGCGGGTATATCACAGTCGATGATTGATGCCAATGCTGACTCCAACCCCGATCAGGAATCATACCTTTGGCGATCCTCCTGCCTCGACTTCATCTTTACATTTTCGTATGAAGTATATGTTCTGCTCACTCACTTCCGATCGATAACTGCGGGGAATTCTGTGAGCTGATTAGCAAATATTGACTTCAAATCATTGGTATCGAAAATTGTGGGATTTATAATGTTTGACTTTGCAAACGTGATTGTTAATATCAACTTCTGCATTTTTGTGATTAATAAATGTGGGGTATCAACGAGGTCACCCTTCTTTGCCGCGACGATTTTTAGTGCTGTGCCTAGGAAGTCTAACTTCTGGCCATTCTATGGTGAACTGTTAGCGGACAAAAGTGTTTCTATGTGCTCTACATCTACCTAACAATTTTCGCATACGCGAGTGGGGAAAAAACTTGGACATCTTTTTAGTATTCTCAATTATCTTATACAAATTACTTAAGCTACTCGGTGTCTTACAAACCTAAGTTGTTTCCAAACTAGAATACTACCATCGATAGGGATGTAATTCGCGTTGGAGAAGTCGGTTATCCGAGCTTGCGTTGTTGTTAACAAGGTCAACAGGGTAAGAACTAATATGATGTACCTGTAAGATAGATTCTTATTAGAGTTATTGGTTGGTTACTTGATGATAACTACCTACCCTGCCTCTAATAAGCACCGTTGTTCCTAAGTCGGCTTGTACCTTCTCTTCGGAACATAAAGGTGATAGTTTGTTACTTAGTTGTTTGTTGCTCTTGATATAGACTGTTTCGCCCACATCAAAAACCCTATTTTGTCTCTCCAGGTTGACCCTGCGTAGTTGGTCTTGTTGTGCCTTTGCTAGCTTGTTTCTGATAGTTTGGCAAACTTCGGCTGTGTGGATAACATCCAGTGGCCTCTGCCCGGTAGCAGAGTGCACGCTCCTGTTATATTCAATAACAGCTCTGAGAATTGCTTGTGTTGTGTGGGAAATCTTTTTATCGATTTTAAGACATCTGGCAATCTCGACTAACGTATTATGAAACCGTTCCACTTGCCTGTTGGAGCAGCTGTAGAGCAGGGGCGCGTTGACCAAATCAATGTCGAATTGATTTTTTAACAGCGAGGTGAGTATTTCAGAGCCGAAAGACGCCTCATTGTCACAATAAATTATTTTCGTATCTAGGAAGAAGTTAACTGCTTGTTGCTTTTTAGGTCGCAATGAATTGCGTTAACAACCTCTGGACTGACCGCATTTTTCAATGTTTCGATTAGGTGGTCTTTGTTCGTGAAATGTATTATGTGGCGCATTTTGCTGCCAAACATCGATCGTTTAAATTGTGAAAGTCAGTGACTCTTCACTATGGACGGTAGCTACATCAGATTGGGGCTCACTTTGCAGAACATTTATGTTCTGCCGCGACAATGCGTGGGCTACGTGATTGTCCTTCCCTGGTTGATAAAAAAATGTTGCATTATGCTCTTCTATAAATGCTTTCCATCTCTTGATCTTTGCGTTGGTCTTTTTTTCAGACACCGCAAAAGTAAGTGGTTGGTGATCAGTGTAAATGCGGATAATTCTGCAATTTACCGAACGCTCACACGATTGCTAGAAGCTCCCTTTCATTGGTGGCGTAATAAGTCTCATACTGTTTTAACGTGCGTGAAATCATTGTGATTGGTCTACCTTCTTGGGACAACACTGCACCAATGCCAATTGCGGAAGCGTCAGTGGTCAAATTGAACGGTTTTTTGAAATTAGGATACATTAGTATAACATCTTTTGATGCCAAAATGTTCCTTAGCCATTCGAACGCGTCGCGTTGCGTGTCGTTGAACTCTATCGGTATCTCCCCTGACATGAGTTTGGTGACAGAACCGTTTTCACCTTTTAGTATGTTAGTCAATGGTCTAGCTACTGAGGCGAAATCTTTTACGAATACTTTATAATAGCTAGCTAGGCCTTGAAATGATCTTAGCGCATACAGGTTTGTCGGTTCGACGTACTCTTGAATTGCTTTAACCTTTTCAGGATCCGTTTTGGCACCGTCTCTTGTTATGATAAAGCCGAGGTATTCGACACTGTTTTTGAAAAACTGCGTTTTCTCTTTGGATACTCTCATGTTGGCTTCGAGCAGGCGTTGTAGTATTATGTCAATGTGCCGAATATGGTCCTGTTCACTTTCTGAAAATATTATTACGTCATCAACGCAGACATATCAACATTTCCCTATTTGTTCCCTCAGGACGTCATCATTTGCGTAAAGGGCAATCGGCAGAACTCGTATTTTTCCCCGTTTAAAAACAATGATATTTTTTTTCGATCTCTTTCTGCTAGGCATATCTGATGATATCCGGACTTTAAGTCGAGAGTTGTGAAAATGTTTGCTTTACCCAGATTCGCCAGAATCATTGGGATACTGGGCATTGGGTAGCGGTCGGCAACAGTTCGATCGTTTAACTTCCTAAAGTCAATTACGAGTCGTTTGTTTTTATTGCCTTCGGCGTCGATGTATGCAGATCTTGACGGTCTGATGATACCGCCTTCCAGTAGTTGTGAGATTTCGTTATTGACGAAGTCCGACACACCATTTGGATAAGGGTAAAGCTTTGACTTTAGTGAAATTCACGTTATCACATAATTCAAATTTCAGTGGCTCCTTCCTGTTCCCGCAGCTTAGGCAATTGTCCTTCAAATTTAGTGTAGCCCCCGCCTGCGTTAACAGATCGAAACCTATGATGGCGTCAAATGCATCGAGCGAATCTAAAATGAAAAATGTGGCGTTCTGTCCAAACATTTTCATTGAACATTTCCTATTTATTTCACTGGAACCATGTGTAGAATTCACAGTGAATGGGATGCCGACAGTAGTTACGTTCTTTAACTGCTTTACGGGTCTCACATAATTCTTTGCCGCCCCCGTATCTATCAGAACTTTTAGTTCCCTAAAAAATTGAGTATGTCACTTGTGTCAATCGACTCGACATCGCTTTCGATTTCGGCGGCTGCTGTTTCACTATTGGCGTTTTGTTGAGTTATGCTATTAACTCGTTTACGCCTTTGGCCAGACACCCTTCCTGATGAGTTGAGTCTTTTCTGAGTTCCACCTACATTTGCAGCACTCTGGGTTTTGCTCCTTCTCAGCTTCACGAGCCAAGGCCAATGCCGATGGCAAATCTTTTGGCTAAGCCGGCAATACGAACGCCTTCAAAGATCTCTTCAGACCTGACATGAATGCGTGTAAAGTATCGCTTCTGACTTCATTGTTGAGAACTGTGGCAGCTTGCTCATCGTGTGTCATCACAATCTTGTTGGTGACCAATGTGAGCTTTCTTTCGACCTCGTCATAGTATTCCATTAAGCTTAGGTCGCCTTGTCTAACCATTTCTAATTGTTGCCTACGAACGCGTAGAGACGTTTTTTCTGCGTACGTACAGTCTAATCGTGCAATGATCACATCGACATTTAGCACTGTATTGTGAGATGTCAGAATTGACATAACATATAACATATATTTATCCATTAATTTACTTTGTTTCATATTATTATTCCAAATTCTACATCGCAGTCTTTTTTAATTGTTTCTGTTCCTTTATCTACCAATGACACAAATTAATACAAGTAGGTACATACTGCATACACTGTACATTTATATAGCTCCGTATGATATTTTTAGGCTGAAATTATGTAACGAATGTGGACAGTGAAGAGAATACTTGCAAAGAGGTGTAAGAAAAATATAAATTAAGAGCATTCTAAAGAGTGATGTATAATTGCATAATATTGTACGCCTTTTTTATTACATTCGACAAGAGTTTAATGACATATGTCGGATCAGTCTAGTAAAATAAAAGGAAATTTAGAAACTGAAATTAAATATCATGATAAGTTTTTAATTTCTTTGATTGCTCTTCATGGTAACGCAGCGGGAGGTTGCAATTTTTACATAAAATAGAATCTTTTCGAAAACTTTGGCAATCGATTGTAATTTTTCCGACCTTGTGAGTCATATAGGAAAGAGCAAACGTTATTTCTCATTACTCTCCTTAGATAAAATATGTTTGTCAATGTTTAATGATTGCAAACTAATAACCACAAGGTATCTGATAGTCAACATACTTAACTAGAGGACCACATCCACATCAGCAGCATCTACATATAAGCCGATAGAGAAGCTGGAAGCGACACTACTTGTCAAATTAAAACATCTTCACATTTGCAACATATATCGACCCGCAAACAGAATTATTCAAAAGTGGGCCAGGGATAATACAAATTCACATATAAAAAAGAAAATTGATATAAGTTGTAAAACATAATGTTTATGAACAAATCACAAATTTAAAAGAAATTACTGCTCTTTACAATTGTTACATTAAGAAATGTTCTACTTTAATTAATAAAACTTGGTATGAAACTACGCAGGCGGTTTAGAGAATTGTAATAAGATTGTTGAAGGATATTGACTGTCTGGTATTTAATATGAATTAACTAGCTTGATTGTTATGTTGGATAATGCGTCTATAATCGTTTTCTTTATAGAATATAGTTTGATAATATGGTCATATTTTTATACCAAATATACATCGTACAGTTTTAATATATTTTAATATGTGGATACAAATTTATTTGTTTGTGTTCACAATGCTTTGCGAATATCCCACAGTTGAGCATACTTAAGTGAACTTTTTTTTTCTTAAATATATAAAATAATGCAACGTAAATTTCAAATATCCCTTTAATGTATTTAAATTTGACAAAATAACTAAATTCTATTTAATATATGTAAATAATTTCAGTTTATCCTGTTTAACTTTATTTTAAATATGTATATATTTTCAGATACTTTTCAATTGGATACGCCCTACAGCATTCGTGATAGAAGTAATATAATTTTTCCACAATAAAAAAATGTATATTCACATAAAGTATCGTAAATGCCATAAATACTACTTTAGTATACGCATGCGTCAGCATGTGGATTCTGCAAAGTATACTATTTTGCCGGTAGTAACGAATGCGCCCTCGTGTGTAATCGAACAGGCGACCGACTGGTTTTTACTTTGATTCTAAAGTGGAACATGAAACCTTTCTCAATAAGAAATTCAGAATCCATTCGACAATTGTGAAGTTAAGATTCACGTATTTTCCTCATTTTTGCAAGTGAAAAGTAATTGGAAAGAACCTAACCTGACGTCAACACTATACACTGATTCTTGGTTACTGAAAAATATCGAATAACAATAAATTCAATAAAATTAAAATAAATTATTTATGATTTCTATGACGAGGATTGTGTTAAATATAAAATAGCATCATAACATATACGCAGTGGTATTGATTTATTATGTCCAATTTGTGAAGTATTTTGTTTCTTTCGTTGTTACTGTTGTACGAACTTCTGCCCCTGAAAATCGTGTTACCTATTGTGCTAAAAGAAATAATCTAGAAATAACAGTATTATGTATACAACGGGTGAAGCAAAAGGTTAACAATATTCACATATTATCTGTTGTATATTACATACGCAATTAAAACTGAGTTAATAGACTTTTTATTATAAGAGTGCATAATGATTAATATAAAACAAATCTAGTCATCGAAAAGAAAATTATTGAAAGAAATGAAAAACTTAACTAACGTAAAAACAATGCATCAGTATTTTTTTTACTAGAATAACTAGAGGTTCTCTCCAGAAAAAATTAGTTGCGCAATTGCAATTTAGATATATCAATAATAAAATCTGAATTTTTTCAACTCGAAATGAATTATTGAAGCATTACTGTAAAGCTATATATTGTTTCAAATTGAAAGCAAAAGAAATTACATAAAAACGCTTGATGGAAATTAAAATTAAAAGTGAAAACAATAAGCTTGATTTAAATTTAAATTTAAAGAAAAAATATTATATCATATGTAAACCCATTAAAACTGAGACTGAAGTCTACTAAAAAGTGTTAACAATAAAAAAAAGCTTACATTTATAAATATTACAATTGCGTCAATAAAGAGAAAAACGTCATCGCTGCCTGTAACGACATTGTCGTTTAATAATTACAATCAACAAAAGCAGCAAGAAGAACAGCAACACCAGCAGCAACACTCTCAGGAACTTCAGACCTCACAAATAAATAAACACTCAATAGTAGTTAAAACATCAGATTCTCTGCTGGAAACCGCTACGATAACCGCAACTACAATAGCATCAGAATCGGCGGCACACAAAGATTTAACGCCAACGGAAACGTCAAATAATTTTAGAACAAAAATAATTACGACAGAGAAACGATTAACAAATCTTAAGGCTAACGCCTCGGTCAGCGTCCATAACAATTTACTGAGTGAAGTAGCGACTCCGCCGCCTACCCTACCAATAATCAAATCAAAAATCGTTGTCAAGCCGACTACAATAATATCGGTGATAACTTCGCGCTCTAACACAAATAATTTCACCACGACGTCGAACACATCACCATTGCACTCGTGCTCCAGGGCGTCTTCAATAAGTGGCCAGCCTCCGCCAAGCAAGATATTTAAAACGGATCATTTGTGTGTAAACGCTGCTTGCACTGCTACCTACGGTCTGTCAACTGTCGCTGCCGCTGCTGCTGTTGGACATCCCTGTGTCTATTGTGTGATACCAGTGCCAGTGGTACGTACTGTATTAGGAATAATAAGCCTTCTATCAAGTCTGTCAGTGCGGACCGAAAATAACGAAACTTACACCTAAATGTATAAGTATACTAACCAGCTTTACCCACAGCTTTGTTCATATTGTATTTTGATATGATTGTACATTGTTTTTGTTTTTATATCATAATTGGGAAATAGGGTAAAATAGAAAATAGGGTATGGAAAATAGGAATAGGGTATGGAATGGTTGAGGGAGTCTTTTCCGATCCTAAAAATCAGAGAGAGCTAAAGCTATGACATTATGAAGTATATTACGCAGATCAAGTTTAGCCAAAATTAAGGATATCTTATGAGTACATAAATTTTCAACTGTGTCAATTGAACAAAACACTTGTAAGACAGATAGTGGGGTGCTTAATTGCAGAGATATACAAAAAATTTGATAAAAAAAAACAAGTAAGAAAGCTAAAGTCGAGTGTGCTCGACTGTGATATACCCGGTACCGAGCTAAAATATACCAAAAAGTTTTTTTTGGTATATTTGTACATTCATATCATCATATATATCGGGAATCATCAAAACTGTTATTATCTTCATATGTACCAAAACTCGAGACTCTTTAAAATTGCGCTAGTAAATCGTTTTTTTTTTCAATTTTAGGGGGCGAAAAGGGGCGTGGCAAAAATCTAAAATAAACTTGATCTGCGTAGGACATACACCCATACTGGTACCAGGTTTAAAATCTCTAGCTCTTTTAGTCTCGGAGATATAAGTGTTCATACAGACAGACGGACAGACGAACATGACTATATCGACACGGCTGGTGACCCTGACCAAGAATATATATACTTAATGGGGTCGGAAATGCTTCCTTCTGCCTGTTACATACATTTCCTGAAGTCACAATGCTATAATACCCTTCTACCTTATGGGTAGCGGGTATACAAATTTGGAATGAAAAGTGGCAAAAGTACATACCAACAAACCTCAGTCTAACTGACAATTCCTTCCATGACTTGTTTAAAGGCTACTGCTGTTCTTAGTCGACAGTTTTTAGTCTTATTGATATGCAGGGAATATAACCTCTCAACATCGTTGTTGCTATTGTTGTCCTTCGTATCTAATGTGCCTCATGTAGCCGTCATTTTATAGTAACAACATTTTTCATTGCCATTGCAATTAGGCATATTTTCTCTACAGCAGCAACTAACGCTAATGGTAATATTAACTGAGTAATTAATATAAAAAATCTAAATTGAAATATCTTACAGAATAAATAATGTTGCAATGAATTAAAGACGATTCAAATCTAAAATTTTTAGAATTAAAAACTATACAAGTAATTTTCTGATGTAAATTTGATTTTTCTGGAGTTACTTTCTATTAATCATTTAATATACTTATTTATTACGTATATTTCGTTATTATTAACATTTGGTATATTATATTATATTTATATGTATTATAAGTATTATTATTATATGTAAGTAGATTAGCGAAGTAAAAAGCCTTTAATACAAACAAAGAAATGTATCGACAAATCAAGATCTCTTGATAAAAGATCACCACCAGGTAATATGTCTATATACATATGTATGTACGTCTTCAATCTTAGACGCTGATTGTCGCTACTTCATTGGCGCTTGTCAAACAGCATTCCAATATTGTTGTTATTAATTAAGTCACAGTTAGATTTTGCATCTAAGAGATATTAATGTTTCTCTGCTTATGAACAGTGATATCACATGCGGTTTGGCGAGGATCTTAATGGTATTTGACAAAAAACTCGGTAGTCATCCCTGCGTAGTATAAGAGTAAGTTAATAACTTATTTGCTGATTATTATATTTTTTATTTTGACACACTTTAATCAGCACTTTTTAGTTTTATATGCCATTTAATATATTTATTTGCAGTTTGTTAAGAAGGGGCTACAAAAAATATTCGTACAGGACCCTGTCTTTATATAAAAACATTTTCTACCTGGTGTTAAAAAAAATCGACATTGTATATCAAAATTATAATAGTTAACGAATAAGTTTCAAGATGAGGCACATGTGTTCTTAAGCTACAAATTGTTTCTCTCCTAATAGATTTCAAATATTTACTAAAACCTCATGTAAGAAATAAAACAAAATAAAAAATAAAATTTGCATTTGAGCGGAGAGGACGTATAATTACTGTTTTATTTTTGAAAACCATGCCTAATAAAACAATAAAATACAATTTAAGCAAGTCAGGCGAAAAGAGCGAAACTCAAGCACAGAGAAGTGTGATTGCAGCCGAAACAATAAATTCGCAGCTACGTGCGAGGAGAGCGAATCATTCACAGCGAATCTATGTTATAGGTACAGAGATGTCTAATAATATCTAGCAGACAAGAGCAAACCTGCTAGCGAGTTGCAGAGAGCACCGCCATATGGCTTCAACAAACAGTAAAATGCTGGCACTGCAGTCTCAGTATCAACGCCCGCAGGGTATTGAGAGAGACGTCTGCAGAGTGATGATGACGACGAATGCGATAACTTCAGCTTCGCTCAGTTCCAGATGGCTCATTCGGCTATCAGTTGAACTTCCTTGCTCGTGTCGACAAGACGAGGCTAGTAAAATATAATCCATACAAGCATCTTGACGGTCGGGCAACTTTATTCGTGTATATCTTTTTTATCGCTCACACTTTTGTTCAAGAAAAAAGCAAGCTGTAATAAAGTGAGTGAGAGTGCACTTATCGCCAACGCAACCTAGGACATATTATCTGTTAATCTATTAATAATGTTATAAATTAAATATTCATAATTTTTGTATATAAGAAATCAATATGTTTTTGTTACGACAGATTGCCCAATAGAGCTATAATAGAAATTGCAATGAAAATCATAACTATGAAATCAATAACATAGCCGGCAATGCTTGACAGTGAAACCATCCTACGCTCCCATGTCTGCACGTTGTGCGTCAGCGTCGACAAATTTATCGATTTTTTCAGGGGTACATTCAATTAATTTTTTGTTTCATTTCTCTTCGTTTTACATTATCATATTAACAACAAATTGAAAATAGTCTGTGTTAAGACCTTAAACAATAATGAATTAAAATACATACATTCATATAATGAAGCCATTGTATGTGTTCAGTTTCTTAATAAAATAAAATATACTTGAAAGTTGATTGAAAATATACAAATTATTCGCTGTAATGGTTTCTAAAATCCCGGATATTTTCTGAGATATTAACCGCCGCCATATGGTGCAGGTATGCATTCTCTGCATACATATATGTATTTTTTATTTTTATACCCGCCATCCATAGGTATAAAGGAAATAATGAAGGAAGCATCTCCAACCCCATAAAATGTACGCATTGTTGCTCAAGGACTTCAGACGTCCACCTGTCTGTCTGTATTAACACATAGCGACTACAGTCGCTAAAGATACCAAACTTACTGTCATAACTCGTGTGTCATACGCAGATAAAATTTGTTTTAGATTTTGATATCAGCCTTTCCGCCCCAATGGGAAAAAAAAATATAGTCTCAAACTTTGGTGGTCCGTAAAAGATCGGATGAAAAACTTGGGAATAATTCAAGTTGACATGTGATCGTGTATTATATATCCTATACTATTTTGAATGTAATAGAATTTTGATATACCGAATATTTAAAAAATACCAAATATACTTTTAATTTTTTTTTTATAGTATATCCAAACTGATGCAGCAGGTACATACATATATATGTATATATATATATATGAGGACTCAGGGTCGATTCTATCACTCTAAAGTGGGAGGGTATATGGAGTTATCGAATAAAGTTTTGTATATTTAGTATGCAAACATTTTTATGTATCCAAACATAAATTTCAAATAATTGAATTGCTTAATCTTCGTCTTCTTCGCCGCCTTCACCAGGTCCTGCTTCGCCGCCTTCTTCCTCCTCGACCATTTCTTCAGAAGAGCTAACCTCCTCAATTGGCTCAATTTCGGAAGCCAAGTCCTCTTCATAGTCACTGATTGCGCCAAGTTCTTCTAGACACTTGTCGTAGTTCTCATCGAAACGTATGTTCTCATTCAGAGAAGCAACTTCTACATCTTGATCGGGTGGTAATAACATAGGTGCTGTTCCAGATGGGCATTCAGTGATGTTGCGTATTCTGAGCGTATGAATATGAAACATTGCTGAACGATTTGACTCGAGCAGAATCTGATGAAACACGCTCAGAAATCGATCCATATTTCCGAACATACGCACTGAGGCACTTTTTGGGTCTTCACCCTCCTCAAGAATGCGGCCCACAATATGATGCCGATATGGATCCATTAAATAGATGAATTCACCCTTTTTCCAAATTGAATACATTTGATTGTTGATTTGAAAAATAATGTAATCATTCCCCGCAAGCGCACTTTCTAGCATTAAGTGAAAATCATTATATTTGTACATAGGTACACATTTCCACCAGCCCTCAAAAACATTGGGGGTAAGAAGTACCTCGGCGACAAACTGACCTAAGCGTATTTGGCGCGGAAATGTATCCAAATCCATTGGCTGATTAATATCCGTACATGGTTCCCAGCAATTTTTACACATATTGACGCCATAGCAAATCACCTTGTCATAGGTTTTTGCATCCCAAGTGGCCGGATGATCAATTTTGGAAGCCAATGCTGTGGCCACTGCCACAGGTAACGCACTGCGATTTCGCAGTGCATCCTTCGGATTTAATGTCAAGTGTAGATTGGACTTGAGGTATGCATAGTCTGAAGCAATTACATCAAATTCGCTCATGCGAGGTCCGAAATCGCGTTCCTGGCTACGCCCATTTGGGCCCGGTGTCACTAGCCTAACGACTAATATATCACGCAGTGTAAAAGGGTCAGTATTTTCTAGATTGCTCTCCTCCTTAATCAAATGAATTACATTATCCAGAGATCGCATAGCTAACAACGTTGGATAGCCACCATCATGATTTAATTTTAGTGTATCCTTATCGCGTCCATTTAAATCAAGCACCATCCAAACACCAGTATCTTTCCATATAAGCAAATACCAATTTGGGGTCCAAAATACTGCAGTCTTATGCTTCTTAAAGTAGGCGGTCATAATACGGCGCAACCGTCCAATAAGATTTTGAACTCCATAAAGCTCAAATGGAGCATCCAACTCTATAGCAAATTCGATGTCATTAACCTTAAAATGACGGGTTACCGCCTGTTCGTTATCGTCATAAACTTCTGGATAAGCGTTTGCATTAGGAAAATCCATTGTCTCTGAATCACCGAATAAAATTTGGCCTTCCACGATTAACTGATCAATCAATTCTGGATTCCATTCAGTACGCTTTGTAAAATATGTTGTTGCGAATGCCTTTAAATTACTTGCATATCGTATCGATTCAATATTCGCCGTGCCAGATTTAGAAGCGACGGTGCCAGACACAATTCCTAATGGAAACCCCAAAGATTTATCAACGAACGATCTACGATTGTTCTTACATTCTTTGGGATCAAATGGTCGAACATACGGATCATCATGAACCCCATAGATTCTACAACTTTCATGTGAACACGGATCATTATCGTTATACCTAACCGTTTGAACGTTGCTGAAGTTACAAAATAAATGAATAAGCATATACATTCCAAATTATATACTTAAAAATGCATTTCGTTATATGCTCACCATGAATTGCTGGGCGATTTTTTTAGCGGGGATAAACTCGAGCAGCACGCACATCCGGCCTTTTGGCGCTTCTTACTTAACATGTTCAAAAATAACTTAGAAATTTAATTTTTAAATTATTTACAATCAAAATTTAGTGCATATGCCAAGCTGTGTGACAGTTGAATGAATATAATTTAAATTTCCCACAATTTTACTGCCGAACCCAAAGCATACTATATAGTTCAAAGATATTCATCAAAGACTTCATTATAACCATTTATTTCAACATTTTTATGTGCTCTTCACCGATAAGAACTGTTTCTTAACAACTTCATAATTGCACTTGAAAATAGTTTTTTGTTTTCGATTTTAGGAAACGAAAAGGTGGGTGGTAAAAATCGGCGTAGGACATACAATGATGCCAAGTTGTATATCTCTAGCTTTTATAGTTTTGAGATCGAGGTCATCAGACAAACAGACATCACTATATCGACTCGATTAGAGATTTAAAATGCATGCAACTGTATGAATTGTTCTTAAAAACAAACTCTCATAAATAAAAATCCGTTCTCCAAATAAGTATTGTATAAATAAATTATATTGGGAGAATGAAAAACATTTATGTACATGATATACAAAAAAATCACTATAGTACGCTTGTCATATGGTTAACAAATATTTTCGATTTAAATAAGACTGAAAATGTTGTTTTGTGTACCAAAATATAAATAATTCCGCCTGCCTATGTTATTATATACACTTCCTGTTAGCACAAAGTTGTAATATCTTTTCATCTTATAAGAATCTGGTATAAAAAAAGTGTTAGCAAGACTTTCAAATAATGACAACAAGATAGTAAAATATGGAACTTATATGCATTCTTATTTACTCTCAGGGTTCATCTAGTGCTGGTGGCATAGCATCTCAACGCCCATTGGAACGCACCCCATTTTCGGGTGCACCGTTGAGTAACTCAGCTGTTACACTGAAAGACGGAATTCCACAGCTTCCGCGAGGCATGACTAGTCCAGCTGCTGCTGCTGCTGCCGGCGCAGCACTAGCAGCCGGCGCACCTTATCGTGGGGCGACAAGTTGGACACCGCAGGGCTACGCACCGGCAGCTGCCGCCGCTGCTGCTGCGGTAGCTCAACAAGCCTATCGTTATACAGCACCACTGCCTCAGCCAGCATATGCCGCATATACACCGCACACGGCTACCACGCCTAGCACAACTACGGTGAGTATTTAAAGCCCAGATTTAGTTAAACCAATATGATATGGTACTAAATTTATTTGAAATATTACTATGATTTGCGGTCAATTATTGTTAACGTAATCTCACTCATTTTTGACAATTCATATTCATAAGTAAACTATAAACGTAAAGGGCACATACAATATAAATTATCTTACGACGCTGGAAATGTCGGTGAATGGAAATATTCGACGTTGTAATCTGTTTTTGTACACAACTACGAAACAAGTCAGAAAGCTACATTCAAGCTCTACTAATAACCGCTACCATTTGGAATGTACTAAAATAATAATGTACATATAATAATATATAATATATATTATTCATATAGACAGACGGACATGGCTATATCGACTCGACTTCTTGCCAGAAAGAAATTAGATTAGAATCATGTAAATGCGACAAAAATATAATAAAAATGTGTTTATTATTCTGTTAAACTCGTCCTTCGCGATTTCTTTTATCTTTTCTATTTTTTATCTGTTAATCTCTTTGTCAATATTGATTTTTATGTAATTGTTATTTATCAGTCAGTTTTATACCGTCTCAACAAAAATCTATTTTTTTGTTCATGTCTCTAGACTGATTCTATACATATAAAATCAATTTAAGCGTTCGCGTTCATCCATGAAGCTAAAAAATATTATACATTGATTTTAAGAGAATTTATTGTAAAAAAAAAATTGGAAAAATTATAAATGTATGAAAATTTTCATAATTATTGAGGTATTTTGGACAATCTTTCTCAACATGCGCTTTGCTGTATTCTTTAATAAGTTGATACATTGAAATAGTTTTACATGTGTAACTAGCACTTGATAATAAAGCTATATTGTTTAAAATTGTCCATATACTTATCGTCCGGTCAATATAAAATTTGAATTAATGAAAAATTCAAGAATTCAGAATGTTCGGAAGACCTTTACTAGTATAGCACCACTTTGAAGAGCGTAGTGAATGTTTAAATACTTTCACATTTAACTTAGCAAAATAATTGGTGTTAAGAGTAAAACGTTGGTAAGCAGAAAAACATCGTTAAGCTGCTATAAAACAAGAACAATTTATCCAAAATACTAAATTAGTTCTTTTTAAGAAAAGTTCTTCCTTAGTTTAGCATACCAAATTTATTTAAGTAAGTTCATAGTCGGCTTAGTCGGTTAACATACCTGCATACATATAAAACTGTAATATGATTCAAAAATTTCGTTCGTTTAGATCAACCAGCGCAACTGTTCCATTAAATTGACTATGGCTTTCACATCAGAGCCATGTGAGAGCACCGCTCGATAATGGGCAAGTGACTTAGACGTTAAGCATGAAATTACAAATTTAAGAACATTTAATATTTTTTTAATTATTATTATTTAGTACGTCTGTTCTCTAAAACGATAATACTTAAGGTAAACCTTCGACATCCCTTTTTTTTAATTATTTCTTACTTATTCCCTTTTTTATTTCCACGTTTTATTCGCTTTACATTGACATTATATGTAAACACAATGAGGTTGTCTGGCCGCTTCCGCCAACGCTTGCCTGATTTCTAAGGCAACTGGCACACAACATCATATTCATAATGTGAAAAAAAATAAGAAAACCAAACGTGCCTGAAATTGAGATTGCAAAATAATAGGAAGAGCGGATGAATGATACAAAAGAATTAATCTTATTCAGCATAACAAAATTTTAGTCTTCGCACCAGATTTTGACGATATTTCAGATATGCATATCCTAATTTGATTTAGAAGTCTTTTTACTTGTTTAGTTTTTTAATGCTTTGTCATTATCATACTTTTATTTATTTCCCATAACAAAGTCGTCAATCGTATGCAATGCAACGTCCTGAGAATCCGCCAACACAGTGTTCAAAATCTATATTACCGATCTACCGAGTAACATAGTAATTTTTTTTTTTTTGACTGCTTAATAAATTCTGCAAATTTTTTACGTAGTTCTACAATTTTGTGATCTCTACCACCCTTCTGTGTTTACGCTACCTTCACGTACATCAATCAATATTTGATATTCTATGTACTTATACATACTTGTAAATTTGTTTATAGGTATCCATTTCATTATTGATAATATTTAATAGATTTATTGCATAAACGTTACTAAATTAAAAACTATAGACAATAAGCTATTAAAAATAATTTGAATTTTGTAGATCCCAGTATCAATATATTTTTTCTTTTTGTATCGATATCGCTAAAATACCGGATTATCCGAGTGACAACAGATTTCATACTGACACAGCAATTATTAGTCAAATTAGTAAAGCGAACGTTGTATAAATATAAGTTGTAGTTTCTTCAACATCAACTTTCAAAAACGCCAGAAATCTTGGTGAACAGTACAGCACGACATTGTTTGTGTGACACTTATTCCGCAAAAAAGTTGACTAAAAAAATGCAAAAGCAGACTGATGAATTTAAGAGGCAGACTCTGTGCCCCAAGCTTGTGGCACGTTTTAATTGGCAATTTTGTCTGAGGACTAAAAAGAAGCTGACAAGCAGCGGCTCCATCTGCAGATTTAGAAACGATGTCACCTCCTGTGTGCGTAACACAATAAGCCCCCAATGTTGTTGTTGCTCTCACAAAATGGACATGAACCAGCGTCCCATCATCCTATCAGCAACTCACTCTGTCCACCACGACACTCAGTCGACGCTCCTCTACCCGAGCAACTGTGTCCGTCTCCACATGCTCATCTTTGTGCTGCTGATGCCTTACCATTTAGCAACCCCCTTCCGACTCTTTTTTTCATGTAAGTATGAGCACACACAGTAGTCAATTGAGCCGGTTTTTCCCCTTATACCTTTTCACAAAAAATTTCTAACCCCCTTTCTTTCCTTAATTATCCCGGTTAGTCAAAAGTCAAACAAAAGACTGCCTTTATGTTCACAAGACCTCTCTCACTCCCTCACTCTTCCTGTAGACACGTACTATGCCAATTTACGCGCATGTTGACTTCATTTTAATTCACCTTTCAACTTACCTAGAATTTTGAAATTTTTAAAGGTAATAAAGAACAATGCGGAAACAGGCAAGCGTAAAATTCTAATTGGACCTAAATCAAAATTATCTCCCGATACACAGTCTTCTTATCATAGAATATATCTAATACACATACTTCGTATATACTAACATATGTTACCAACTTCTCTAATCTCCATAGTCATCAATTACAAATCATCACGTTGTTCACGCATATACATAAGTATGTATGTGTTTTTAGAACTTTCTAACTTATTAAACAACAAATGTACGCAACCTATTAAGCGTTGATTGTATACATATTTGTAGTACTTGCGGGAACTTCACTCAAATCGATAAATGATAAACCGCCCACTAATTTTGATTAGCGTTCTACATTCATATTTATTCCGACTGGCCATATGTACTTAATATATGATGCAAAGTTTGAAAACAGGATAGAATTAGAGATACATTTATCAATATAAGTATATAAGTAATTTATATTTTTGTATAAACTTGTAAAATGCAAAGTTTCACCGAATACTAATCAGGCTGTCAACACGTATAAATAATATAACCAGTTTACTGTTTAACTGAACGATTGTCATTCAACCCATGTAGGATTTATATTTGTATAATTTATTTTAGTTACATACAGATTTTATGATCTTAAATTTGGAAAAATTGAAAAATCCCTTTTTAGTTTATAAATTATTTTGTGTTAATATGTAACACACTTACTACTATTTTTATACAATGTTGGAATGCATACATGATTCGAACTGAAATTGTTCATTCATTTCTGGAAATGGTTGTCTTTATTGGAAAATTTCCACATGCATACATATGTATTTACACACATATCAGAAATATTTATGTGGATACACAAACATTTTCTTTTTACAATCATTTGTTGTATCGAATGCTCAGTTTGAATAAAAGTACAACTACCAGTTGACAAGCGCAGTGCAATAAATGTGGGCTGACTATGTAATGTATCGTTGCTAGACTATTATGTGGCTTAGCCCACAGTTTTGGAGTTCAATATGAATCTCGTATTTTTTTCTAAACAATGAAATAATTAGTTTAAATTTGTTTTACTAAAAAAGACACAAAATTGTATGTACGTATGTAAATGAACCAATTGACGAAGCTTGGACCTTGCTGGTCTATCAGCTGCATAAAGTCGAAGACAACAACAGTAAAAAACTAACAGAGAAGAGGAGAACATTGATAAGAAATAAGAATGGCAAAGATAGACTAAAGAAAAGAAAAGACTAATAACGTCAACATGACAACGTGGTAATCGAAATAAATAAATATATATGTACATACACATATACGATACGTTGGCATATGTTGACCTATGTTTAGATAAATACAGATATTCAAGTTTTTATGTACACGTATGTATACGGATATATATCTATCTATGTATGAATTTAGTCAACTTATGTATGCAAGCAAAGAGGAAAGCAACAGTCAACGATATTAACAGCGTGACTGCTATACAAACACTAAAAGACATTCAATAATGGATGCTGTGTGACGCTGACATCGATGCCTACGACAACTACTTGGGAAGAAGTTAAGCAAACGGAAACTGAACTAAATGCCAGCATCATATACGAGGGTGGCTCAGTCACGTCGTGTTGCTGATGTCTGCACTGCCCATTAATATAATCTGGTGACCAGCGCAGGCGCTAGCTGATAATTTCGACGCATTCACACCCCGATGGCAACGATGTCAGCGAAGCAGCCGTCAGCAGCACACCAGCATAAAAATTGCAAGAAAAGGCTACCTACCGATAAGAAAGTAATGTGTAGGCAGCTGAATGACAGTGTACATATGTACATATGTACATATGTAAGTAGTTCATTTGTATGTGTTTACCTATATATACATATGTATGTATGTACATAGAAAGAGCAATTTTCTGCATACGCAGCACGCCCCACACATAAAAACGATACATCCATACATCCTCCCATCAGCGCGAATTGTGTTTTCCATATGGGCACATTTATACGCATTCGTTTTCAATTGAGAATTCCTCATGACTTCTCCTCTCTGCGTCCCCTAATACCGCTTGTTCCTATTGTCATTATCGTTGGTTTCGCTTTGCCTTTGTTGCTCATTCCTCCCAGAACCCCACTCATCCAAATACGTACGATTTTCAATGGATTTAACTGTTCTTATTGTGACATTTTTATAAATTTTACGTTTAGTTTTCTAGTCATCTCCCTTCCTCTCAATGCGTCTTCCACTCCGTTGCTGTCAACTCAAGAGCATTTAAACAGATGAAATGGTGAATTTCACATTAACAATTGATTTTTGTTGTCTTTTTCCCCTTTTTGGTCTATTTAGTTTGATTCTTAATTAAAACCTAAATTTTGTAGATGCATTTATGTATATATGACCCATTAATCTCCATATCTTGGTTTAACTTCGACATACATATATGTATGTACATGCTACTGTATGTACGTAAAAGTAATTGCGTTAACAAAAAATAATAGTTTGAAATAATCATTGAAGTTTTTTCTAATTTCAATATTCAAAGATTGATTTCATACTAATGATGCCAAACTAAACACTGATGGGGTTCCTTTTTGTTATTCTTATGTCAACCAAAAAGTCAAGCCATTTAAAAATCATGTATTTATGCTCTTTGTACATATGTATGTACTTGGCATGGTTTGGTGTTATGTACACATATAGTGTGGGCTGAGCCTAAGAGGAGCGTAATATCCAGTGTAACTAATGATAAATAAATTTGAGTTATTTTATGGAAAAATGAAAATGGAACTAAAACATTGGTAAATGAATCAATTAATGAATTTGATATACCGGACTTTAGTTCCACTGTGCAAATTTCGGTGGTGGTAACGCTGCGGTTGAGTCAGACGACAACGGCGTTGACGTCAACGCATGTATGTATGGCTGTAGCTCCAATGCTTTCTCTCTCTCGCCCTCTCTCTTCTATCTCTTGAGTGGATACTCTAAGCGCCACGAAAATGCCAGAAAACACCCCCAACGCAATGAATTTTCATATATAAACAGGGGTTGGAGAGCGTCTCATACACAAGGCAATAAAATATGTATGCTGGTATAAATGAATACATATGTATGTATATTTGAACCGTAAGTATGTACACACTTATGCAGTTCATTTGCGGTAGAGACGTCGCCGTATGCCGGTGCTTTTCTATACAATTTTGATTTTCTTCTACTGCGCTCTTACTACCAGTTCGGTAAGATATCCACCCATTCATTCTCAGGAGGTATTCTCACTCGCACTCATACTTGCAGATTCTTGCTTTTTACTTTATTCTTCTGCTCTGGGAAGTAAAAGAGAGCTTATCTACTGCGCATGTTCGCTCTCCGCCGGTTTCTGGCTTCTGTTTGCTGTTCGGTTGGTTGTCTTTGCATTCAGTTTCATTTTAATTTTTGTCGTGGCCGGTTTGTTGTGCGCGTGCTTCAAACACAAAAATTCCAACAAAATTTAAATCAGCTGGGCTGTGGGACAGTGTCGCAGTTTGTTCGTGTGTTCGTTCGTTTGTTCTGTTCGTTGTTGAAAGCTCGCAAAATTTAGCTACGTGTTCGCGCCGACTACAATAAAAACAACCACATCTTTCCATTTAACTTACTGTATCGGTGCATACACTTTTTCGTCTCTATTTGTCGTCTCTCTCAATAAACATATGGGTGTGTGTGTACATATGTATAACATTAATTCGACGTCGTCTCGTCATCAACATAATCTTCAACAACAAAATTAAAAGTCATATAGCAGCGTCTAATAAAAGTTACTCCTAAAATTCTAATTTATAACAATAAGGTAGTGCAAAATTATCGACTGTGCTGTTTTTTCCATTGTTTCCTACACATTGCTTTCGTTATTATTTTTTGTCTGCTTCGAATATACATGCGTGCATGTATGCATGTGTATGTGCAACTGTAAAACGGCATAAAAAATATAAAAATAGCAATAGAAAGTTATTAAAGCTATTTGCGACACAGCAGCAAAAATCAGCAGTGTGCAAAGGCAAGCGAAAAATACATATATACATAGGTACATGCATACATATTTTTTTAGATACATACATTAAATCTAAAAAAAAGTCAGTCAAGAAAAATAGTTAAAGCTTACGTTGCCGCTCCAACTGGTACTCGTGCTCCTCTCTATCTTTCAATTTCTATCTCTCGCTCTCTTATTCTGTCTCTTGCCCGCTCTCTTTCTGTAAACGTCACCGGGTACGTCCAGGGACGCACTTGAAAACGTCGCAAAAGTTTGTAAACAGCCAAAAAGCTTCATTGAACTGTAGCTGTGTGCGTATGCTTCACCGTGTGTATGTGTGCAATAGAAAAGTAAAGAAACAGCGGCAAAAAGCAAACGCAAAAATTAGCGACGTTCTCCAGCAGAAGAAAATGTTGCAGCTGTCAAACGAAAAAAAAAGTGAACGCAATTGTCGAAAATTTATTTTTCTTTACCTTTGACTGACTGACTTTCTTTGGTTTATTTGCTTCAGGCAAATAATTTATGACAAACTTTAATCCTAATATGTGTTCGCAAATGTATATGGGAAACTACATACATACAAGTAGAAATGTGTATGTGAGATGATATATACACATACATAGATATTATTAGAGTCACCTATGTGTGTGTCGCTCGCAATTCTGGTATATTTTTTATTTCGCTATGCTATTGTATTTCGCCCACACACCCGTATTTGCTGCAAAAAGTATACCTAGTAAAGTTCAATATCTGCCACAGCAACAACAATTAAAGCAACAGACAGCACAGCAAAATATTTGAGCTGTATTTCGTTGACATAAAATTTATTGTCATGATTTGTATCTTGTGTGAAAAATTAAATAAACCAAAGCCGCCAGCTTTTGTCTGTGAACTGAATGTATTTATGTAAGTATGTATGTTCACATAGTATGCATACATCTGATTATACATACATACATATTAATACATTTGTTTGCATTGGGATGTGTCCACTTCTAAGCGTATTTGAGTAAAAACTAAGGATAAAAATGTTATCCCATTTCATCGTGATATTATTTTCATTCTTTTCATTTTTTATGAAAATGAATTTTTTGAATAATATTGAAGAAATAGTTTCATTTGATTTTTATTAACATAAATACCGTACGCTTGATTTGCATTTGCTTCTAGGCTTACCAGTGGGTTAATCCGCTCAGCACTTTGGAGGTTAGTACAATTATATCCAAAAGCAACCCCTGAAAGAATAATGCATTTATCAATCAATTGTTTCGCCTCCCACTGAAGTGAATATTATTAAAATTATGTGGTACACTTATTTTTTTACTCTTGTTTCGGGGTAGGGCAATCGACTTTCCGTATTCCATACATATACATATGTATATGTATATTTCAGACATATATGTATTTTTTGCACACAACCTTTGCTAATATTGCTATGCTAATAATTAACAATGTAACTATGCATTACATATAAAGCCCACAATTGTGTAGTGTTGCTTCTTTAAGTTATTTTACTAATTTAATCTTTATTGAAAATGAGTCGATAATTTTCAGTTACTTTTTATCGACTTTTTACTTTTGGCTTTTGGTTATTTGACAAACAACCACTCAAAATTTCTCTTGCCAGAATTTTATATATATGTCATAAGTAAAGCAAATTAAAAAATATGAATTCATATACATACATACATGCAGTTTAGATTGAACATAAAAATCTGATCTTTTTAAATTCTACAAAAATACATTAGACTAATAAATGAAGTATCTAACACAAATATGCTTCGGTAGTATTTTCACTATTCAATAGGCGTATTATTAGTAGATATTGTTTTTGGATATTATCAAGAAAATATATTTTTATCATGGTAAAGCTAACTCTTTTATAGAGTTGATATTGAGTCTAAAAATCTGCAGACAGTTATCGTAACTAATTCTTATCAATCGCCGTAACAACGACAAAAAAAATGTTGCCAGCTGTTCTTTGTACAGACATTTGTTATTCACTTATACAAATAATACTCGGAATTAAAACCAAATTAACCAGTGCCAGGTAGTGGCATCTCGGCTATACGATCGACTATCCACTTATCAAGTGACAAATGGTCGTATTGATAGGATGGTGAATCAGTAATGCAAAATTACATTTGTAATGTAATCTGATTGGAAGTGAAGAAATAATTCAATATGCTAAGAATTTATTAATCTTACTATGCGTTTTAATAGAAAAGTAGAACAATTTTTATTTTGATTTTTATTTTGTTATAATGAGTCATGTTCAATTAGATATATGCTGCAAATAGCCGTTGCTTGATTACGCTTGTTGTTTCAGTTTGTTCTTGTCGTTTCTGCTGTTGCTATATATATTATCACAGTTATTCTGTTTCCATATAACGCAAATGTCGCTCTGGGGACGCATGTGTCTCGTATCTCATGGCTTTTCTCTTATTTAATGTGTATGCTTACTGATATTTTAAATTAAACAAAAAAGTCAAATAAAATAATTGTTTATAATTCTAAGTCCACACTCATACATAAGGAGTCACGTTTATAATAATAATAATAATAAAATATTTTGTAACTTTTACAAAGATTCTGATGTGAGTCACACACCATACTATTCACAATTCCCTCGACATTTATTACTATTTTGGCACAAGTTACATTAATTTTGGGTATACGCTTCAATATTTTCTATTCCCTAATGTGAACCATTGTTATAGGTGAATAATACATTTTTTAAGGATACACTACATATTTATGCTTCTACCGGAACGGTTTCAACTAGAAACAAGTAAGAAGGTCATAGTCGAGTGTGCTCGTTGCAGTTGGAATAAAAGACCTCTGTGCCTAATAGAGCAAAAATCTACCACCATAATATATGCAAATTCCAAATATTTGAAGCAATACACAATATTGTCACTATGCCCATCAAAACACATGGTGCATACAGTTTTTTCCAATAAAACTGTTTCAACGTTCCTCATTCGATCAAATTTGCAGAAATTATAAATGTTATAATTATTGTTTATTTGAGACTTTAGTTCACAATGACTATTACTTATATTCGTATTATGTATATGACGATTACCAAAAGGTGAACCCTCTTTTCATTGGAAAAGCTTTATTTCATATTAAAACAATACAATATTTAAGAACAACATAATTTTTCACGATCAGAAGTCAACGTGATAGTTCAAACGTCCGTGGGTTATACATAACTATATGTGTATCTCTTTTCATTTTCAAATTTTATTGACAAATAATTATGAGATACAGAAGAGAATCCTATATTGGAAAATAAAAGTTCGTTTTCGTTAATAGTTGTACAGTCACTGTAGTAGTCAATTATTAGCAGTTAGCCTGTTAGTTATGCATAAAGTGGAATGGTTTAATATCTTCGTGCTCCAAGTCTCCTTATACAATTTTTTGTTTTTAATTTTGTTCGTTACCATCCAATAAAAGGGTTTGTTGAGCTGTAGTTAAAAAAAGACAAAACAACAAAAAACGCCTTTTGATTTATATGAAATGAATATTTGACTTTATATATCTAATAGGGACACCTACACGCCAAACTTGGTGTGTCTGGATCTTATTCTCTCTGAGATTCATGCACTTAAATACTCGACGTATATATTAATCCAACGTTATGCATTTATTTTAGCTTTGGACAAACGGATTATACTGCATCTTGAAATTTTGAATGGAATCAGAGTACAAAAACAAAACAAACTTTGCGGGTCATGACGCATCAAATATTTTATCAGCCTAGTTTCTTATTTTTTTAAATTCTGTTAATTTGAGATGGTTGGTCACTCAATTTCATTATCGTTTTTAATAAAAATGTTATATATTGTTATCGCACTGGTGACTCGGGGTCATACTCTTTATGTTTAATTGTATATTCATGTGTTTTGTACGCATATCCAGGCATTCTCTTATCACAGCAATTTCAAGTACTAAGCAAAGAAAAACACAACTAATGTGATATTAAAGACGTTAGTTTTAAAAGATGTAAATTTTATAATTACGCAGATTTTGCATTGATATTTCAGCTATAGAAAAGACTTTATTGCATAATGATTAAGACATTTAATTAATTATAAGAGTTAAAATGCTATTACTTCTATAATATTCGTACATACATTTTTACCATGAGAAACTTCCCGTTTTTTGAGAATGTGAGAGTAATTAAGTTGAGTCTGATTTCCAAATTTAGCAAATTCGAAAGCTGTTAAGAAAATTGTTTTTATTATGTATAACAAAGCTCCAAAAATATTTTTGAGTTAGTGCTTCTTCAGGTGCGTGTTTAAGCACAGTTGTCAATTATCGAATCGCGTATCGTATTTTACGTATATTTTATGAATTCCAGATACTTTTTCTTTTTTTGACTGATTTTAAATTAGATGCATGAAAGTACAAATATAATATCTACAATAACAATAAATTTCGTTATTATATTTTATCATCGTGAGGCTTTAATATTTAATATACATATATGTATATCCATGGATCTTCTATAACTAAAGTCAAATATTAAATTTTCGTATATTCCTTTAGTACGGCCAGCGCGTTCCAACTGCAGCCTCACCGAGCAATACAAACTCTAGCAGCTCATCGAATACGGGCTCCCAGAGTGGTACACTGAGCACCAGTCTGAGCAATACGACAAATACAAACACCACAATGGGCCCAAACGGTGTGGCGCAGAATCAAAATCAACAGGGTGGCGAGCAATTGTCTAAAACAAACCTGTATATAAGGGGTCTTCAGCAAGGAACAACCGATAAGGATTTGGTGAATATGTGTGCACAGTAAGTATGTGTATTTGAACTTAAACAACTTAGAAAGTTTTTAATGACAGTAGTAGAGGCATTATATTTGTGTGAGTAAGGTATTAAATGAAATGGAAAATGCGACCAAAAAACTTTAAACACTTTTTGAAAAAAAGCTTTGAATTAATCTAATAACTGTTTAACTACAAGAAGTATTAAATTAAGATCCGCTTAGTTCTTTATTGACTTTAATTAAATTAAATTAACATATTTGTTAAATTTATGACCATATACATGTACATTACATATTTATTATTATTATTTTCAAAATTTTATAAAATTGCCACTCAAATATGGATATTCGTGATAGCACTTTGATTAATGAAGAATAATTAAAGACATGTAGGGAAGTTATATAGAAACTGTCAAAATAAAAATAATAATTTTAGAGATTTAAATATGAATGCTATAAAACCGAGTTATCTAGCATTTTTATTACTTTTATTAATATGTAAACCAAATTGTGTTCTCTACCTTTAAATTTACTATATTACAATTTTATGGTCTGAGATAGCTTTGGTCATAAGATCATTCTACATTTCTTTCATTAGCGTACGTTCTGCCCAGATAAGAGCGTGTTGAACTTTTTTTATTATTTTTTCTTTCAGATACGGAACTATTATATCAACCAAGGCTATTTTAGATAAAACAACAAACAAATGTAAAGGTATTTTTTTCTTCACCATTCTCATCATTATTTTATTTATGTGTGTTTTCTTATATGTATTATTAGTATGTGTTATGTCATTAAAATATGAAAAGGGGAAAACGACTAAATTATGAAAGAATAACATAATTAATTTAATTAATAGCTTTCTTTCTTTCGACCTTGTTTTTTTTTTTTTTTTTAATATGCGCAGAAAATTTGTAAAGACGTGCTTTTTTAACTAATTTGTAATTTTAGTATATCTAATATCAAAGTTAAATGTCATACGGTAATAATCAGTTTATATTTCCACTAATAATAAATTTTTTATTTAATTTAATAATTTTACATTGAAGTTTTGCGTTCAGCAATATTTAATCGAATTTAGTTCAATCGGCCAACTGAAACAGAAATATTGCATCTTAACTTTTTATTACAATTTGGGTTATCGTCAAGTTTTTATTGCGCGTTTCTATCATTCATTCAGTCATTCAATTGCACTCTAATCTTTACTACTATATACATACATAATATGAGAAATATATGTTTTTCTTATATATTGCTTCCTAAATCAACATTTAAATATGAAAATAGTTTTTTTAATGGACTATTCACATTAATCAATAACTTTTCGTTTCATCTCTAAGCTTAAATATGCATTTTGTTTTTATCCCTCTTGCTTTTAGTACTTTTTTAGGTTAGGTGAATCATGTACGACAATATTATTAATTTTTTTCTTCTCTCACTTTCTATGTCTATTTCAAATTGAATTTGACATTTTACAAATATTTTGTTTTTGTTTTAATTATACTTGTAATTTTTTGTTAATATTGGAAAATTGCACGCAAAATTTATGGTCTGCTAAACTTTTGAATGTATATTGAAAAAAAATTCATATTTGTAAAATTTTATATATGTGCATATCTGTTTAAACATGCAATTAAAAAATTCCACCACCCTATGTTAATACAAACAAACACACACGAAAACGAAAAACAAAAACAAAATATGTTTCTTGCAGGTTATGGCTTCGTCGATTTCGAGCAGCCAGCCTATGCTGAGGGCGCCGTCAAGGGATTGCAGGCAAAGGGAGTGCAAGCTCAGATGGCCAAAGTGGGTATCTGGGTGCTTCATAGGCCGGCCATTGTACGTTTGTTTGCATGCAAGTAAATCTCACTCCTCACACTGCAAACTATCCCTTCCAAGACCGTAAGGTCTACCATATAATCCATAATCCCCACCAACCCCAAAATATTTTCCAATAGTCGAATTCAAACAAATCACCCTAAACCATTAGTTCATTTATCATAGAGCTTTGATTTTGAGAGCTTTATTTTTAATATTAATGTTAATATTGTTTATACTATTTATTTAACTTTTTTCGCCACATTTTTTACATTTTACTTTTACAAACGCTAAAAAAATTAATTCGCAATTATGGATTCATTTTATTGAATTAATTCCTTGAAAGTTTTGAAAAGTTATTATGTATAATTTATTTATTTAAACTCTTTTTAAAACCATACTTGTTTCCATACCAATAAATTCCTGATCCAAACAAAAATTTAACACCAACCATAGCGAAGCCCCTAGATCGTAGTATTTTGAATCTAAATATTTAAGAGACTATCGTCGTAATGAGTTTGTAATACCATAGACTTCCTTGAATACACTAGAACACAGTAAATATTTTTTAGCCATTCATGAACTCTAAGCGTAGTATAATCTGTATAATTTTGCAGAACTTTGAATTAAAGTTTCAAATTGTATATTAACAGCAGCAACAAGTTCAGATATTTACTTTTTATATATTTAATAATACATCTCATCACTACATCAAATCCGAGTGTATTGTGTAAATCTAAATCAAAGATGTGTTTAATTTGGTATGACTTAAATAATATTAAGCAAATGTATTCACTTAAATTCACTAACTTATATTAAGAAGTACTCATTCTAGTTATTCTGCATACATACTATATAAAACCAAGAAAAAAATTCAACAGATTGTAAACGTCTCCTTCAATCTTTCATTGTTAAGCAGCCTTTTTTAGTGTTTAAGAAAAAAGACTACACGTATAGAAATGTAATATTTATTTAGTAGACTAGCTAGTGAATTCATTAAATACAAAAACAATTTTTTTTTAATTTTTTGAGGTGCTCAGCTAATGTAACGAAGCTCATGTTATACTTAACTATTAATACATATTACAAATATTATTTGACTTTACTGAGTTATTTCATAAATATTGTATTTTTTTTTATTTCAAATACATAGTTCTTTTCACAGTATGTCTAAATAGTTTTAAAATTAGTTCTAATCCATGAATTCAATCATTATATAACTGTAGTTATATTTATTCGAAATACAACCCTATAATAGGTATATATTGTAGACACCCAGAGACGCTTTAATGTAATAACTTAATCATTTGATAAATGTTTTACTTATTTTGAGTTATTTTAGCTATATCATAATCGAAAAATGTATTATATAATTTAGCACAACTTTAAATCAAAACATGAATTGCATATCAATTCAATATCATCTTTACTTAGTATTTATGTATTTGCATAATAATAAGTACCCAGAACATTGGCGTCCCACTACCAAAATTAAATTCATTACGCTCATAAAATAGAATTACATAGCTGGTATGTAGGGCGAAGTTTCGGTAACGGTATGCGTATTAAAACATTCTAAACAAAAAATTTAACATTTAAGAAACAGAAACAACTTATTTTTATCAGTTCTCCCCAATTCACTTGACATTGATAACTAGCTACATAGTTACAACTTTTTGTGTACAAGTCCAATATAATTCGTAATCTTACATAGAGTAATATTTTAGATAAGACAATGTATAATTGAAATACTCAAATTATGATCATTTGACCTTATATATAGCTTTATAGACATGTATATATATATATATATATATATATAATTGACTCGTATATTTGAAGTTATAGCCAGCCATATAATCCACCTACAAAGTTTGTTGTTTGAGTACGCAAAATGCTACAAACCTGTGCCGGCCAAAATCTAACTAAGAAATACGACACCAAACTAAACTAAGTATAAAATTCATTTAAACTAAGACATACATTTGTGAACAGGTATTTAACTTAATTAAGTACAGTACGAAGTTCTGGATTTATTTACATATATTATAATCAAATGTTCCAGCTATATACATATATATATATGAATAATATATATATAAATATATAACATTTTCACTATAAATATTTTAGGTACATTTAAGCCAAATTTTAGGTCTTTAGCAGGGTCATTTCACTTGACACGCTCGACACATTCGAAATACCCATTACGTCAGGCACACTAAAACGCAAACACTCACCTACAACACCAACAAAATTCACAAAAACAATAGGAGCAAATATTTTAAAATTTTACTAATGACAAAATTTCATGTTTTAATTTTTCTCCTTCTCTCTCTATTTCGATACTTATCATGTATGTCGCTGTTATACATAATTAAATACATCAAAACTTCATTCAAACACATACATCAAAACTTCATTTAAACACGAAAACATGCATCACACGCTTACGCCAAAAATGCTTTTGTTTATGTATGTTCAACTTTGTGTCAAATCGTAAAACAAACAAACAAACTAAAATAATTGATTGATCCTTCAACAACTAAACAACATACATAAATTGCACACACTGCTGTCCTATGCATCCAACAACTACACAGCAACAGGAACAGGATCCCACAAATTTGTATATAGCAAACTTGCCACCCCACTTTAAGGAAACTGATTTGGAGGCCATGCTAGCGAAGTATGGTCAAGTTGTTTCCACCAGAATATTGCGTGATCAGCAAATGAATTCAAAGGGTATGAAAAATTACATTGTTTTTAACTTTCATTAAATAACATAAGCGACTATACTTAGGCGTTGGATTTGCGCGCATGGAAAGCCGTGAGAAATGTGAACAAATTATTCAGATGTTTAACGGTAATACAATACCAGGTGCCAAAGATCCATTGTTGGTGAAATTTGCCGATGGCGGTCCCAAAAAGAAGAATCTCTTTAAAACACCTGATCCAAATGCGCGCGCGTGGCGAGATGTTTCCGCGGAGGGAATACCCGTTGCCTATGATCCAACTATGCAACAAAATGGTGTCAGCGTCAATGTCGGCACACCCATTGGAGTGCCATACTCTCGTTTTGGTGCTCCACAAGTCGGAGGTTATCCAGTGGCTGGTTCGCAATGGATACCCGGATATATGATGACACAGCCGATCACTCAAGTTGATGATCAGGTGAGTGGACAAATTTTTAAGCGCATTGCAAATGCCCAACATTTACCAGTATTTCCCGACTGCTTTGCAGTATATGCAAATGGCTGCTGCTCCACAATTGGGTGTTACGTCGTACAAACCGGAGGCTGTGAATCAGGTGCAGCCACGCGGAATATCGATGATGGTTAGTGGTGAAACGGCTGTACCATATGGAACAATGATGCCGCAGCTGGCAACTCTACAGATTGGGAACTCTGTAAGTGCTAATCAGTGACAAATTGAACAAAATCCATATGCGTATGAAACAACGAAACAAATTTAAGATGCCATTGTAATTAATTAAATGAAAAAGGGATGGCTTACTTATTATAACAAAAAAAAACTGGCAATGCTATCTGCATTAATAATATTATCATTATTTTCTATATATATGTATAACTGTACATATGATGTTTTGTGTAATTCATATCATATATATATTATAATAGCATTTTGTCAATTATAATATGAAATTTTGAATGATCTCCTCCAAAACATTTATTTCAAATTTTCGAATCATAATGATACATAATTTTTATTCTATATCTGTTCTTTTACTCCATTTTTCCCACTCCTTTTCGATTCCTTTATAGAATTTTTCTCCATCGTTACAGTATATTAGTCCAACTTATCCATATTATGCACCACCAACTATTATACCAACAATGCCAATGACAGATTCCGAACAGGCTAGCACAGCTGCATCACCCGACGAGGCATACACACAGTATGCACATCAAGCTGCTCCCAAATAGATTTTCGCGAGGTGAGTGATCTCTCTCTCTTTTTCTGTCTATAACTCATTATCTGTCATGTTGATGAGTTTTGGGTCAACGTATTTCTTTCTAATTTCTCTAACTCTTAGAGCTTTCATTCGCCAGGCACTCACTATTCCTGATCAATCACATCAGCGCTTTTGCTCTCTTGCGTTTAACAACATTGTTTGCATGTGCAGTGTGTTCTATAGCTCCCTTACTCCAACAAATAGAATACAATTTTGAAATTCACTCGTCTCATTTCATATTGCATCAACTTCCATATTTGCAGATGCTCAATATTTACAAATAAGTTTACATCTCAATAATTTCTACTAACTCCTGTATACATAGTTCTTTTCATAGTTTGAGTGCTGCTCGTTGTTGCTTGCCTGTTCGCTTTCAATCTGTTCACTATCTCAAAATTCTAATAACTAAAAGAAATTATTTTTTCTTTTCTTTGATACTTGTGCGCGTCATCTTCCACAACCAAAAATTTAAAATTTTCAATACAGTATAGTTACTAAGCAGCCTAAATACTGGTAATAAATACTAGGTAAATATCATAACACTTTCAATTTACAAATATGTTCTTTGCATGAAATTTATTTTGCATATAGGCATTTAGGTAGAAAATACAACAAATCTGAGTACTCGCTCAGTCATTCTTACGATTGATTAAAATATAGATATTTTATATCATATTACATTATTTATCTGAATATTTCTCAATAAGCAATGATATTATATGAAACTATGTTTTCAGTTTAATATAGGTTGAACCATTTGGAAAAACATATATTCTTAAACATTGATTTTAAAGATAATTTAAGTCTTATTTGATTGATGAGGCTATTGAAAAAATTCAAAATACAAAATGTCTATGTAAACTAAGAATGATTGAATGGGTGATCTTCAATTGTTGTAAACAGTAAAATTTAAAATGCACTATTATTCGTACTTAAAAGCAAATTTATAATATAACATTATAATAATAATAAACCTATTTTAGCTATATTTACTCCATTTCTACTTGTTTTAATTTTAGATTTTTTCAATTTTAGGTATGATATTTTAGTACCGAATGAGCGTACTATGTAACAAAATCATTGGAACAACATTAACAACTACAATAACAGCAACGACAACTTTAACAACAAGAATGGCTGTGGGAGATTGCATAAACAACAAAAGCAGCAGGTTGGAAACTCGTTGGTAAAATTTAGGAGAACAACAAAAGTCAAAAGAAATGGTGCTGTTGAGTAAACACAATGTTTATAAGGAAAGAAGGCAAGAGAGAGAATCAAGAGTTATATTTAATGAAAATAATAAAAAATGGAGAAGTAATGAGAAAAGGCGTATAAAAATAATGAAATGCAAAGACTAAATTAAAATAATACAAAATAGTAATAATAAAATAACAAAATGGCTTAACAGCAATGAAAATTTAGTAAATGAAATTATAACTATGAAAAATAACAAAATTTCCGTAATAAAAAGAGAACACCAGAAAAGGAGTCCCACATTGAAGCAACAGTTTGCTACAAATATATAAAATTTAAGAAATTGACTTAAGAAATCTAAAATAATGAAATCTAAATAATACTTGGATTCAACGGAAGTAGAGGGAGAAATAAGTATAAGTCAAATTTATGCAATCCCATGTAAATGTTTAAACAAACTAAATAATTTGCTAATTTTGACCGAAGATCGAAAAGATGTGCAATGTATGTTTAAATTTACAAAACACCAACAAATAAACAATTTAATAATATAAAAAATATATTCTAAAAAAAATAAAATTCATAAAAACGAGAAGTTAAGCAACAGCAATGAAGTTAATTTTTACATAGCGACAAGAGCATTGTTATCACGGTCGTCTATAAAAACTTCAGAAAACGAAAATTCTGCTATATAAAACTATACTTTTGTTTTTTGATTTTTAATTTAAAATATTCTATACTTGAACGAAATTGTTGAAAAATTGAAGCGTAACATGTCAGTTTAAAGATTATAGAGTTTTAAACTGAGCAAAAGCACAAAAGAGAGACAAAAAGAAACCAGATAGTTTAGCTAAACAAAAGCATATAATTTTTCTTGATTTGTATAAAAAACTTCATAAAGCCGAAATGTGGATGATACAATTTTAAATACGGTTTTGTTATGTGCAAATGTTCCGTTCATTGGAAGCCTTTGTTTAGAACTTTTTAAAACTTATTTTAAGTCAGAAAGGAAATGAAGGCGGCAAACCTAGAGTAAGTACTAGCGAAAATGCAGTAAATAAAAATATATGGTAGTTTTAGTGTTAAATGAAATAAGTTTAACAATAAATCAGATTATAATACGAATGGCAAAGTGAGAGTGGAAACAAATCTTGTAATAGATTTAGCATGTTTTTGTGCTCATCAATCGATTTAAAAAGTTTTTTGTAGCTGTCTACAGTTTTTTGTTAAAGTATATGTTTTTAGTAATTGTATAAGTACATACATATATAAATGGTATGATAATTGAATCAATACGAAAATGGAAAAGAAATAGCACATTTGTGCTTGTTTAGCAATGATGATAATAGCAATGATATTGTTGGAAGACGCGATACAAATAGAAGGGGAATAAAAACATAAAGCCAGACAATGAGGCTTAAATTAAATAATGTTTGAAAGGACAAAACGGAAATCAGAACAACTGACAGAATAAATAAGTAAAAATTTCAAGTTTGAAAATTAAGTTGACTTTTCGGACGGATATGATGCAAAACTCTGCAATGGAAATGAGCCCGATAAAAATTTATATGCAGAAATTAAATTAAAAATAATATAAAAAGTAAAAACAAATTAATATAAAAATGAAACATATGATTAGAAAAATAGAAATAAGAAATAAGGAAAAAAATTAAATGAAGTACATCAACGATAATATCCCAAGTCTTTAGATATAAGTATTCTATGAGTTAATAGTTCAATCGAAAAAGATACAGAAAGCCCTGCGTTTAAAATGAAAGCCTAGTGTATTTATTTATTTCAACAAAATTTAGGTTCAGACACCATGTATAAACATACAATGTATTTGTGATTTTATTGAATGGAATATTGATGAATATCGTGTTATAATGAGAATTTCGGAGAGGAAAGTGGACATGAAATGATCATTAAATTAAAATTTCAATTTTTAAAAATAGTCCAAAGCGGGCTAGATCCTCTCAAATTCATAGTCTACTTACACTCACACAAAACAAACATTCCCGAGCAATGTCTTTGATTTTCTTAAATACGTTCGAATATGTTACATATATGACTGTAGTTAAAAGCTTGTCATTTTAAAATCCGTTTCAAACAATCTACGAACGACATATAAATACCAAATGAAAACACAACGCCAAAAGTCTTCCTAAACCTAAACCAAAACAAAAGTGGAGTGTTCATTTTCTGAGCAGCACTATAACAAGGTGCAAAAACCTTATCGTTTATGAAAAACTTTAATTTCTTCTTAAGTCATACATAATGTAATTTTCTTTAGACTGAATAGCAATTGAAACAATAACAGATTTAATAAAAATGAATCGCAGAATTGAGAAGCACAATACACTATCATTACTTAGCTCCTACAACAATTTACTTAGACCAAGTAAGGAGGAGTAAGAAGTAAGCCGAAAACTGATAAAAAGAGGCAATGATTTTTGCATACATTCCATAGAAGAAATCATAAAGTATACATGAATATATGAAATCAAGGGACGCCTCTGCAAGAAAGCAAACAAAACAGAAAAATGACAGAAAATCACAAATACGGAAATTATTAAAGGTTTTATTTTAGAATCCTACACTACTTACCCCCTTCCATATTGTATAACTCTTCATAAAGTGCAATTTTCAATTTTTATTTATATTAACTCATTGTCTTTACAGATAGTTAAAAAAAATAAGCAACATTTTTGATCTGTTTTGGGCAGAAACACATAAGAACTTTAATTATTTAAAACGAACGAAGAGTAGAAAACAAAAATATTAAAACTTATCTGCAAGAGTTTAGCATCCTTAGCTTTAAGAAAGCGGAGCATACTAGACGCCGTCGAAATTCATACTTTCGTGTTGGTTAGTATAAGAGATATGGAAGAGTAGTTTATGGAAAAATAGTAAAAGTAGCAGAACAGATATAAACTAAAAATTATAATCTAAGATCAAAGTATTAGGTATTAAGTTTACATTTGTAAGTACATATTAACAAAAAGCGTTGCGATGGTGAATATATGAAATATGAGTCATGTTTTTTAATTGGTAGCAACGCTTACGCGTTCGAATCAATAGCAGGAATGCAAATTAAATGCCGAATGAATGGTAAAAATTTGTAGTTTTTGTGTAGTTAGACCAGGGGCAAGATACGCACGCAGTTAGGCTCAGATTAATTTAAAAATTGAAAATTCAATCGGTAGTCTACCCATTAGCAATCTGTCCTATTAAAATAAGGGCAATTGTTGCAAACGTTTTTCTTTTTTTTTAATCTATTTTCTGGAACACCATACGTCATAATTAATTGTTCTGAATTTTATTTTAGTTGCTTTTAATACGTTTACTTTAGTTTTTTAACTAATTTTAAGTAGTTAATTTATTTGCCGTAAACAAAATATTACATGAACCCGATTAAATTTAACAAATTACACGCATCTTACATTAAATTTCAAAATTGTTGAATCGATTGAAATAAATTGTTAAGTCTATGCATAGTTTATAAAATTGCATAAATTAAGGGTAAATAAACGAAAAACTTAACATAATGAACATAATTAGCATCTTGGTTTTATTTAGCATTTATGTTTGAATTTATTATTTTTTCCTTTTTTTATAAGTTTGTTTTGCCTAGTAAAGAATAAAGTATTCTTATTTAAATATTGGTAATAAGCTTATACCAAATAGTTACGAAATAAATTCTAAATTAATTGAATTGCGTTTTATACAAAGAGCAGATGTAGTTGTAAAAAGTGTCTGGAGAAAAGTAAACTGGAAATGCATAATTAAAAAAAGAAACATTTTTTTAATTAAGCCAATCTAAGGGAATAATAAATATAATACATATATATTTTTTTGAAACTTTTTGAGCAAAACGTAATAAATGAGAGCAAAAATTAATAGAAAACAGTATATCCAAAAATAAAAAAAAAGAGATTGGAGATCTAATACATTCAGCATGCAAGGCAAATCAATCGATGACATCCCAATGCAATGAAGGTATGAATTCAAGAAACATGCTCATTTTATTAAATAAACGAACGGAAAAAACAAAGCTAACATAAAATAGATATAAGTAATTTCTAACTAAAAGCTAGCCAAAAATGCAGCTATTGAGATTTAGACGCAGAAAATAACAAAATTATAGAAAATGAAAATTATAAAACTTCAAATTAATCAGTGGTCAGCCGGGCGCAAAGTAATGTATATTTCGCTTGTTGCTATTTTTAAGTTTTAAATCAAAGTCTTTAAAAGAACTATTAATTTTCTTATAAGCGATAGAACCGCGTTAACTGCTAATTAAGTATAACTCTATGTAACTCTCCGCTAAAACCCTTTGAAATCTCTGTGTATTTTTTAAAGAATTATTTTTTTGCATCAACGGGACGCTTTGAAGCATTTTTATATGCATATGATGAGAATTGTATTAAAAACTAGTAAAATCAGAATACAAATGAACAAACACAAAATAAAGAAATAAAGTATGAGTATAAGAGAAAATGCAACCATTTTGCTAAAACCTTTCAAATTTATATGCGTACGTTTTGTGCGCTCATCTTTAATGCATGAAATCATACATTAAAGAAATGGAGCTGAGAAGATAAATACAAATAAAAATGATTTAACAAATAAAAAAAAAATATAGTTAAGCAAGCATTTTGCAGCTTTTGTGCTTATTTCGCTTAAGAAAAGTAAGACTAGTTGAACAAACGGAAAAACAACTAATTGTAAGTAACTGAAAGAAAGAGAAACCCGTAAAAACAGCGGTAACATTTGAATAGCAACAAAACATAAAACTGAAAATAGTAAAACATTTACATAAATTTCGAAGAACCCTCAACAAATGACTAAACAAACACTGTCATCCAAAAAAATTAAATAAAAAAGAAACTGATCTTTTTCTGAATCAATAAAAGGCAAATTGATTTTCTGTAAGAAATCAAAAATAATGACTGTTTTTAATTATACCGGATTTTATTTCCATCATGTGTACAGGACTATGAACCCGATCAATCGGCTCAAAACCTTTAACATAAAATGCAACTTTAATCTAATCATTACAAAAATCTCTTACGTTTTTGAGTCGCTTCAAGTCTTGTTTAGCTTAAACCAGTCATGATACAATTCATCGCGCATTGTGAGTTTAAATTTCGTGACAGCATTTCCTAAAACAACTTTTACTGCGACTTGTGCGCGTCACATATTTGATCATGATTTTATGAATTTCCAAACTTGGCAGTTGCATCGCAAATTTATTATTATGTACATGGATGCATGTCTGCAATTTTGTGTCCATATTTTTCAGCATATGTTTTTAAGTTTGTTAAGATAAAATAATAACAAAAGTTTACTGTAGAAAATTACAAAACATTTCTATTGTTTATTTTTTTACCTTTATTTGACGTTATTTTAGCATTTATTATTCATGCATTTATTTTTACGTTTATAAGTGTTTTCTCTATATAAACATGGGTTAAATAAATTTGTGGCGATCTGGCAATTAAATGATGGGAACAAAAATTATATTTTTTTTTAACTCCTTTACTCAGATTTCTTTCCACAGTTTAAGACAATTGACCTGAATTGAATTTAGTTAAACAAGAGGAAGTCACATTAAAAACAAAGATATTTGTCGCACTATTAACAAATTATGGCTAATAACCAAACTATATAAAAAGAAAATTATATAAAAATGTTTACATATACCGTTGTCTCATTTGCCGCCAAAGCCTCCCATTAGATTACCGAGACCACCGAGACCACCTGCTGCACCTTGTTGCAATTGTCTCATCATATTTTGAAGGCCTCCAACACCGCCCATTTGCTGGAGCATGCGGGGATCAATCATTTTTGCCATCTGCTGATTGAGTTTGGCCATCTGTGTAGGATTTACATTTTTCGTCATATCTCCTTGTTTGAAAAGGCCTTTAACGCCGCCCATTTTTTTTACAACAGCCGCAAATTTAGTATAATGAGCAATTAACTCCTTCACCTCGCGCTCAATAACGCCGGCACCTTGGGCCACTCTGATGCACCGCGTGGGTTGTTTACTGAATAACTTGGCGCCGTCTCGGTTATCTAATTCGCTATCTGACATGCTGTCCATCATGGTCATCATGCGCTTGATTCGCGCCATTGATTCCTGCTCCCCACCCTTAGTCATGAAATCCTGCGAGAAACCAGGAATCATGTTCATAATTTGTGAGAATGGACCCATTTTCATAATGTTTTGGAACTGTTCATACATGTCCCGTATTGTAAAATGGCCATGCTTGATTTTTTCTAGAAGCTCCTCGTTACCATCCAGTTTTAGTTCATTTACCTGTGGAAGTATATGAACTTATTACATATTTCGTATATAAATATTTGTGCGTGTTCTATAACATTTACCTTGTCTATTAGACCTTCTATGTCACCCATACCCAACAATTTACTAACAAACGGCTTTGTTTTGAAAGGCTCCAAATCATCAATATGCTCGCCAGTACCAATGAAGATGATGGGGGACTGTGTGGCAGCCACAGCCGATAGAGCACCTCCACCTTTAGCATGACCGTCCAACTTTGTAATTATAACGGAGCCAATATCTACTTTCTCTTTAAAGGCCTTTGCCTGAACCTCACAAGCTTGTCCAATGGTGGCATCCATGACGAAAATTATATTGTCGGGGCTGACAGCATTTGATACAGCTAACATTTCCTCGAAAAGAGACTCCTCCTGTTTGTGCCGTCCAGAAGTATCAACGATTATCATTTCAAATCCTTCTCGCTTAAACATATCAACACCTTCTTGGGCTATAACCACCGGATCAATTTCAGTGTAGCTGCCATAGAACGGAATACGAGCTTTTGTTGCGTTCTGCTTGATTTGATCGTATGCACCAGCACGGAAAGTGTCCGCGCAGACGAGACACGACTTCCAATTGCGTTTTTGGTAGTGATAAGCTAGCTTCGTACATGTTGTTGTCTTACCAGAGCCTTGCAGTCCGACAAACATAATTACATTTGCTTTTCCCTTAACTGGTTGATAGGGTTTCACACCTGGGTCGACTAATTTAATGAGCTCCTTAAATACGGCGGATTGTATCATGCGGCGTTTGTTTAATCCCCCGGCCATCTCATCGAAGTCAATGACGGCTCGCACATTCTCACGCAACTGCTTCACCTGTCGTATGTTTACATCGGCCTCGAGTAATGCGGCGCATATTTCTTTGAGCATGGCACCTAGAGCTTCCTCATTTATTACTGTTGCCTTGCTTAGCGAGTGCAGCGCCGTTGTTATCTTGCGCCCCAAATCTGCTAAAACCATTTTGGCTTTTTACTTTGTTAATCGACGGTTGTACAGCGTTTAAACCTGCGATACTTGCAAGCAATCTATGCAAATTGAAATTGGAAAGGAATAACTTTTAGTTTGCCTCTGACACGTCAAATGTCTTACATTGAGAAGAAGAAGACTGACATACCAGTAGAGATGGCGAAACATCGATAGCACAAGTGATGAATGATGTTGTTATCAAGTTGAATGAAACAATTAAAATTTTTGTAACAAACATCGATATTCTTGCAGCCAATAACATAAAAGTTGATGTCTATAAAAAAAAAATTATTGATAAACGGAAATACAATTCTTGGTATATGTTTATGTGTTGTTATCAAGTTGAATGAAACAATTAAAATTTTTGTAACAAACATCGATATTCTTGCAGCCAATAACATAAAAGTTGATGTCTATAAAAACAAATTATTGATAAACGGAAATACAATTCTTGGTATATGTTTAAATCGAACTTCGAAAGTATCGAAAATAAATCAATTTACGATTGGTATATGTGATCACTGACTGAATTTGGTATATCTAAGCGGGGTTAAAGTGCATGTTTTGTGATATTTCGTTATGGTCACACCGCGCGCGAGTGCTCGACGAGGTGGGAAAAGTCTGAACTCATTTAAAGGAATAAATTATTAGGTCAATAATATATTAATTCCCATATATATTTTAAGATGGGGATTAAGGAGCTGTGGTCTATTTTAACACCTTATGGTCAGCGAAAACCAATATGTGAATTGCGTGGTAAAAAAGTAGCTATTGATCTGGCTGGATGGGTGTGCGAAAGCCTGAATGTGGTTGATTACTTTGTGCATCCTCGGCACCATTTAAAGTATATTGTGAACCTAAAATATTTTTTAGAAATAATTATTTTCTCAATCTGAGTATCTTTTCCAGAAATCTATTCTTTCGTACCTGTTATCTCATATGGGAGCAGGTGACTCCAGTATTTGTTCTGGAAGGAGCAGCACCAGATCTTAAAAGCAAAGTGATAGCCAAACGTAATGAGGTACAATTTCGAGGTGCCCGTCCTAATTGCAATACACAGCCAACACAGACAAGTGACAGACGTAAAGGAAAATGCGACGGTAACCGGACTCGCTTCAATCATGTGCTCAAACAGTGCGAGCGTCTTTTGATAACAATGGGTGTTCAATGCGTCCAGGGCCCTGGTGAAGCAGAAGCCTATTGTGCTTTCCTTAATAAGCACGGTGTAAGTGTAAAAATAAATATTCATGCAATTTGTAACTTTCAATTATTAATGTTTTTCTCAGTTTGTAGATGGTGTTATAAGCCAGGATTCTGATTGTTTTGCGTATGGTGCTCTGCGCGTATATCGTAACTTTTCGGTGTCCATGCAGGGGACGCAAACCGCTGCTGGAGGGGCTGTGGATGTTTATGATATAAAGGACATTTGCTCTAACATGGATTTTGGACAGCATAAAGTAATCGTTATGGCATTACTATGTGGCTGTGATTATTGTCCTGATGGTATTGGTGGCATTGGAAAGGACGGAGTACTAAAGCTGTTTAAGAAGTATAAGGAATCCGAAATACTTAGCCGGTAAAATGAAATAAAACCAAGACGTTCCTAATATGTAAATGGATTTTCCTTATAGATTGCGTAGTTGGCGCTCCGAAACGGAAACATATCATTCTATAGAGATGCGAGTGGATGACAAAAGAATTTGCGGTAACTGTGGTCATATTGGACGCACACAAAGCCATTCAAAAAACGGCTGCAGCGTTTGCAGAACACATCAAGGCTGTGACGAGAGCCTTTGGAAGTACGTATGCTCATTATTTAGTATATAGTTTATTATATTTCATTATTTTGATTTAGGGAAAAGCGTCTTGCTATAAAAACAGAATTAATGCTTCGCAAGAAAGCCCTAACAGATGTTAACTTTCCGAATGAAGAAATAATATCGGAGTTTCTAAAAGAACCAGCTTCTCTACCAAATTTAAATCTGGAATGGCAGCAACCCAATCTTCTAAAATTCGTGAAGCAAATCGGAGACAAATTGCAATGGCCCGAAATATATTGCGTTCAAAAATTTTTTCCCATTTTAACACGATGGCAGGTGCAGCATCAAAAGAAATGTTTTTTAAAACCAATGAAAATAATCAAGAAACGTATTGTGAAGGGTGTGCCCAGCTTAGAGATATCCTGGGACTACACTCATGAATTATTTAGTGGCCTAATTCCTCATGATCAAATTGTCGAATTCAATCTGGCACACCCGAAAGGTATTGAGGAATTGTATTATACTATTGAGCCTGTAGAGATGCTGCTGAAGGCTTTTCCTGATATTGTATCCACGTTTTTGAAAACAAAGGAGAAGCCGATTAAGCCTAAGAAGGCAGGTAATAGAAAGGGCAGGGAAATTGAGCTCCAAAGCTCTGCCAGCTTAAATTTCCAAAAGCCGAACTATATAGAACAACGGCAAATTACTATAGACAATTTTCTTAAGAAAAAGGAACATACACAAGCTAAGCTAAAACCATGCTCTACTCCAATTAAAAAATGCTTGCTGTCCGAATTGGAGAGTGATGGAGAATTCAACATGTCAGACATTATTAACGACATTGTTTGCAATCCTCAGACATTGCCAATTTTACAAAATCATGGGGGACATTTACTACACTATAAGCCTTTGGATGCAGATTTGAGCGTAAGATTGACCCAGCTAACTTTAAATAATGAAGAAATTCAACGTGGACAAGTAATGGAACAAACCAATGAAATGAAGCATCAAAAACAATCTTCTGGTAAACGGTCCCCTTTAGATGATAGTTTTGATCTTTTAGTAAAGGGCGAGAGGAATTTACATCTGGTGAAAACTCCTATAGAACGTTTTAGGAAATTACATCGATTGTCAATTCCAGCTAATTCCAAAACATCATCGCTCGCCAATGTCAGCAACTTTTTTTATCAAAGTGCTGATGAAGAGGATGTTTTTGAACAATTAATGGAGATAAGCATGGTAGACTTGCAACAAGATCTAGTTGTTATTAGCGACAGTGATTAACGTTCTTTATGTACATCAAAAATCTTTCAATAAATTTCCACATTGCCAGTACAAACTAAAAGGTCTTAGATTTAGCTAAATTAAATGTTTCTTGGCATATGACTGGGCACTATGCATCGCGTGTTCCAGTTGCTCCTCAAACTGTGTGTTTACTTTACGTCCTTTCATATTGCATATTGTTTCTGCGTTCTGATTTTTAGGCGCTGCCACCTGGCCGCCAAATGTTTTAGCAAAGGATTGTAGCCAAAGTGTGGCGTTAAAAAGGTTGTTGATGCAGCTCTGCAAATATAAACGGAATAGTATTTTTAAGCAAATTTTTTAAAGTTAAATGAGTGTCAGACCTGAGGTACACAGCATCGTGCTTTTACAATGTTATCACACATGCTGACAACTAGAATAGGCCGATCTGTACATAATTTTGTTGCTCGCTGCAAGGGAATTTCTTCCACCAACGCTGAGCTAGTAATATAATGTAATATGTATGGATTTGTGTCCAGCGGCTTCTCCACCAATAAATTTCGCATTTCGACCTCAACGAATTCTCTGAAATTATCACAAATTAATTGTTTGCAAGAGAGTTACAATGGTAGCCTACTTAAGTGTTGTACGTGATGTCTCCTTTAGTTTACGCAACATCTCGGTGATGCGTTCCAGAGTGTCCATTTTAAAAGCATAGGGTAGTTTTATAGACGAGTGCAGAACGTTGTGGCGTATGGTTTGCAGTTCAATTTCAGTGGCATTGGTCAGCTTGTCAGACTGAAACTGTTCCTCCAGCATATCTACTCTATGACGCAAGAGAGCTACTGTTTTTAAAACCTTTTATAAATAGCGAACAATGACTATAATCGATTCGAAGTTGATTCATTTCATGATATAAAGTTCTTACATTTTCAGCTGCAAATCCAGCTACAGCAGTGAATGCAAAGCGAGCTCGATTCGTTTGCTTAAGATTAACAATGCAGAAGCTAGATAGTTCCTTCGTATTGGTCACATGGGTGCCGCAGCAAAGTTCTTTGGAATTTAGATTCAGCTCTGGACATTGTACATTAATAAGACGCAATCCCTGCTCAGGATAAATTTCACCGGGAATCATGGTTATGTCATTTTGCTGAAGAACTTCTGCTGCGCTTAGATGCTCCACTTTGACGTCAGAGGCAGCACAAATTGCACGACTATTTTTGGAAGCTAATTAGTCCCAAACAAATAAAAATCCAATGGAATGGATTAATAGACTTACTTAATTAGATCTTCAATGTGCTGCACATCACTTTTCTGTATGCGTTTGCCCAATAATCCCACTTCCAGCTTGCACTGTTCACTATTAACTGCACTAGAAACTTGATATGTCACCTTATTGAAAAGCGAACGGATGGCGGCGTTCAGCAGATGTGTCGCTGCAAAATGAAGTTATAGTGAATTATGAGTGATTATTAAATTATTCAAAGTCGCTACATACCTGTGTGATGACACATGTTCAATTGTCGGTGTTCGACATTCACTTTTAGATGTATCTCATCTCCAACGGCAAGGTCGAGGTGCTCTATAGAAGTACTTAAACGACAAACATGTACAACGCACCCGTTAAGATGCTTAACGTCTACCACCTCCAATTGATGTTGTACATCGGGGTCTTGTTTACTTTGCACAAACAGCGTTCCAAGATCAGATTGTTGACCGCCGGATTCATAGTAAAAACAGCTAGCTGCTGTAACAATAGACAACCTATCTAAGTTTCGATTAAGGCATCTACCCTGAGTACTCGACACGTGCATATCGTTGTGTAGCAAACCAAGGACACGACTCTTCAGTGTGGGAATTTCATATGATTCACGTTCTATGTTGTAACTGTATGTATACTTATGACTGTTGTCGGTAGGTGCCAATTGATTTGTAAGTAGAGCTTGCGCATTTGCAATCTGTTGCTCCATCACGAAATCTCTATCAACACCATTGCGCAAAGGTTGCTTACTCTTCAACTTAGCTACGGTTAATTCGGCACGATATCGCTCCAAATCACAGTTCATGTTCTCTAGCTCTGCTAATTTGAGAAAGCTGTCCTCGGTTAGGCCATATGTATCCGTTAGCTTATACAGAAAATCACCTGGTATGGTGTTGTTTGCGAAATTGGAGCGCTGTACTTGAAACTCACGATAAGCGGGTACAAAGCCCGGACACTCCATTAAATCAAAGTCATCCAACTTGGGAAATTCTGTTAGCACCTCAGCGAAGGCCTTCGATGAGGTCTCGCATAAATATTTGTACACTTCTTGTTCGTGCGCTATCAATTCAATAACTGACTGATGTTTGGCCGAAATCTCCGGATAAGCATCCCCCAGTGTTTCCGCTACAATCGGTACCAGCTGTCCAAGTAAGTTTTCATGAGCGAACACTTGTTTCGATATACTCAGAGCCTTGCGAAGCACTCTCCGCAATTTCTGACTATGAATGGAATGTACATTATTTCATCGTTTTTATCTCAACATAGTCATCATTTATACATACTTCTGATCCGGAAGCATGCCGTCGGCTAAACATACTGTAATCATGCGTATATGATCGGCAAGTATTCTGTAACTAGTATCAAGCATTGCTGAATTATGAGAATTGGGAAAGCTACCTCCATAAATAGGTGCCTTAGAGATCTGAAATAAATAAATGAAGGTAAAATACCCCTTGGTGTATTGCATACTTACACTTTGGATGCTGTCGAAGAGGGGTGTAAATAGGTCCGTGTCATAGTTTGATGATTTATTCTGTAAAATAGCTGTCAAACGCTCAAATCCCATGCCCGTATCGACGTGCTGGGCGGGCAGCTTTGTTATGGTTCCATCGTCATTGCTTTTGAGCAATATTAGAAATTTATTTTAGTATAAATATTTAGTGTAACCGGATGTTATTAACTAACCGATTGTATTGGATAAACACCAAATTCCACAGCTCCGTCAGATCTGCACGTCCTCCATTGACTAGACTTGCCCGTTCCTTAACAGAACTTGGTCCAGAGCCAGGTCTGTGATCGATGTGAATTTCAGTGCAAGGCCCACATGGCCCAACAGATCCCATTTCCCAAAAATTATCCTTGCAGCCAAAGGGTAAGATACGCTCTCCGGGAAACCTTTAAGATACATCGTCTTGAGCGTTTTTGTAACCATTATGAATTCAAAATTAGTTTACCCCAAACTCCGCCAAATTTCAAAGCATTCCATATCTGCAGGTATTCCAAGCACTTTGTCACCGGCGAAATAGGTAACATATAATCTTTCCGAATCGATATTGTATGGTCCGCGTAGTAGTTCCAATGCTATAGCACAGGCTTCTCGCTAGTGAAGTAATCACCAAAGGACCAATTGCCCAACATCTCGAAAAAGGTATGATGATAGCCATCCTGACCCACAACCGATAGATCGTTGTGCTTCCCCCCAACACGTACACATTTCTGAGAATTGACCACCCGTTTATGAGGAGCTGCTGCTGTGCCCAGAAATACTGATTTAAACTGGATGAAAGATAATTATATTGAATTAAAACATGAAGGCAACACGCAAAATTGATGGCTGAATATTATGTATTCACCTGGTTCATACCCGCGTTGACAAAGGCAACAGTGGGATCGCAGAAGGGTACTACCGGGCTGGAGCGCACAAATTTGTGCTCATGATTGAGTGTAAAGTAGTCTATAAATGTTTTTCGTATCTCTCGTGCAGTTAGCACACGGTGTAACTTCTTGGCCGAATTGTACATGCCAATTTCAATTCGGTTTCAACATCACAGAAGTGAAACACCGAGATGTTCGTCAAGTGAGCTCCGCACATTTTGAGTCGAATATCGGAACTTTATTTCGGATTGGAACCAGTATCATATTTATGCTCTTTTAAATATATTAAGCATTAAATAAAAAATAGTATGTATCAAAAGTAAATATATAACCAAGCTATGCGGTGCCAATTATTTGCCATCTATTTTTTTCCAGTATATAAGAATTTATTGGTAGCAATTGTTATTTTTAATTATAGTTACAAAATAATTATTTTTAATATTTTTGTTCATTCATCACACAACTAATGGTTATTGATTTTACTCTTGAGTAATAATTATTATTTATGAACAAATTTAATTCATAGTCGCCATTGTCTAGTTGCCTTTCTTAATATATTCTTATTTTATAGCCATCACAGAATTTTTTTTTGGTATCCGTTAAAGAAAATGTGACCACCTTGCCGTGCCAAATTTAGGTAAATTTTCAATTTCGTAAGAACGGGCACACTTACACTCGTAAATTTTGTCCGACTCATTAGCACCAGCAGAAAACATATACATAATTAGGCTATTTGAGAAATGAGTTAAATTGATTTTGGAACACATAATCATTGCAGGCAATACGACTTCTAGCGATAACTACATATCACCTAAACAAACATCGTATGCCTGCCCTTATACAAACGAATATTTATATAGCTAATTCATAAATTTTGCTTTGTACCAACTCAATATATATATTTTTAAAGGTCTGCGGAATTTACATTTGTTGTTTTATATTAATATTCTAAATTGTCGTAAAAGATCATAAATCAATAAATAAATCATATTACGCGTTCTATTTGCGAAGCTAATCTTAAAGCACATTGTGGCCCACAATTTGTAGGGCACAGCAATTATGCAAAAGAACTAGATTAAAACTGCTCACAGCTGATTAGAACTGTCATTCACATGTTTATACTGCAATTCACATGTTATCCCATGATGGTCTATTTTTTAACCTGAAGCAACAGCTGCACATTCTTATTAAAATATATCTCGGTCGACAAAAACCGGAAAAAATCGACGAAAATTTGCTGTGTTAAGTGCAAAGTGTATTGGAAATCATAATTTGGTGCAGTTCAATTTTCAATTTTCACAATTCAATTTGGACGTATACATTTTTTGTTTTCCTCTTGAATTTTATATTTTGAGGTAACCCAAAATGGCAATAAAAGAAAAACACTATTCAATACTTAATCTAACTTCAAACAGCGTTAGTTTCAGTAGCATAATTACAGAACCGTAACTATGGCCACAAAACGACGTCCGCTTCGTCCAAATCTGGGCAGCGGCCAAAACAATAATTCCAATATGAACTTTCGACCTGGTGGACCCGACGTAAGTCGATCTGAGGCACGCGGAACGCGGCCCACTGCAGCTCCAACGAGCATACGCGAGATTCTTGTCATGGGTGTCATCCATTTATGCAAAAAGACCATATTCTTCAATACGGATCTCAAAGTGGCACTTTATTTGGGAAGCTTATTCATTATCTCCCTTATAGGCGACTTCTTACCGTTTCCAAAGACGTACTTTGCCCGTTCGGACAACTTATTCAATTTGTATTTTGTCAAAGTTGGTTGGGGCTGGACCTTGTTATTCTTAGTGCCTTTCACGGTGCTTTCGTCGTACACGATCACCTGTGGAGATATGAAACGTATGCTAAGACATCACTTAACGCGCGTAATAATCGCGACATTTTTCTGGTTTTTCTGGACGAAGCTATTTAATATTGTAGAAACTTCGTATGGTCGCTGCACCACAAAGGGTAAGATTGCAAGGTAATGATTGTGATTCGTGAATGTTGTCTATGTAATACATATTTACAGGCTACCCAAGCAAGTCGATGTGCCTCAAGGCTGGTCATTTATGGCAAGGCTTTGACATCTCTGGACATGCGTTCATACTTATACACTCGAGCTTGGTTTTAATAGAGGAGGCACGTCCGATTATTAAATGGGAGACTATTAAAGAACACCTCCGAAATGAACTTCACAATCGCAGTGTTTCGGAGTCAACAGGCAATAATCCACTTCGAGTTCTGAATGATGAACAAATTCGTAGTCTACAATTTCTCTATACCCGCCTTACCCCCATTATTCGCACATTGTTTATTGGAATGGCTGCATTGCAACTGCTCTGGGACGTAATGCTTGTGGGTACAATGCTTTATTATCATCGAATGATCGAAAAAGTCATCAGTGGTATTGTTGCCATTCTAACTTGGTACTTTACATATCGCTTCTGGTATCCAACCAATGGGCTATTACCCGAGGCTCCTGGTAATGGATCGTTCTACTATCAACGAGATACCTTCGTTTTTAAACGGCCCACTCATTTGCCAAACTGCACACAGCCTGCTGGTGCCCAAGTATCATCAAGTGGATTAAGAACAAACCCCAATGGCAACGGGCATTCGCAACAACAACAAATACCTACGTTTATGGGTATGCCGCTGTTCACCAATGTAAAGGCAGCTAGCGCAGCTGCTAACTTGTTGCAGACAGAACAGCAGAAGCGCGAACATCAACCGGCAAGTTTGGAAAGCTGAACCTGAAGGTAATGAGCGATTTATTAGCCATGGACCAGAAGTCAAAAATAGAAACAATAGGAATTGAATTCAATGTGAATTGAGGAATTATAACCGTGGTTGTGGTTAGAAAACACATTTGTAGCAAATAGATCTTAATACCATACATTTTTTTATAATCATATGTTCTTCAATTATAATAAGATCAATTTTGAGGCTAGCACATTGGCACAGTGCTGTTCATATTTTATTTATGTTTTTAATGCAATTCGTCCGACTTGTCTTTCGCCTTTTCCTTGTGACTTCTGCAATCTTGCATTGTTGGTACGTAGATTTAAGCGTTCTTATGTTTGTGTTTATACCATGTGCCCAACTTTAACAATAACAATAAAACAATAACAATTAACAAATATTGCCATCTACTTGTGCGCAAAGGCTGCGAACATTGCCATACCCAAGAAACCGGCAGTAGCTCCCAACTTGTAATTTGTAGGCGTCATGCTCCACATTTCCTTTAGGATTTCGAAATTGCTATTAGGAGTTAGTTTTAGGTACGATGATCGTTGCTTAAAGCGCAGAAAGTACCTCTCCACTTTTGGCAACTTGCCATTCGTCCAGTAGTAGTTCTCGAAGCCTAACTGATATAGACGCTGTAGGAGTATGCCGAATCCGACGTCAGGTAGTGTAAAAACATTTCCAGTTAACCAACAATCATTATCTGACATTTGGTTCTCTATAGTAATAAGCATATTTCCTACTGCATCAAGAATACGTTGAAAATCTGTTCGCGAGGTAATCAACTCTCTGCGACGCAATTGGATATTTAGTTTCTGGTTTAACGCAGCTTTATGAGTGACCGACTCGCTTAGCGAGCTACGTAAGAGCTCCAAAACTTTGATATTGTTTTCTGTGGAACATATTCCATCATAGTTACATGCAACGTATCAAACTTCTGAAAACAAAAAGTAAACTCACTGAGTAGTGATTGTCGCACAGGTCCTATAAAGGGAGCTTTCGGCACTAGTTGAAGATCATCATGGATAAAGGAGCCCAAGCTTAGTGCGCCAACTGGAAGTCGAGATAATTGTCGATCGAAAATCATCATCTGATCATATTGCAATGAATTAGGATAGTGTGAGCTTAGAGGTGGGTGCGCATCTATATACATTTAATTAAATTACTTGAATCATATATATACTGTATGTAAGTGCATAAACTTTCTCACCTCCACAATACTTTTCTTCTACATAGTTAATGATGTGCTGAGAGTTGGGTATGACAAGGACACCATCCTGTAGCACTGGCACGTCTCCCTTGGGATTTAGATTGAGGAACCAGTTGGAGTATTGCTCTCCATTGCACAGATCGATCATGTAGGGAGTAAATTCAATATTTTTTTCATAAAGTACCAGCAGGACCTAAAATATATGCCGCACAAATTTTAACTTTATTTATTAGTCCCAAAAAACGAAAGAGATCTATTCACTTGATAAATCAACTATTGGTGTGCGTGTAGTATCGTATTTTCGCTAATAACAAATATAACCTATTTCAATTATTAGAAATTAACTTCAAACTAACCTCCACCCTATATCATGCAACACATATTAAGTATTGTGTGCACATGCAATTGATGAATCAAGTAAAAAACTCAAGTATGAAAATAAATTTCTACCTAAGTTTTTAAGCGTCATTCGCGAGTCAATATATGTACATGAGTAAGTTAATTAGAAAATGAATTTGTTCGTATGTATTCAAAAATCACATGATTTTATTGAATCGGCCACTAACTTTTTGCGAGTAAAAGTTGTACGGATGAAAGAAGAGCACTAGCTTGGTGTCCTTAAACACAGGAGCTTTAAAATCCTGAGGTTTTGGCACGATGGGCGCTATTTCGTTGGATTGACTGCTCATCTCGAAATTGTTCGATGGTTACAAGAACTGAATATCTTTTTATATATCACAAGCTTTTCATTTCGATGATAAAAATGGAACCTGTAGCTTGTGTCCACACATTCCGACTACTAGAAAAGCAGCCGACTTGAACTGACTTTACGGAACGACTAAATGTTTGTCAGTGGAGTGTGACTCGAGCAAAATATTAAAAAGATCAGACTACTGTTGTACGAAGTAATTTACACTTTCTGCTGAGATTAAGAGTAAATACAGACGCACATACATACATGTGATTGTGTTACCTATAAATGTGTTGTGCCTCCATAGGCGCTATTTGTTTATCATATCTCTTTATCTCTTTTTTACTTATTACGCCATTGCTATCGTATGTAGGTAAATATGCATGTTTATTTAAATGGTTAGCGATAATTCGATGTAAAACATATATAAAGAACAGGAAGAAAGAAAATAGCTTATAATAATCAGCAACTTATAGCATCGTAATTATAATTCAAAAATCGCGCCATTTGTGGTTTATTCGCTGTGAATGGACAATTAGTAAAAAGCAAATGTTTTTATTGGAAGTTCTCGTGAAATAAAATTAAACGACCTCGGTTTCTGGAGAACCAAAAGAAATATTGTTTTAAGTACCAAAAAATCGAAAACAGGCAAATATGTTGCAGCTCACAGAAAAATTCGTTAAAATCAATTTAAAAAGTATTTTGAGATCAAGTACTATTAGTTGGACTGGAAGTCAAGTCCAAAGTACTTCAACGATTAGAAATCTTAATCAATTTAACAACGCCGCCAGCCCTGAGAAAATCAGCAACAATTTGTGCCATAAGCGATTGTCTAGTGGTAACGCCAGTCAAAGTTCTTCGAACAGTATGAACAGCATGAAGCGTTTAGCAGGAAAAGTCGCTGTGGTCACCGCCTCTACGGATGGGTAAGTTTGAATTCAAGAATAACTATGCGTATACGTAAAACTTATAATGTGAATACTTGCGATGAAATATGCTGTACAGTATTGGCTTTGCAATTGCCAAGCGTTTAGCCGAGGATGGAGCTGCCGTTGTAATCAGCAGTCGCAAACAGCAAAATGTGGACAATGCACTCGCAGAGTTGCGGAAACTGAACCTTAACGTACATGGACTCAAGTGCCATGTGAGCGATGCACAGGATCGTAAACAACTTTTTGAAGAGACTATCAACAAGTATGGCAAACTGAATATTTTGATTAGCAACGCCGCCACGAATCCTGCTGTGGGTGGAGTGCTGGAGTGTGATGAAAAAGTGTGGGACAAAATCTTCGATGTAAATGTTAAGAGTTCATTTCTGTTAGCCAAGGAAGCACTCCCATATTTAAGGCAGGAAAAGGGATCTAGTATTGTTTTCGTCTCCTCAATTGCGGGTTACGATGCATTTGAGGTGAGTGAGCGACCTTATTACTGGCAATGCCCCCAGAGCTTTGCTTAACCACAATATTAACTTAATTGACAGCTTCTCGGTGCATACTCGGTAAGCAAGACAGCACTCATTGGACTGACGAAGGCAGCTGCCAAGGATTTGGCAGCTGAGGGAATACGCGTCAATTGCCTTGCTCCGGGCATCATCCGCACAAAGTTTTCCAAAGCTCTGTATGAAAACGAAGCCGCAAATGTGGCGGCTCTTAGCAAGATTCCCATGGGTCGTCTGGGCACTAGTGAAGAAATGGCTGGTGTTGCATCATTCCTAGTTTCCGATGATGCAGGATACATAACTGGGGAATCGATTGTCGCTTCTGGTGGAATGAACGCTCGTCTTTAGACATGTCTAGGCATACTTATTTATTATGTCTTATGGCCGACGAATAGCAAATGATTTACAAAACTTAAAATACAGCTTTGCTGTGATTGGGATTAAGATTGGAATGTGAATGTAATAATAACTACGTAGATCGCAATTTTGCTAGCTGATCTGCAATGTTTTTCTCCGTGCGTTTGCCCTCTGAAGTTAACTCTAGCTCATCAGCGCCCGCTGCTGGTATGGTCGACATCTTGCCAGAAATTTCAATGCCAATTTCATCGAGAACCTTGTTAACGACATCATTGGACTCCTCCTCGTCGCCAGACTCATTCAGCATATCGTCAAGTGTATCGTTGATCATTTCGTCCGTCATTTCCATACGCATATTCGCTTGCTGGAAGTCCCGCACAGTGCCTGCGATAGCCTCAGGTCGCATTATCTTATTCATGCTGACCATTGTCTTGGCCGTTGTGCCCATAGCTTCGCCAAGTGCAGCATTGGCACCCATGTTCTTGTTCTGGAAGCCGATGGATTGTATTTTACCTGCAGCAGCGTAGCTACGTGATTTTTGCTTTCGGATCTCCAATAGTTGTTTCGCTAATATGCGACATGCATCATTATTGCCAGCTGCTGCATTCCGTTTTATCTCGCATTCCAGTTTTTTTTCCTCTTCCTCCAATTTCCGGCGCTCTCTCTCAATGTCGCGAGTTGCTTTGCGAAGACTGCGATCATTTTCGCGTTGCTGTTCCTTAACAGTGGGCTTTTTACCAAATATATTGTTGAACATCTTAATAATTTTTTTTGATTTGTGTTTCCAAAAGATGAATCACTTGGTGAATGTGAATACGCCAAACCTAAACCCAAACAAACTAAAGTCAGCTGTTTTGTCGTAAAGGCGGCTCCGTGTGAATAACTGTAGTATGGCTGTGTGAATGGCAAACTTAATGCAATCTGAGCTGCTGTGGCATAAGTCGCATTTTTTTATAATAAATATGTCTTTAAATATAATTAAACAAGGCGCAGAGGGACGTCTTTATCTCGGTGATTTTAAAGGCGACTCCTGTTTGATAAAGGAGCGTTTTGTGAAAAAATACCGTCATCCGGAATTAGATTTACAAATCACACGACAGCGCATGAAGGCAGAGGTTAAGGCATCTGGTCGTTGTCTCGCTGCCGGCATTCTTGCACCACGCATATTTCACTCCGATCTAAATACCCACAAATTGTATATGGAGTATTTTTGCAACGCCCAAACAGCAAAGCAGTTTATACAAGACACAGCTGCAACGTATGACGAAGAACAAGCAAAAGAGGTGCTGCTGGATATGTGCACCCGAATCGGAGCTGGAATTGGGCAAATGCACGTGAATAACATAATACATGGGGACTTGACAACATCCAACATCCTCATCAATCCACAACGAAACCGAAATCCAGCTGCATGTGCAAATGCAGACGTCAAAAGCAAATACGAGGTAATTTTCATAGACTTTGGACTCAGCCACTACAACCAGGCGGCTGAGGACAAAGGCGTGGACTTATATGTCCTTGAGCGAGCTCTTCTGAGCACTCACAGTGAGCAGAAGTACATCTTTGAGTACATTCTTGCAGAATATCGGAGGAACTGCGGCAAGGACGAGGAAGTGGTTTTGGCCAAGTTCGACGAAGTACGAGCTAGAGGTCGTAAACGCACAATGATTGGCTAAATTATTTTTTAAAACATAAATACTTTAATTCAAATTATAAACTTAACATTAATTATTCTTGTCTTTTTGAGAGGTTTGTGTCATTTGGACCATCTTTAAGCTCGGCTATCTTTATTTTTTTAATGTATTTCCGTACTTTGGTCTTACGCTTCACTGTTTCGTGCTTCGTGGGCTCGATGCCTGACACAGATGTTTCCTTGTATTGGACGTAGGGTCTTTCCTTTAATTTGTTAACTGCATCTTCGAACTTTAAGCCAGATAGACCATGCTCCTCATAAAACAGACGATATTTATCACAAAATCTGGAGTGGCCTTTCTTGAATACAGACGTTTTTGTTGATGGGTGCTATCGGATTACCAAAATTAAATATTTTCACAAATTATAGTAAATAGTTTACTTACTCTGGCATCAATGGCTCTAGCACAACCTCTGTGAAAGTTGTGTAAATGCCGAAGGAAAGGTTCATTTGGCTTGATACCTTCCTCCAAGCTTAGTTGCATAATTTCATTAACGTAAGCAAAAGATCTCCGAGCACAGCCCTGGCGCAACATAGCGCCAAGAATGACAATGTTTATGCGTATACCTGCTGCTTGCATTTGCTGAAGCAATTCCCGTGCTTGCAATTGGGTGCTACATCCCAACGCCAACACACCATAGGTCACAATATCCGGCTTCAATCCTGTTGTGCGAATCATTGTCAACACTTCACGCGCACTTTCGTAGTCGAAGCGCATTGAACGCTTCTTGATGAGTATATTGAAAAAATCAATATCGGCCTTTAGGCCAATTTTGCGCACAAAGCTTAACAATTGCTTCTCCGCTGCATTCGTAGACGGTATCACTTCAAGCATTGATGTAAAACTTTTAATGTCTGGCGTTATTTTGTAAAAAAGCATAAGATCCAGGTAACCGGTTAGACCGCCTAGTAACAGGAAGCGCTGATGGGGACTTGTGATCTCAGCCAATGATACTATATTGCCTAATTTTCCGTCTGGCAGCAGAAGATTTGGCAACTCCACAGCAACTTGCACTGCTACTGGTGTTATCTGCAGCTGACTTACTGCTGCAGTATCCGAAGCAATTTTTAAACGATTGTAATCATTAGCAAGTATTTCTGAGCTGAGGTGTTTACTCGAAGCAGCGATCTCTTCAAGCACTCGATGCATGGATTCCGGTTCACCGAATCCACAGTCCCGCACACAGCGCAACATAGTTTTAAAACTGTAGTAGTCAGGAGCTATGCGAAGCTTTTGCATTTTATGCCAGGTGAGCAAAGCATAACGAAATCCCATCTGCGCGTCGCTAGCACAAGCTTGCAACAGAAAGTTGAAAGTGTTGACAGTCAATGAAATCTGCCGTTCGAACATTTCGTCGGCCAGCATGAAGGCAGTTTGAAGATCACCACAGCGACCATATGCCTTAATCATTGCATTGTAGTTCTTGACGTTTGGCTCATATCCCTTCTCAACCATATTGTCACGCAATTGCCGCGCTTTGATCAAACCATCAACTTGGCTTGGAGCATTGGCACATGCATTGAACAATGAAGTGTAAGTGCCACCTGTGACCTTAAGACCACGCTGCCGCATCTTGGTGTACAGACTGAACGCCTTTTGTGTGTAGCCCGCTTTTGCGCAGCCACTAATTAAGAGATTATATATGTAGTTTTCTGGCTTGACGCGATCTTCTCGGAGCATGCGCACCTCAAGAATGTAAATGGCTTCGTTGATGCGCTGATTGCTTAAGTTTTCCTTTATAAGACGTGCGTATTCCTTGATCCGTAATTTCCTCGATTGTCGCGATGGCTTGCTGAGGAACTCCTCCTCCTGCTGATCGGTGATATTTGCTGACGCACTTTCCCTTTTGGCATCACCAAAAATGTCAGGATCGCCAAAGTTGACTTCGGCTACTTTTGATTCCATATGGTTGTTTCGAGGCACAGTCAATTTGCTATTTCTCCTACGTCGCATTTGTATTTGTTTGGCTTGTATTTGGTCGGGTAATGCTTTTGTGTCCCTATTTGCTGCTCGCATAGTTTCTAGACCGGCATCCTGGTCTGAAATACGCACGTGCAGTTGTCTCTTATGTGTAATATAATTTGTCGAAATGAATGCTCTGTTTAAACTCTGATAATGAATAGCTTGTTTACACTCGACAATGCGACGTGTCTTTGAAAGTAAAGAAAAGCTTAAGAAACGTAAAGTCATTATTATTTTATTATTCCTAATTTTTATGTAATGCAGCAATCACATTAATAACAAATAATGAAGAAGAGGAACCATTCCACCACTTGTCTACGTATATTGTGAATGTTAATTGGCTGATTCCAGCAAATGTGGCAACGTTGACATTCCCAGCGGTGACAGAAAATTTCAGTTCTTTTAATCAATTAGAACTAAATTAAACTTTATATACAATGAGCATCACTGTGGATCCTCGCCGAAAGGAGAAAATAATTCGCTATAAAGCACCTAAAAATCAAGGGCAAAGCGGTGGCGCTAATGAAGACATGATGCCCGACTACATGAACATTCTGGGAATGATTTTTTCCATGTGTGGTCTCATGATGAAGGTAATAATTATTATCATGTTTATTTTATTGTTAATCGTTCTTCGAGAATAAAAGTTGATTTAATTATACAGCTCAAGTGGTGCGCTTGGTTTGCACTCTACTGTTCATGCATTAGTTTTTCAAGTTCACGAGCTAGTGATGATGCCAAACAGGTGAATATAAAGAATCGTAAATTTGGTGTTCAATAAAATCATTTTTGACATTTTCTAGGTCCTTTCCTCGTTCATGTTGAGTGTGAGTGCTGTGGTTATGTCTTATCTACAGAACCCTGCTGCAATGACTCCCCCCTGGGCGTCCTAACAAACCAGAATCAAGGGAAAAAGTCAAATATTGATTGTATTCTACGACGTATTTCAATGCCGTAATAGTTAAATGAGTGGAACTTTTATTATTAAAAATCAAATGACAGATGGGTTTAGTTAGGTGTAGACTGTTTGAAATAAATTAACCACTGAAGATTTATTAAGTATAGATTTAGTTAAATAATTTCAAAACAAGCAATCAGCTTTAGGTTGAATAGTTCCATTCCAGGTCTCAACCTCCCTATGTGGTGAGTATGTAATAGGCAAAAAGAACAAAAGCCAAAATATAAATGGAGCCAAAAATCAGCACGTATTAAATTTCCCCAAAATTCGCATGCCCGGTTGCTTTGGCATGCTGCTGGACCTGAGTCTGACCCACAAGCATTAGATCGCATTGCAGGCAACGAAGATTAAACTTGTCCACATTTGTAAATTGGCGCGATGACTTGGCTTCGTTGGCCAGTTGTTCCGCCTGCTGATAGACACCAAGTTCCTCAACTGGAAAGATAGTAGCTGGAGCTGCGCTTTGAGAGGTCTCCATGTAAAGTGGATCATAATGAATGCCATCGAACAGCAGGAACACTCGCAAGCCAAAATTTTTATCTTCGCCAAAACGATTAATGATAGCATTCTGTATGTCAACCACATCGATTTCAATGCCGTAATAGTTGGACAATATAGACACTTCAATAGCGCCACCCCAAGAGTCGGCTTTTTGTATCCAAGTGCAGTACTCTGCATTCGATTTGCCCAGCACAGCGTCATTGTATTGCTGTGGATCGGCAGCTACCTCTTGGGCGATTATGTGGCGCATCATTTCGCTGCCCTCGTTGTCCACTTTTCCATTTAGCACAAAGCGTATGCTTGTAAAAAGGCACGAGTTATCAGCTGGCACTACTTTCTTTAATAATATTCCATTGAAGTCGCCATTTGGACCTGCTTCGGTGGGTGCTTGCACAGGAATGGAGTTTGGATTGTCGTTACTGCTATGGACAGCAATGTCAATGGCGCTCAGCTCGTCAGTGCTTTGTGCTGTCACCTGTCGCAACTGCTCGGCGTCTTCCTCAGCCTGTAGACGTCGCGCCAGGGCTTCGTCGTCTTCAAGAGTCGCTAAGTTGTCGGATGGCGATGGTAAAGCCACCGCCGCCTTCTCTTCTACAATGAGAGTCTCGCCACTCTTAATGCCAGCAGCTATTAAATTTCGTTGCTGCTGTTCACTAAGATTTAGAGGTCGTGGAGGATAGCCAACGAGGACATGCAATTGCGGCTCTTTGATTTGCGTTACGTGGGCTATCCGTGTTTTCAGCTCAGCCAAAGTTGTGTTTTCACTTAGGTCACTTACTATGAATTGACCTTTTTTTGATTTCAGTTTCACACTAAATGAACCAGTCATTTCCGATACTGCTTGTTTAATATGATTGCCAAAATATGTTGTTACTCTTGAGTTTAAGATATTTAGTATTTGGAATTTTGACTTAATTTGGTCAAATGTTTTTTATTGTCTAATTTTTTGTCCTTTTTTGTTTGCTGTTTGACATTTGACGATAGCAGCGACCGATAACTAATTAACATTTTGCTTTACAGCTAAATAACAGTGAACGTTCATTATTATAAATACAATTCTACAATTCTGAAATTCAAACGAGGAATTACAAAAAAAAAAAAAAACAAGTTAAAAAAATTAAATTAGTTGCAAAAAAGATAGAGAGATAGATAGATAAAATTGAAAACAAAATTTGTAGAAAGTAATCGATTTCATTTATTCATGATTAAATCATGTCCAGAGTTTACAGCACTACCTTACATAGTAAGGGTGTGGCCGAATTCGTGAAAATACTAAAATACGCAATGAAATTAATTGGCGCCTAAATTTCAAATCAAGTATTGCTTACTCACGGTTGTTAGCAGATATTATTATATTGTTATTAACGATCGTATTGGTAAAGATTGTAAGAATATTTCAAATTTTTCAGAGACACACACAGTTCTTATTGTATGATGAATTTAGTTCTTGATGATTACCAATTTTGTAGTATAAGTCATTACAGAGCTTAAAATTTTCTTAATACCAGTAAATCAATTAAAACCAAAATTTGAAACCTGGTCCGCCACTATAGACACTACTAATTAATATGAAGTGTGAGAGGTGGCATAGTCAAAGGCCGCTTTCGACTAATGGTCAAGTTAAACAAAACTAACATATAGCAAAGGAAACATAAAATATCGAAAAACAACAGCGATATGTCAATCAATACAACAATTTAGAGTACTAAAATGATGCCAATATTAACAAAGCGTCTTCAACAAAATAATATGCCTGAGTTTGCTCTATTCTTATTTTTCCGCACGTCTAAGCCAAGTGCCTTGCGTGGAACATTAAAATCACATTTAATAGTTCAAACAAATATAATGTTAGGCTCGCGGTCGAGAAATAGACGAAACTTTTACAGCTTGCATTATACCGATGTGTTGTATTAATTCCTACGAAAGACGAGCGCGCTTGCGCACGGCTCATGCTCAAAGCAGCTCGGAACACTGATATAAATAGATGGCTGTCGAAGTCTATGCTCAGTGCAAGTTCGTCAACGCAAAACGCGAGATCACCAATTTACTTTTACGTGCTCACTAAAGGAATTTTTCATAGTAACTCACAATGAAATTCTTACTTTTGGTGCGTACTCTATCTGCAGATTCTTGGATAACGCATAATTAATTACAGATTTTATACTTCGTCTATTTCTAGGCCGTGTTCATTTGCTTAGTTGTCAGCTTCATGGCAACTTCTGCTGCTCCGTTCGAGGAAGCTATACCCGAAGGTATTGAGGGTCCTGGCAATGAGTCTGTCAATCCAACCGATGATCAGTCCATCCTGTTAAAATTGAAAATTCTGAAGAAACTCCTGTTTCTGGGCTAATCACAGAGCATGACAATTTATCTTAAAACTAAATTTTTAGCGAACTTTGTGTTTAGTGTTTAATGCGGATACATTATATTAAAACTAATTATTTTTTAAAATTTGGTACGTTTCTTTAATTAATATGTTGACATTGCTATATATACACAGATTCTTCATTCTTACTTGTCATAAAAAAGAACCGTATATATATATCATTGTAGAACCGTAGATTTCAGACGCAGAACAAAAGATATCAAATTTGGTAACAATACTTCTTTGTGTTGTATGCAGATCATCTTCCTTTAGAAATTCAGTCACGCTCTTTTCTCGAATTGGAAATAAATTAAAATTGTGCAATATTGGTTATATATATATATTTCAAATTCGATAGGAAGATTTTAATATTCACGTAGTAACTCATTTTGTTAAAAGTAAATCGAGTTTTCAAAGTTGGCAAAAATGACAACTGTATATACTTATTATTCTTCTAAGAGTCAAGCACACTAGATTGAGGTTTTATTCTTTGTCGAAAACATTAAATAAATCAATTTGAGTGATGTTGATATTAATTAAAATTAAATTTATCTAAATCTGCAATTTATAAGGGTATAAATAAAATAATACACATATTGTTAGATTTCGAACACCTCGGAAAATGTGATTTTAAATTTTAAATAATTTTAATAAATGCACAATATTATTTAATTTTTGCATAAGTGGGATATTATTCATTTATTTAGTTAAATTATCTCGACGATAGGATTAATGAAAGTTCAGGGCCTAGGCTAAAGCAAAGAAGTGATGTTCCCTGTTTGTTGTGTGTATGCTTTGTACATAGACTAGAGTCAACATGTTTCATGAATATGCCTTCGGACTTTAACCAAGCAGCAATTTTTTGATCTTCTTCAATTTAAAGATGGACTGTGGATCGTAGGGATTATACACATCTGATTGGCTATAGATATTATCACCTTGCAGAGTTTCATCGACTGGCACTGTAGATACTAGAGCCATAGCCGAAAGGCAAAGGAAAACAACCTGTAAACATAAAATATAAACTAAATCATCAAGTCAAAGACGGCAGAATATAATGGTTTCGAAACTCACCAATACAATGTATTTCATATTTATAATGGATATGCGTAGGCAACTGTTGAGTTGTTTAATTCCAAAATTGACTGTAGCTGATGGACACATCGGTAGTGGCTTTTATATCCAACAGATGGCATCAAAGCCAGTTGGGTACCTTCACTCATGATAATATCATATGTAAACTGCATATGGACAGTCTGGTTATGTTACCCAAGTAGCCAAAAACATCGATACATAAACAAAGGCGCATTAATAAACGAGTCTGGTCAACAAAAAATAAACCATAAGAAAAACTCGCAAAAATTGCAAATGGCTTGGATACGAGATGTGGACGTTACTGATTGTTAGCCCTGCTGGATGTCCATCTATGTACATATATGTACATATATGTTTCGCAAATAAAGCATATTTATAAGGCGAAGCAGCAACAGCAACTCATAGTCTGCAGATATAATTGTTTGCATTGGCTAAAGCCGTGACAAAATAAAGGGCCAGCCACTGAAGATGTAAAACCTCCGCATTAATAGCTATCATACTCTATTATAGATCTGCTTGGACAGTGTCTCCTAGTCTCTCACTCGACCTATTTTGCTTATTAATATTTAACATTGATGGAATGAATCTACACGTAATATCTGAAGGTTATGTCAATACTCGTTTAACCAATCACTTGTTCAAAAATTGGTCAACGGAGAAGCTCAACCGATCAGTCAATCCTAAAACAACTTCTAGCACACGGAAAAGACAAACCTGTGAACCGATTTGCGAATGTTAAACAAGAATCAATACTAACATTCAAATGAAAATATCTCGTAGCCTAGACCCATCCCTTTCTATTGTTGAGTATCTTATATACATGCATGACTGTTAATCAAACAACTTGTATCTTGCATCTTTGAAGTCAGGCTTGAAGAACATTCACTAAATTCTCGAAGTTGACTTAAATAACTCACACTCTCATAAAATAAATCTGATCGAAAACTACAGCACAATAAATATTTAGCACTTCTAATAGCCATCACGGTGGAAGATTCAATCGTAAAATTAATACGATATCAAATGAGTAAATAAATGGGTTGGGCACTACTACTATTAGCAATAAATACATCCAATAAGATAGAGGTCAACTTATTATTTAATATGTATGTATTTTGTTTTATTTTGGTTTTAAGGCAACGTTATTTTAAAATTTGCATAATAAGCGTTGACATAAACAGTGCAGTTCTCTGAGCGGAAGTAAACGAATGATTTTTGATAAGCTCTATATAAATTGACGTGTGAATATAAAAAGCGCATACCCAAACATGACAATGCATATTTGGGCGAATAGCTAAGATATGCTGAATCATCATGTAGATAAGCCCAAGTATGTATGCAAATGTCTTATAAAAGAGTTACGAATTACAACACTATGCGGCAACACAAAGGTTTTGTTTATTGTCGAGTGATTTAACAACAAATTACATGCATATATTTTGATCAAGTCATACCCATCGCCATCCTCATAGTTTTTCGTAACGTTGTCGATTTGTTTACCTGTCCTACTCGATGTCATTGCTAACCCGTTTTGTGTCCAATGGCAACTCAATTAGCTCGTATTTTATAGCTATATTAAAGGGCGTGGCTAGTTAGCTTGTACGAATTATTTGCACATGTTGACAATTTAAAGATTCGTAAGATTGTGCAATTAACTGAAAATTTCATGTAGGCATAAATGTGCGCAACAGTCCGTTATCTTATTGACAGCAAATATCAATGAAGCACCTATACTAAAAATATGAACAAAAGTTAAAGCCCTCGTAACATTGATCTCAATAACAAGAACACACTGTTCAACATATATACATTATAGTCTAATTATTTAACTACTATAAACCCATGAAATACAAATCATATGATAAGAATCTAGGTAGCTATGGAGCGATTAGTCCCCTGTTAGCAAACAAACACATTAATTCAGGTGACGTGCTGTGACTTAAATACAATATTTCCAAAATCATTCATTGTTAACGTTAAACCTTCAAAGTTCGTAATATTATATGCGGAGAACACAATGAATACATATCAGCAACAACTATTTATTTTTGTCTGGAGTATAATTTCCGTCCAAGGCGTAAGTGAAAAATGTAATAGTTTTATTTGTTTAAAATCACCAAATCCATTTTGTTTAGATGAACCTTCAATATGACGAATTCTATTCCAAGTCATTTGTCCCCAATGATATATTCGTCAGCTACAACGTCGAAAATATGGAGGCTCTCAATTATAATATGACCGTTAGAGAGCATTTTCCGGGAAAATTGCTAATGCATATTTTTGCTCGTAAGCTGGATGATGAACTGGGCGGAAAGAATACTGTTGAGTTGGTAAAAATGAAAAATTTAGATTTCTGCAAAACCTTAGAGTCGCTACGCAATTTGACTTTAGATGATCTTCAAGGTGAATCCCTAATGCCACCAACATTTTTAATATCCTGTCCTTTGACACCTGGTTTCTACTATGTAGACCATGGATCTATCGATGTAAATTTGTTTCCATTGCGTATTGACGCTGGTAGATACTTGGTGCAATTCGAATTAATTCAGGTCTATGACGAAGTTATTAAATTACTGAATTGTAAAATAAAATTGAGAAAGAAGAAAGAAGAAGTTGTAATTAAATACATAGTTTGATATTGTTTGGTTAAAATTTTAAGTACTGGTAAATAAATGAATATAGAAATATTTGTATTTCGTCTCCAACAACTGTTAAGATACAAATTGTTTGGACGATATCAAGAATTAAGCGGTGTACTTGAACTAGAAACACAGTTTTGACAAAGTAAACACACAGATATATTATGCGAAGCACACTGCCAAAGTTTAGCACTCAAACCCGAATGCGAATATGTCGCTGATAAATCATAAATTTAAGTACGAGTATTTATATTTGCAGTTACCTAGTTTGCACAAACAAATAACAAAAACAAACAACAACAGTCCACTTAAATATCAGCAGCATCTACGAGGGCAACAGTAGCAAGAGCAGAGGTCGAAGCCGAAACTGAAATAGGAACAACCACAAAAAGAAACAAAAACAAATCAGAAACCTACAGTCGACTGTACTAAAATCGTCCCGTCACTAACTTTGGTTTCTCTACCTCTAATAGTCTCTGAGATACACTGACATTTTTTTTTTGGCACACAGTAATAATTCCCTGCTATCCCATGGGAACCGGGTGTAATAAATGTAAAGGCGGTCAGGTTTTAAGTTCGAAAGTACAGTAAAAGTGACCCAATGTGCCGATGTATTAGCAAATATACAAAGGAAATAAAAGCATTATATGGCGATAACAAAAAAAGTAACAAAGTAACAAAAAAATTCCAATACATTTGGCAGCAGCGGAAACAGAGGAAGAAGAAGCACTCACAAGCCACCAAAAGCACCAGCACGAGTTAAAAGTTGACCATTCCACTATACATTGGCAGAAATATGCGCTGTTTGTTCACGTAATCTGCTTGTTGTCCGTGCTGTTGTCTTTATTTTACGCATACTCGGTCACATATATCATACGTCGCGACGTCTGTTGTGGTTTGCATTTATTTACTTCACCTTCATTTTATTTTTTTCTTTTATGCTATTGCACTTACAGTTCAATGTCAGACTTGATTCGCTTTCTTTGTGCCGTATTACGAAATAAGGTAAACAGAAAAAATTAAAAAGATTGACAAGATGTAATTACAACGTCCACAGCCTTTATGTAACCGGTTTGCGCTTGCACTGCAATGCAATTTTGATAATACTTTTAGGCTGTTGCCTCTGGACCTTGATATTTGTTGCATACAGACTACTATTGCCCATACTCGTAGTCGGTGGCTATCTTTGTGGTCAAATTTATGCTTTATGCATTGATGCGAGCGTTTCAAGACAAGCCAGAGAAGCTGAACGATGTAGGCGTTATATTTTTCCAATTGATTGTATAATTATAGACCCACCTTTTTACCCAGAAGGTCAGAGTCGAAATAGATCAGATTTAAAAAACTAAAGAGGAAAGATTAGAACATCTATATTTGGAAAATATATATTTTTAAGTTATGTATGAAACTATAAATGCTACTATTGAGCATTTTTATGTCGTTATTATTAACAACTCATCACATTTATATTATTCAGGGTTTATATTTATACCCGCCACCCGTAGGGTAGAAGGGTCTTATAGCTTTGTGACTTCAAGAAATGTATGTAACAGGCAGAAGGAAGCATCTCCGACCGCATAAAGTAAATATATTCTTGGTCAGCCGAGTCGATAAAGCCATGTCCGTCTGTCTGTATGAACACCTAGATCTCAGAGACTATACGAGTTCGAGATTCCAAACTTGGTACCAGTATTGGTGTACGCAGATCAAGTTTATTCTAGATTTTTGCTAAGTCCCTTTCCGCCCCCTAAAATCGAAAAAAACGATTTGCTAGCGCAATTTTAAAGATAGAGTCTCGAGTTTTGGTACATATATATTATATATGTATTTGGTATGCTATATATTATACTTCATGTGATATTTAGGATGGAAAATACCATATTTTGGTATATTTTAGTATATCTGAGCTGGGTAGCGGGTATATCACAGGCGAGCACACTCGACCGTAGCTTTCTGACTTGTTTTTTTGAGGTAAGTTGCATTTCAATAGCTTTATATGATGACAGATTTATTTCAAATATCAATGTTAAGTGATGTAATAAAAGAATGTTCACACTGGCAAACAAATAATTTGTGTTATCTGATTGTTGATTAAACACTCGGCAATAACAACAAATACACAACGAGTAAGTAAGTTATATTAATTCTAAACTGGAGGTTGGCTTATGTTATGAGTATAATAAAGTTTTTCTAACTAATTTGGTCATGATGTATTCAGTAATGTATATATTGATATGTTTGGTATTTCATGGCAAATGTTTATAGATAAAATGTAAATTCTCGTTAATTGAACTCCAAACAGTGAGCTGAGGGACCTGAAATAAAAACAAAGTCGCGTTTGAAAATACAATTAGCAGTATAAAATACTTTGGGTTGAAGCCGGGCTGTTGTTTTGTTACTAATACTGCGACTGCCGTGACATCAGCGGAATGTAGAACCATCCAGTCCTTTCCACTGCTCGACCTACCCAGCAACGTGCAAAAATGGTTCGAGCTCTGGAAGCAGTAAAAAACCGCTGCTGCTATTTTAAGTTTATGCCAGCGCGGCATTAGGAATTGTGAATATTATACTACACATACATAAAAGTATGCATGCATTTAAGTACATTATACAAAGAAAAATGAATGATTAGTTAAATCGCAAATTAAAGTTAATAAATTTACTTATCATTTTTGTGAAGGAATGTTTGTTATAGATAAGACAAGTATATGTTTTAAGATTTTTAGCGCTTATACTTTAATTACAAGTTTGTGTAAGACTAATACAATAACCTATTTTTGAATTACATAAACAATTATGAAATTAATATCAATTATTTTTAACTATTATTTGCTTGATGACTACAATTGGGAATAAAATCATCTCTTAAACATACAAAGTAAGAATATTTGATTTTAGTTACAGTAATAAAGCCCAAGTGAAAATTTAAATATAAGTCGTTCCACGTGCCATTGGTTTTGCCTTTTAGTGCTTGTTGTAAGCGAATTGCAAAATCAGTGAGTGACTTGTAATCTTAAATGGCAAAACTTATGAAAATCAGTTTTCCTTAAAATAAGCAACAAAATTTCAAATTAAATTTTTTTCTACTATTGATTAAATGCCTTTCAAGGTTACGCACATGAATATACTCCAAACAAAAAAATTGACCAACAAATGACCCGAATTATATCGTCAATTTACTTTTGTCTCACTGTAACAATTGGCTAGTCGTACCTTGTCGTACGTTGTTCATATTTTATATTATTTTTTGTTAACGGTTCACAAGTGTTCGTTTGTGCTGCCTATTTGACAAAAATGATAATAACAATGAAAAATAAATAAAAAGTGAGTAAAAACCGGTGAATTTTTAATGTTAAAAACTTGCGAATACCACGCTTCATTTTTTTCACCCTTTTTTAACGTTCAATTCAAATATTAAAAAACCTATATTAACATGATCTTTCTTCCAAATTATAAGGTAATTCAGTGAACAAACTGGTGTTAGCGAGAGATTATCCCTTTAATAAAGGATGTCTGTTGGCAGAACTATAATTTCAACTTCCTGAAAATTGACATAAATTCAATATGGCATATATACTGAATTTAATCTATAATACTAATACATTTAGTTCTTATTTCTGATCGTTGTTAAATTTGTGACGTATAACTGTGACCCAGATTTGGCATTTAAAATTGAAGTACAATTAAAACGTACATTAATGACATTGTATTGGATTAGTTTTTGTAGAAGAAATTATTTTAACAGCACTTAAAATAAAGCAATTAAACGTCGTTGTCCAACTATGCAACCACCAAACAGCTATAAGCTGCACCAAAACTACAATCTAGACATTTTCCGATGCTGCAACTGCACACAACTTGCCTTCCAGCACTTGTTTTTTATGGCCCTAGAGGAGCGAAGCAGAACATGGGTTCTGGACATTTAAAGATGATGTAGTGCGGACATAAACATAAATAATGGCAATGCGCAGTTATTGCTTTCTTCATCTTCACTTTCCTTTGCCTTGTTATACCCGCTACCCATAGGGTAGAAGGGTATTATAGCTTTGTGACTTCAGGAAATGTATGTAACAGGCACAAGGAAGCATATCCGACCCCATAAAGTATATATACTCTTGGTCAGGGTCACCAGCCGAGTCGATGTAGCCATGTCCGTCTGTCCGTCTGTCTGTCTGTCTGTATGAACACCTAGATCTCAGAGACTATAAGAGCTAGAGATTCCAAACTTGGTACCAGTATTGGTGTATGTCCTACGCAGATCAAGTTTATTTTAGATTTTTGCCACGCCCCTTTCCGCCCCTGAAAATAAGAAAAAAAACGATTTACTAGCACAATTTTAAAGATAGAGTCTCCAGTTTTGGTACATACAAAGATAAAGACAGTTCTCGATGATTCCCGAGAATTTGGTCGTGATCGGATGAAAAAATTGGAAGTTATTCAAGAAACAGTTTTGTATGGGAAAATCCATAGGCAGCTGCACGTGGCTTGTTTTTGGTGGACAATGTGACCGTGCATGGTATATTTCATACTTTATGCGATATTTAGGAAAAATACCAAAAAATACTTTTTGGTATATTTTAGTATATTTGAGCTGGGTAGCGGGTATATCACAGTCTAGCACACTCGACTGTAGCTTTCTTACTTGTCCTTTTTCACTTATTCTTAGGCGCTCGTCTCGTGAACATTGAAATTAAATGTGAGTGGAGTAAAGCTGCCTGAAGCGAGGGCTTAAAATGGATGCATTTTTTAATTGCATTCTCGGCAGCTGCATGAAATTGGAAAGTCGCATCCCACTAATAGGTTAATTGGGTTTAAGGCAACTTCATATTTCGCTGACAAGTGATTTACGGAACCAGTAAATTAAGAAACGATTGCTGTCTGACAGAAATGTTATGCATACGCCATGTAGTCCAGGCCAAGCAAACGTCTCATTGCTCACATAGTTATTATTGATTTCGAGGTGTCCGTATCTCGCATTCATGTATCGCCAAGTTCACCGATCAAACAATAAAATAAGCTTTTTTTTATACCCGCTACCCATAGGGTAGAAGGGTATTATAGCTTTGTGACTTGAGGAAATGTATGCAACAGGCAGAAGGAAGCATCTCCGACCCCATAAAGTATATATACCAGCCGAGTCGATATAGCCATGTCCGTCTGGCCGTCTGTCTCTCTGTCTGTATGAACACCTAGATCTCAGAGACTATAAGAGCTAGAGATTACACACTTGGTGCCAGTATTGGTGTATGTCCTACGCAGATCAAGTTTATTTTAGATTTTTCCACGCCCCTTTCCGGCCCCTAAAATCGAAAAATTAAAAAAATACCAAAAATACTTTTCGGTATATTTTAGTATATTTGAGCTGGGTTGCGGGTTTATCACAGTCGAGCATACTCGACTGTAGCTCTCTGACTTGTTAAGATACGTCCTTGCTATGAAGACACCTTGTAAAAAGTGATATTTTGAAATATGTGCACAAATCGAGATTAAGAGGTCCCGTTCTAATGTAAAAGACACTTATTAATTCGCTTTTGAATTGAGAAAGTTCACATAATATTTATTATTAATGGTTTAATTTCCATAGCCATAACATCGGTAACAATATCCTGATACTAGCCATATGAAAAGTAGGACTTGCCTACCTCCGCAAACAGGATGGATTGGAGCTTTTGTAAGTTGCCTTTGCTATTTTCTTACTTTGTGTATTCATCGCTGGCCTTCCCCCTCCACACTCTAGTTTGATGTATAGTTTTTTGTGCTGCTAAAATTAACTGAGGGCAGGTGAAGTGCAGACGTCAGGTGAATATAAGTGGTAGACAGAGAAGCACAGCAATTGGTTGGTCTTGTGCTTACTTTTGGCCACAATGTGTTACTCGGTTCACTTGCTACGTGGGCATAACAAAGCAGACAAGTCGCCTGTTGGCGTTTGCTGCATACTGCCGCAGAATTGAGTACTTGAAAACGTCCATCATACTTAGGGGGTGCAAATAAGTAGACAAGGACAACGGCAGCTGCTTATGCTATGTCATTTGTTGTAAAGCGCACAATGGGACCTTAACTTGTTGTATCGTGGCAAGGGCTGAGTGACACCTGGCATCGTTAATCAAATACAATAGATACTCTTATTAAAGCAAACAATTTAGAGAAGAGTATTACTTGTGTATAATATATAAACATATATATATATATATATATATATATTTATTTATATGTATATACATATATAATTAGTTATTGTTATTGTATATTAGTTATTGTCTATATACATATATACATATTTCCACTTTTGACTTTAGATATTGGTAATTATTTCAGTTAAAAATTATTCACCTTAGTTGTAGGCGGATCGACAGAAACAGGTGCATTACTTACATTAGGGAAGCCGTAATAACTTAGCAACTTTTATATGAAGTACTTATGTATATTGCTTGATTCATAATTGAATCATATTATTCATTTTAAAATTTCCTGTAAATTACCATATAAAAAATGTAAATAATTGTAACCTGCAAGTATATTACATATCCACAGTTTCTACATAGCTTACAAGCTATTACATTATCGATGCCTCTCTTTCCCTCGCCTCCCTTCTAAATTGTTTTGAAAGACACGTCCACAATTCACTTTAATGGCCGTAGTGAGAACACTTCATTATTGCAATTGCAGCGCTCTTTTCACCCCTCCTATTTTGGTGTGCTCGTCGTTTCGACTTTCAGTTAATTATTTAGTTAGTTTGCACATTGATAATAGAATCAAAGAATAAAAAATTTTTATTTCCACCCTGATTGAACATTAAATGCATTTCAATTTTGCTAAATAAATCACACAAACGATTCGGCAACTGCAACAAAAGCGATTAATGGCAAACAAACAGTACACTCACCCATACACATACATACACCACAGCCTTGTAGTCGACATCTACACAAACAGTAAATTTGAATAATCAATTTGTTTATTGATTCGAATATTCAACAATTTTAATTACGTTTACGCTTCAAGCTTATTTTAATATTAGCATACAAACATAGCCAAATGCATATCTGCATTGTCACAAAGTTAGAGTCACAATAATTGTTCTATTGCAGTGACGAGTTGAGCATAGCTTTTATGTTTTAACATTTTTGCTTTTGCGAGTGTACTGTCATTATTAAATAAATGACCAATTTTAATACCTTTTCTGGTATAAGTAAAAGTAGTATTATTATGTTTATTATATTGTTTACTGTAAATATACCAATTTATCAGAGAACAGCAAAATGAATGGTAATTCGAAAAATCAAACACCAACTTGGCATATAACATGTGAAATATTTAAATTTGTGTTTGTTATTATACCCGCTACCCATAGGGTAGAAGGGTATTATAGTTTTGTGACTTCAGGAAATGTATGTAACAGGCAGAAGGAAGCATTTCAGCCCCATTAAGTATATATATTCTTGGTCAGGGTCACCAGCCGAGTCGTTATAGCCATGTCCGTCTGTCCGTCTCTCTTTCTGTCTGTATGCACACCTAGATCTCAGAGACAATAAGAGCTAGAGATTCCAAACTTGGTACCAGTATTGGTGTATGTCCTACGCAGATCAAGTTTATTTTAGATTTTTGCCACGCCCCTTTCCGCCCCCAAAAATCGAAATAAACGATTTACTAGCGCAATTTTAGAGATAGTCTCGAGTTTTGGCACATACGAAGATAATTACAGTCTCAATGATTCCCGAGAATTTGGTCGCGATCGGATGAAAAACTTAGTTACAGTTTTGTATGGCTTGTTTTTGGTGGACAATGTGACCGTGCTTGGTATATTTTATACTTTATGCGATATTTAGGGTGTGATGGTATATGAATGTACCAAAAAGAATTTTTGGTATATTTTAGTATATTTGAGCTGGGTAGCGGGTATATCACAGTCGAGCACACTCGACTGTAGCTTTCTTACTTGTTTTTACCCATTGTTATGAGTAACTTATTTCAATGCATAATATATAAGCAGTGACCCAGTGTTACGCACCATTGGAATTTCGTTTTCTCAAAAGATCGAAACTATGTTGGCATTTTGTTGCTGTCCCTGTCCTTCCTTTAGCAATAATGATCGTATAACAGCGGCGCAAGCTCGTGATTGCAAGTGCGTGCGTTCGAAAGGGATGTTGCGCATCATACAAGTGAATATCCTTCAACATGAGATTTCTTCAAGCATTGGCAGCCATTATGTTAAAGTTCAGTTAGATTTCTCAAATTTTTGAGTCTTCCTATTGGCTTAGAATGTCTGTCATTCTGCTTGCCTGGTATTTCACAAAATATTGTATAAGAAGTTGTTCTTCGAATTCATCTGCTACGCAGATTTGGAACAGCTTACCTTTTTGGATTCATTGTTTTATATTTATTTATGGGCTTTGTCGAAAGCAATAAGTGAATATTTTCCACCTTAATAAATTGTCTTTTTTTTTATTAAATATATCAAAAAATATATATTCCAGTTTATTAAATTTTTTTGCAGACAACCACCATTTCTTGTTATATTTACCAACACTTTACATACAAAACTATTTCGGTATTTACTCCGACAAAAATATTTGTAATCGAAATTGCCCATTACTTTTTTTTGCCTATTGTTAAGAATAACTTATTTCGATGCATACTATATAAGCAGTAACCCATTGTACATATATTTTCCTTATGTATGGAAACTCTTTCCTGTTTATCCATCGTAAAAGAGACATACACCCACACACAACACAAGCTGACTTGTTTACACACATTGCTGGTCCGTCATACAGTGCGTATAAAAAACGAAAGTTAAATTTGTTGGCTCGTTGCTTGTACGTTACCGTGTATAAGTTTATATTTTTAAGTTTATACAAAATGAAATTGTGGTCAGATAATCATTAAAATAATCATAATACTATCGTTCATACTGTCATTAGTGGTATAGTTGCTGTTTAATATTAAAGAAGTCAATAAAATATAAGGCTTAACTAACTAAACATAGTTCTTTTTTTATTCGTAAGACTCACTTATACATAGTGAAAGCCAGTTCACAAGAAGGCTCGAAGACCCAAGTAAAAAAAACTTCAGTGAAAAGAAAAAAATTTAAGAAAACAATCATTATGACTGTAACGTCAGCTTTACAATCACATTAATATTGACTGGCGCAGAGCACAAGTTCAACAATGGACAAACAATTACAATCTGAATTATCATTGTGATTGGATTCTATTAGAGTTACCTATGGTTGCTGAAGAAAGGACACAAAATCTTAATATAAGACAAACTTAATATAGCATTGGAATTTTCTAAAAAAATAAATTATCTAATTATTTTATTCGCCAGTGTCACATCAATTAATGTTTCGGAAGGCCACACTGGCCTGCGTGAGAGAAAAGAATATTAGTGGAAGTGCTGCAACTACGAGTATCAGAATCTTTAACTGTTGTGTCAGTTGGTTACACCAAATTGTTGCTTTTATTGTTACATTTTACATGTGCATGCAAAAATGATGATGCTGTTGCTGCAGAAGCAACACAACAATACATCGAGGTCTAGCCATTATTATTTTTACTTCCTTGTGTTTCAACTGCTACTGTTGTTGGCATATTATTTTGCACGCTCGTTGAGACCGCTGCACAACAACAAACAATGAAAAACGAACACTGAACATCAACAGGCAGACAACCGCAACGAGAAAAAATGTTTTCATATTTATTTGCCGCTCTCTTTGCGCGTTTCTATCTCCAATTCTCTTTCTGGCTCCCCTTGTCACAGTCCAACAACGTTTTTTTCCCGCCGCGACTTACATAACTCTACTCAAGTATGCAACTTTATCATTTTGATTTAAATGTTTTGCCGCATTCTGGCATGTCACTCTGAGAGGGGATATATGATAGGAACTACGCATTGTTTCTTAGGCAACAATAACAACAGTGTATAACGCAGGCAATGCGGCGTATGCATGATGTATTTTATAGGCCTTTTGTGTTTTCGAAAGCATTGTGGAAACTACTGGCAATAATTTTTGCAAGAAAGCTAAAAGGTCGCAAAGATATACAAGAGCACAATGTGTATTACATTTTTATTAAATCTTTCGTAATTAATTTTGACCCAAACTGTCATTTTGCTGTCGTTTCGATATTTTTCCAGTATTGATATGTCATAAATTAAACTCGTTTGTCAGCAATTAAATATGTTGACATATTTCCATATCATAGGATACCTATGCGCTTTACATCCACTCGTTACACATTGTGTGCAATCCCAAAATTAATTTAATTAAGTAATGTCATAGAGCATGTGATTTTTGCGTTGCTTCTAAAAAACTTAATTTCATATTGTCAGAAGAAAAGTCAATATATTAGACTGTATACATAGAAATAATATTCAACAATATTGCTATCACTAGTATACATCATGCATCTTTAATGATAATGATAAATTAACAATGCTTTTTTTAATGATTCAACTGCAATAATAACTTAGTTGTTGGTTATGACGACTTGCCTTGCAAGACTACAACGATTCGTAAGCTTCTGTAAGCTCGACTTCTTTTCGTTTCTCCACATTTTCTTCTCTACAATTTTTTTCCTGTCAAAGTAGCGTCTGACTCTTTCATTTGTAGAACTCATTTGTAGAACTCAGCTTATATAGAATCTAATTACAAAACGCCAATGAATGAACAATATATAATTTCAAAACCAGGTTACAGCCCTTTCGACTGGTCTTTGTAACCAATTGAGCTATTTCAGTCTCAGTCATTTACATGCATAATTTCGTAATTTAAACGACAAACAAGTGGACTGCCATCTTGGCCAACATTATTATCCCCCTTTGCATGGGGCGTTGTGTCATCAATCAGTAAGCTACTGTCAACAAAAACATGCAAATTGTGACATTGTACAGAGTCAAATTTAAACCTTGTGTGAGAGATTTTATGGTTTCAATTCTTCGTGAAGAAGGGTGAAGAATGTGTTTGTCTTATGGACTCAAGTCAACAAGGTTTTAATTTCAGAACTCCCTTATTTTAATAGTATCTCTCGCCTTCTTTTGTCAATTAAATACCATTTAATGATTATTCTTATTCAGATTAGCAATACTACCATATTTCTATAAGGTGCAGTTGTAATGCAGAGGTATCAAAATACCAGCATGCACTGAAATGACAAATAGCATACCCTATTTCAAATATTTATTAAATCGTCAGTTGTGCATATTTAATTTGAGTTCACAAGTCACCACGCAGAACTATAAATAATACGTCGACACTCGTGCATAAACTTGCAAAAATATACACTTAAATTGAGGTGTCAATTGTTAAAAGAAATAAGAGAACGGAAGGGAATGCCAGCTTGTACATTTCAAATACCCTAATTGAGATGGTTAATCTCAATCACCACTATTTGCTATTCTACTCGACTTCTCTTCATTTCTCCACATTTTCTTCTCTACAGTCCAATAATTGTTTGGGTTGTTTGGGCCACATTTTTTTCCAGCCAAAGTAGCGTCTGACTCTTTCGGCAGGGGCTCCCTTTTACAATTAATTAATTCGATGTGACCTTTTGTTGGTGTGTTCCGCCTGCCGCACGTAAACAATTGCAGCGTATGCACAAAGTAGAAACAAAAAGTCTACAGCAGACCACAATAAAATTTATATTACCAGGGGTCATGGTTTAGCTAACTGAACAGCAGGTGAATGAAAGAGTGTTCGCCATTAATGACTCAAACGAATAACTCTCTTGCAACTCTCATACTCTTTCCTGGAAGAAATGCAACGGAATGGAACATTGGAGAAAAAGGCAACAGCAATATCTAGTTCGCAATTCTCTTATTGGAATGTATGGTGCGTAAAAGAGAGCGCTTGTTGCATTTCTATTTAAATTTCCTACTGAACTACCACATGGTGTATAAAATGTTAGTGCCTACTTTTCAGTGTTTATATAAATTAATTTTGCATACAAAAAGGTGAAGAAACAATTAAGATTTCAATAAACGAATGTTTAAGTGTTTAAATTAATGGGTGATTGTTCTTTTCAGAAAATAATGCTAATGACCAAGTGCGAGCAGACTTTACTTGTATCTAAAAAGTTTCTCTTATTGTCTGTCATATCCCTTGTCACAAAAAGTATGCAAATAAATTCATTTACTGCCTATTACTTTCATGTCATTGTACTTCCCTGGTTCAAACGGCAAGGTTTTGCCAAAACAATTAGGCGCCAATAAGGCTGATATTCATATGTAAAGTCCTCATACTTGTGATGAGGTTTGGTTTCTTTTTCATTTTCTATATATGTGTTGCTAAGGTGCTATAACTTTGCTGTACAGATTCTACACTTAATAAAATGAACAAAAAAAAAAAAAAAAATTGTACTTCCCTAACTCTTTAATGCACACAAATGACTGCATGCTAGACTTTGGTTATTCGCCATAAGGCACAAGACACTAGGCTCTAAGTACCAGGTTGACAAATATGACTACTATATGAATCAATGACTGTACTAGTAGTAGCAGCAGTAGAAGCAGTGGCAGCATCAATAGAAGCAACTATCAATTGTTAGTATTGATGATTAAAGTTTATTATTTTTAAACCAAATCCAAATGATGTGCACTGGCAAGCGCAGTAAGGGGGCGACGGTAGGTGGAAAATTGATGTCTTCACGTCAGTGTGTGAAATGCCTGCAACGGAAATGAGGTTTCAATTATAATTTATGCAGGCAACAATATCCAACATGACGATGACGACGCAAGCATAGACATTAACATTTACTTGATGGCCTAATATGAGCCACTCAAGTACATCACACAGACACACAACATAAATAAACACATGAACATGCAAGAAGGGTCCTATGGAATTTGACACGCATATTTAGTGCCTACAGCAAACCTAATTACGCATGTCAAGTGGCGGCCCTGGTTTGTAATTGCAATACGCAATGTTTTGCTTTGTCAGTCTCTTGTTCTGTAGCCCACAGTGTATTTGTAAGGAGTCCTAGCCCTCGACAATGTGAACTATAATTGCCACTGATTTTCAATAAGAATAAGGGACTATGCACATTTACAATGATGCCAGCAGTTGCATTTGCAATGGCAGTTGTAGTAGTAGGCACATCTGCCATTTGTAAAGATATTCACTCTACAAGAAAGCTAACTAACATCATGTAAACAACTGATTTTATGTTTCCGTGTAGCATTATTTTTTGCCAAACTCCAAGTTCATTTTCTGTTGGGCTATATGTATTTGTATATATGTCATCTGAATCAATCTACATTAAATTAGCATATAGCTCGAATTGTAACTGTAATTACTGACGATTTTCCAATCGCCTGTTGGCAAATTTAATTGATACGTCATCATAGATATCACATAGCATTAGCACATAGTTAGCTTGCCAAGTTAAATGACAGCCTCAGTTTGTTACTCCACACAATAAATTGTAGCGTGGTTAGGTGCGTTTCTATATATGCAAATCAAAGCTATGGAACTTCTTGCTATTGAGTTTGCAAGGTAAACTAATAACCGTACAACAGCCACCAACTCCACATGTAAACACTCATTACGAAAAAGTCTACATCTGAATGTTGTACTTGTCTTCTTAAATGAGCGTTGGGAAGAATTTGAATTTCTTAAGCTGAACAACAATACCACATACACATACGAACGCATTTGTAGAACTCAGCGTTTATAGAATCTAATTACAAAACGCCAATGAATGAACAATATATAATTTCAAAACCAGGTTACAGCCCTTTCGACTGGTCTTTGTAACCAATTGAGCTATTTCAGTCTCAGTCATTTACATGCATAATTTCGTAATTTAAACGACAAACAAGTGGACTGCCATCTTGGCCAACATTATTATCCCCCATTGAGCGTCGTGTCATCAATCAGTAAACTACTGTCAACAAAAACATGCAAATTGTGACATTGTACAGAGTCACATTTAAATCATGAGTGAGAGATTTTGTGGTTTCAATTCTTCGTGAAAAAGGGTGAAGAATGTGTTTGTCTTATGGGCTTAAGTCAAGAAGGTTTTAATTTCAACATTCCCTTATTTTAATAGTATCTCTCGCCTTCTTTTGTCAATTAAAGACCATTAAATGATTTTTCTTATTCAGATTAGCAATACTACCATATTACTATAAGGTGCAGTTGTAAGAGGTCTCAAAATACCAGCATGCCCTATTTCAAATATTTATTAAATCCTCAGTTGTGCATATTTAATTTTAGTTGACAAGTCACCACACAGAAATATAAAAAGAACGTCGACACGTGCATAAACTTGCAAAAATATACACTCAAATTGAGGTGTCAATCAAGAAATAAGAGAACAGAGGAGAATGCCAGCTTGTACATTTCAAATACCCTAATTGAGATGGTTAATCTCAATCGCCACTAATTGCTATTCTAATGTAATAAAAAAACAAGTAAGAAAGCGACAGTCGAGTATTCTCGACCCGCTACCCAGCTCAAATATACTAAAATATACCAAAAATTTATTTTTGGTATATTTGTACATTCATATTTCATCACATCCCATATATCGCATAAAGTATAAAATATACCATACACGGTCACATTGTCCACCAGAACCAAGTCACGTGCAGCTGCCTATGGATTTTCCCATACAAAACTGTTTCTTGAATAACTTCCAAGTTTTTCATGGGAGTTATAATACCTTTCTACCCTATGGGTAGCGGGTATAAAAATTATAACAAAGTCCAGAGTCGAGTTTCAAACCATAGCAAAGCTCTAATCACAGCTTTTCGAATTTAATACTTTTATGGGAACCATGAAACTTGGCATTTGTATCGTCAAGTCATATGCATTTTTGTAGACTTAATGTAGCTATAATTATGAATAACTAGGAAAACTGGTATACGTAAGGACATGTTCTTATATTTAAATTTATAACATACCCGTAGTAGAAAGATACTTATATCAAGCCGCGGAATACTAGCAAACCCAAGACTAGACATAGGTCTAAAATGCTTGTACGTGTTTTTGGTGTTTTAAAACTTCTATAGCCTAGATGAACAATTAAGAAAGCTACAGTCGAGTGTGCTCGACTGCGATATACCCGCTACCCGGCTCAAATATACTAAAATATACCAAAAATTATTTTTGTACATTAATATTCCATCACACCCTAAATATCGCATAAAGTATAAAATATACCTAGCACGGTCACATCGTTCACCAGAAACAAGCCACGTGCAGCTGCCTATGGATTTTCCCATACAAAACTGTATCTTGAATAACTTCCAAGTTTTTCATGGGATCGAGACCAAATTCTCGGGAATCATCGAGATTCTTCTTGTTGTCTTTAAAATTGCGATAGTAAATCGTTTTTTCCGATTTTAGGGGGCGGAAACTTGATCTGCGTAGGACATACACCAATACTGATACCAAGTTTGGAATCTCTAACGCTTATACTCTCTGAGATCTAGGTGTTCATTCAGACAGGCAGACAGACAGACAGACGGACAGACGGACATGGCTATATCGACTCGGCTGTTGACCCTGACCAAGAATATATAAACTTTATGGGGTCGGAGATGCTTCCTTACATTTCCTGAAGTTACATTTCCTGAAGTCCCAAAGTTATATTTTATTTTCGGCTGGCATTATTGTGTTAAATTAAAGTAAAGTAATTGTCTATCTTTCGTCTTTGCTAAAGTGTCAGGACTATCAATTGTACTTGTCTAACAATTTATTTGGTTTTTTTTTTCATTTTTGTAATGTTTTAAATTTTTTGATCGAAACGACTTACTAATTGGAGTCTCCTATTATATCTCTCCAATTTTAGCTTTCTAATACTTTTTACAAAATTTGCCAGTTTTTCTCATTTCTTGATCTTATAGTATTGCGCTAGTACCTTTTCCTTGAAATATGTGTGCTTAATATCTTTCAAACTAGAATTTTTTAAAATTCTTTAACATTTTGATTCACGATATTATCTTCCAGTTTAAGCCATTGACTGGAAAAATAAGTAATTTAACTTTGTCATTTGTCACATCTTCAAAGCCATTTCGTCTAATGACTAAAATTCAATAAACGACCTGGATTGTAGCAACGAGAATTTGAATTAAAGAGAAACATTGCGATCCAAAATAATTGGTAAGCCTAAGCGATGGTGTACGATATTAGCTGTTTTAAGTTTTGCTTTTCCGTAAATTGCTGCTTGAAAACTTCATGATGATGATGCTCCAATCGAAATAGCGGATGTAGTCGTAGCTTAGACCGTTGTGAATACATAGGATGTTCTTTCCGGTTATTTTGTATTTAGTGTGCTGTACTCAAATACGCGGTTGTTGATTGCAACTGTATGATAATTTCAAATTCTGTTTTTTGCTTCTATTGTTGTTTTGTGTTTGTTCTATGGCTTCAATTGCCTTCCCCCGCTTTGTGGGCTTTGCATAATTGCATTGTAGTTGCCGAAATCATCATTAGAACTTTTATTTGCACAATAATCAACTAACTGCAGCTGCTTTGTTGTTCGTGTTTGTGCAATTCAAGCATCACAGCGAAAAAAGTAAGGAGCAGCGTCCACGGAAACAATAAAAACTGCAAAAAACGAATGAAATGCGTTTATCAATTTGCGGTCTGTTTAGGAGCTGTTTTTCATGAGGAGTTTAGAGCACCAGCTCATGATTTAAAGATTGTTCAAGTTTCATCATCAACAAGGCGAAAGAGCAATGCTGGATTCCAAAATGAAAAATAATAACCGAGAGGTCACAAATAGAAAAATTTACAATATTTATAGAATAAGAAGTACTTCTACTGCAAAACTGGAAATTTATCTGAGCTATCCTCTAACCCTAACTCTAACCTATTACCAAATTACAAAAGAAAACAACAGCGAAAGCAAATATTCAACATACCAGAAAAAAACTCATTTGGAATGATACGATTATTAAGTTGACAGCAGAATAAGTGACAGTCTCAAAAGATTACAAGAGTCAAAAGCACAACTCAAGCCAAGTCAGTCAGTCAGTCTAATATACTTAAATAATTACTTTATCATTGTTTTCTCATATTTAAGTTAATTTCCGAGCGAATGAAATGACAAAAAATATTACTGATGGTTGGTGGTTGATGGAGGTGCAGGCTCCTTATAAATAGAAGTCAAGGTTAATGCGTTAACCTATCCACATCACCATTGTGACCGATTAACCATTTGGACATCGAAGAATACGTTGCATTTTGGTGTCTACTACAAGCTGATACATTCAAGGGCAAGCCCACTTCAAGTCGAAACTTCGCGACGGCTCTTCCTCCAAAGTGTTTAAAAGAAGCGTGTGAATCTACGGTAAATTACATAAAAATATGACTACACGACATTCGAAGCATAAGGCATAAGGTAGCTACTTAACCCTATTAATTACACATCGTGTCAATCCACCTTAGTTAAGATCAATTATGAAATGCCAGTGCTAGTCATGTCTGCGAGTTTGCGAGTACCGAACTGAACTAGTCAGACGTACCCTACCATTTTGAGCTTCCAGTCTCAACTTATTTAGAATTCTCTTGCTAACAATCGAATTCCAACTGCGCTGATTAAGGGAATTTCTCACAGACAAAAAAAAAATAAATAAATAAATAATAATAAAATTGAAATAACTGGAAAACTAAATTAACAGCAGCAGCAGAAGTTGCATTGCCAAACATTGTGGATGCTATTGCTGTTGTTATTACTTGAATCTGCAATGTTTTTCTCGAAGGTGAACCAGTATCAGTTGGTGTGTCATACTAATGCAATTTCTGCTGAGTCTCACCATAATCTTCGTTTCATTCAATTTCAAACTGAAGCGCATTCAAAACCACCTAAAGTCGACACCGAGCCATTGCAGGGGCCGTCAATATAGTGCTCGGCTTGATTGCTTCAACCGGATTGCCACTGCACATCTTGAAAGTAAGCGGCTGTATCTGTTTACTTTGGTAACATCAGCCAGCTTCGGTTCTAGACCGAATATCTGCTGCATTTGATTTTAATTAGTTTAATTTATGCCCATTTTTAATACAAATTTATCAAAGCGCAAGGTTTGCGCCGTTATGAATTTACACAATTTATATGTTGTCTTTATTGAACCAGCATACCCTTATCGTTTCAAACTCTTCCTTTAGTTGTCAAAAAAACTCCTTAACTTTTTATTTATTGGAAATCGAGTTTAATTTAAGTTCCTAACATCGCCATTATACGTAGTTACATGCTTAAAACCTCATCAAGTTTGTTGCCTAAGTCTTTTGTTACGACCATCAATAGCTGACAAACAAAATCGAAATTTGCACTCATTTTGAGAGTATAACACAAAATGTGCCAAAAACATAAACAAACTAAAGTCAAAAAGAAAATAAAACAAAAATTACGCCGCAATAAGCCGAAGCTATGCGATCTTCTAAGGCGACAAATACTCATTTGGCGATAAGTGTGGAGAGCTAAAAGCTAAGAGTTGTGACCAACAAAGAGCCGAATACCAAAGCCATTGGTACGATGATTTAATTTCAGTTTCGGTTGTTGCTCGTGTACCTCTCACGATGACGATGCGCTTGCTCTTTGGCAATTGCGGTGGTGGCTGCTTTGGTTTTAGCTTTGGCTCCAATGACGATGACGCTGTGCATATTGTGTGAAGCTCGCTTTTCTATTGGCCTCTAACCGAGTAACAACTACAGCGGCGCAAAGCGACCTGTTTTCGAGTATAAAACTAAAATTGATGCGAAATTTTTTCTAACTTTTGCATTAACTTCAAACGCGACAACACGTGCAGCTCCCAACGCGACCCAAAAACGTAATGTAATCAAATAAAACACATATTAAATAGTGCGGTTAAGTGCGTGGTATCTTTTGAAAGCAATTTAAATTATTGAAAGGACTAAAACAATCTAATGACAAAATCGCAATTCAAAGAAAACAATTTAAATTTTTATGAAATAATTAATAATTAATTAAAGATGGCTAAAATTAAAAAATAATTTCTTTAATATTTTCAGCAAAATTTGTGATTTAGTTGACTTATTCTCATATTTCTGAGATATCTTCTTCGAATTGAATTTTCAATAAGTTGAGTTTCAAATAACTACAATTTTGTCGTTGTCTAACATTATTAGCGATTGAATTATAATTTTAACATAGTAGTCATAGTCATAGTATGTAATTGCCATGCTCAGACATTGTCCAATTATGCATAGTTAATGCACTAAAAAAAATTAAACAATTACACTGCAGAGTCACTAGCTTTTGCCCAGTGTGAATTTAGTTTCATATTTCTCTTCTAAAAATGTTTTAAGTAAATACAGCGGATTATTCATACTTAAAAATTAGATAGCACTCAACGTAGCTAAAATGGCTTCTTCTCTCGCTCTTCCATTTTTATACCCGCTACCCATAGGGTAGAAGGGTATTATAACTTTGTGACTTCAGGAAATGTATGTAACAGGCAGAAGGAAGCATTTCCCACCCCATAAAGTATATATATTCTTGGTCAGGGTCACCAGCCGAGTCGATATAGCCATGTCTGTCTGTCCGTCTGTCTGTGTGTATGTCCTACGCACATCAAGTTTATTTTAGATTTTTGCCTCGTCCCTTTCCGCCCCTTAAAATCGATTTACTAGCGCAATTTTAAAGATAGAGTCTCGAGTTTTGGTACATACAAAGATAATCAGTCTCGATGATTCCCAAGAATTTGGTCGTGATCGGATGAAAAACTTGGATGTTATTCAATAAACAGTTTTGTATGGGAAAATCCATAGGCAGCTGCACGTGGCTTGTTTCTGGTGAACAATGTGACCGTGCATGGTATATTTTATTCTTTATGCAATATTTAGGATGAATGTACAAATTTACCAAATATACCAAAATTACCAAAAAATACTTTTTGATATATTTTAGTATATTTGAGCTGGGCAGCGGGTATATCACAGTCGAGCACACTCGACTGTAGATTTCTGACTTGTTATATTATAGGTAGCAAGCAGCAAGAAATAAATATAAAATTATATTCAATATATATATACATTACATATACATATATCAAACAAATATCTGCAACAACAACATTGCACACAGCAGCTTCTTAATCTAGGAGTCAGCAACAACAACATGAACAAAAGCAACAGCTACAGCTCTTCTTGTTTCACCTCCAACATATCCATCGTATCTGTTGTCGTGCTGGGCCTGCTGCTGTCGGGAAACTGTGTCAATGGGGTAAGTTGGGGTGATGGGCAGTTGTTACTGCTTATGAGCTGCTCCATCTTCAAGTTGCATGCAGATCTGGATTTCTTCAACTTTAAAATTAAGCCTGAGAAGGAATTATTTATTCAAATTAGAATTTGACAACTTTATTAGCTCCTGAGAAAAAAACGGGATCCATATCATGAACTGAATCGATTCCCCACGAAATTTGTCATTACATATAACTTTTGTGTACTCATTCAAAGTAAAAGATTGCGCACACTATTTGTCTTTTGCTTGATAATGATCTAAAACATTGAAACAACAACAAACTCCCACGCAAAGTTGCAGCCGCACCTGGCAGCACCAACAACAATGCCATTGTTGCAACTTCAGAAAAATAGACCAAAAAATCTTCTTTTTTTAAACATATCTGTTTGTGCTTGCAATCAACCTGTCTGCCAAGTGTTAGACATCTTCTCACGTCCGTGCAACACCACACCAGACCCACAGCCGAACCGAAGTCAAATCAAAAGAAACCAAACTACTCCCCCGTCTTACCATTCCCATACCCTATGCCCCATTCACCGTTGTTTTAAGAGTTTGACTCACTGTGTCGTCATCGATTGTTGTTGTTTTTTTAGTTGCTCTCCTTGTTTTCTATTGCATTCGTTTACTACCTCTTTAAACACATCTTCTTGTTTTTTTTCGTTGTATTTTATCAATTAGCCTTGGTGCTCTTCTTTATACAATAGCAAACCAAATGGAACGCGACTGCAGACCAGACGGCTTTAAAAAAAGAAAAATTGGTCGATTTTTTGATGCTGTTGTTACAGTATACGGGTCGAAGTCTTCGTCATTGTCTGATATTTAAAGAGCCCACATACCTAGTGAACTGAAGGCTATACAGAGGGCTAAGAAGGAGGCTGTGCAATTCGCTTTGCGCACAATTGTATGGTGAATGTTATTAGTGTGCCTTTTCTTGGCAGAATCGAAATCAAAACCAACAAAAGAAAAATAAATTTTTCTCTCACTGAGTTGCATATATTTGCAGTCACTATATTAATAAATAAATAGAAGATAATATAAGTTTATCTATGAATTATAAACCTATAATTGACCGTTCAGCATAAATTGCATCAATAATAATGTTTTTATAGTACAGCCAACTCCAAGTTCCTTTATTATTTTAATTTATTTGAATATTTTACGTCAACTACGGAATGCCGTAAAAAAAGAGATTCATATTAAATTCTAAACGTGAATTTAATTTTGTTTTGTAGTCATGGGAACACTCTAACCATTAGAATTCAACTTCGCAACGCTTTGTTGGGGTATAAACTTTCATGAATTCATACGCATCAAATCAGTTATTTGTTGTTTTTTGAGTCTGCTTGCATACAATCCGACTACAGTAGTTGTTACAACACTCAATGGGTCTAATGCTTTTGTTGATCTCTTGTCATTTTTGTTGTCTTTTCGTCAGATTTTTCGTTTGAGCATTTTTTAAATTTCGGTCGTTGTAAAGCAATTGTTTTGAGCCCAAAATTTTGTATTGTTAAGACATGATATTGCTGTTACATTGCAATGAATTGAATGTGAATGACTTGGGCAATCTCACCATCTGAACTAAGATCACTCTAGGAAATAATTCGCATTCCCACAGAAAATTAGTAAGAATAATTACATATTACAAGCACTCATATTATGCCATCTCTTGCAGCAAATTGATGGTTATATTGCTGATGAGGACTATCCAGCCTACGACGCCGTACCACAAGGTTTGTCCTTCAACTGTCAAGGACGCCAGCCTGGATACTATGCGGACACCGAGACACGGTGCCAGGTGAGTCATGGAGTATTAAAAAAAATTCACAAAAAAATACCCCAATTTAAAAAAACAAACCTCGAGAATAGATAAATTTTTTAATGTAAATGAAATATTTGTAATTTAAAAAATATTCAATAGTTTTGCCTATCATTTTTATACGAACCCTAATCAAAGGAAAGCAAATTGAAACTAGTTTTATAGATTAGATAATATTTTTATGGGTTTCACCTGAAAATATTTAGATTTGAAATTGATAAATTATATTTCTCTTGTCTTCAAAGGTCTGGCATTGGTGCTTGCATTCTGGACATCAATATTCATTCATTTGCCCCAATGGAACAGTTTTTAATCAAGCTGTGCGTGTCTGCGATTGGTGGTCAAATGTGAACTGCGCCAGCTCTGAGCAATTGTACCAGAATAACGATGAGCTTTACCGCATACCAGAGCGCAATCAACAGCAGCAACAACATCACGATATATGATATAAGGCTGATGATGAGTATAAAGTAATAATTGAGAATGAACATGATGTAAAAGCGGGCGCAGTAAGCCAGCAACGAGGAAGCAGACAGCGACAATTTCTGTCACAAAATAAGAGCAGCAATGCGAACATTAACATAGATAACAGCCAGCCCAGTAACAGCAACAACAACAACAGAATCGTAGATGACACCGCACCAACAAACTACAATAAAATGACCAAAAATAGTTTTAGAGGCAGTTTAAGATTCAAATCTAATTCTCAATCGTCGTACTCATCATCACAGAAACAGCAGCATCATCAAACTAATTTTAGGAAAGTGAATAGTAAATATGAAAGTAGAAAAAATAGTAGCAATAGCAACAATAGTCGTAAGCAACCAGATAGAAATAGAAATAGTAAATCCAAGAATTATCGAAATAGTATAGTTACCTTTTCCCCTAGGCAAACTACCTACAGCATTAGCAATAGCAGAAACAGTTACAATAGCAAACAACGCGTAAAAAACCGGTACAAATCAAATACATTTGAAAACGAAGACGAGCTAAAGGATTACAAAAGTAAAATCAAAAATAAATTCAGCATTGATTATGATCATTCTTTAGATGAAGAATATGAAATAATTGAGGCCATTGAATGAGCATAAGGAAATGCTTGGAAAATGATAGTGAAAATGTTTTATTTGTTTGTGCCTCTTAGAATATTCCCTGATTACCAATTTAAAACTAATTTATATATTCACAATCTTATTATACATTAATGTAAACACAACAAAACAAAATAAATAAATAAAGTTTGCTTTTGAAGGGGTTTTGATGCACACTTTTAGGCGATGCACAATAATCTAAATAGCTTTTGTTGGCTGGTTGCTTTATTTATATAGCCGGTAGCTTTTAATAAAGCATAGCCAACTATTGTCGTCTCATTTTTTCTTAAGTTAAATACACGTGTTTTATCATAAAGCTCTTCTTAAACATCAGCTGTTGATCATATGGCTTGGCCCAAAGCTTATTTTTCCAGATTCCAATTGTCAAATTATTGCCAAATTTTGGTAGATATGTGATATTTTCAACAAAATGTACGCGATCGGACAATATTAGGTAAATATTTCGTTAAAGATAGAATTAAATAAGTAATGACAGTAAGGTTACTAATATGAAGAAAAACAAAAGTTGAACTTATGCTTACATTTTTTGTTTAAGTCTCTGATATCTTGCTGTGAAATTAAAATTACAAAAATATAATAAGTAACTAGCAGCTCAAATAATATGTACCATGTTTCTGATACCATTCAACATACTGAATCTAATGCAGATTTGTCTATATAAGTTTCAGTTTCATAACTTGCATTTAATATTGCAAAAATTGACAGGCATTTTGTAGGTTTCGCTGAGATCTTATTTGGCTGAATGTAGCCAAATTTATGCAACACTTCAACTTCAGCATTTATTTTAATACCCGCTACCCATAGGGTAGAAGGGTATTATAGCTTTGTGACTTCAGGAAATGTATTAAACAGGCAGAAGGAAGCATCTCCGACCCCATTAAGTATATATATTCTTGGTCAGGGTCACCAGCCGAGTCGATATAGCCATATCCGTAAGTCCGTTTGTCTGTCTGCCTGTATGAACACCTAGATCTCAGAGACAATAAGAGCTAGAGATTCCAAACTTGGTACCCGTATTGGTGTATGTCCTACGCAGACCAAGTTTATTTTAGATTTTTGCTACGCCCCTTTCCGCCCCCTAAAATCGAGTTACTAGCGCAATTAACAGTCTTCATGATTCCCGAGAATTTGGTCGCGTGATCGGATGAAAAACTTGGAAGTTATTCAAGAAACAGTTTTGTATGGGAAAATCCATAGACAGCTGCACGTGGCTTGTTTCTGGTGAACAATGTGACCGTGCATGGTATATTTTATACTTTATGCGATATTTAGGATGTGATGGAATATGAATGAACAAATATACCAAATATATCAAAAATACTTTTTGGCATTTTTCAGTATATTTGAGCTGGGTAGCGGGTATATCACAATCGACTGTAGCTTTCTCACTTGTTTATTTTTCTCCTTGTGAACAGTCAGGAAGAATTCGATTCGCCATCAGACGGGTAACAGTCTCCAAGTTCCAACGCAATGAAGGCAATCCACTCTTGTCAATTCAGAGACTGGTTTCTGCTTTTATCTCCGTTTTGCATTGCAACCAAAATTGGTTTTTTTGCATTAACAGTTAAAAATATAGATATATGTATATAAATTATGTTAAGTCTTGAGAAAACCTCCATTTTGAGCTCAGACTTAAGTCTATTCATTCGTAATTACGAAATATTTTCACATATTTTATCGAAATTATAGTTCTGTAAAATAAACCTCACATAGGCCATATTCAAAATCTATAATATATATCTCATTCCATATTTCTTCAATACACCTTATGTATCAAAAACTATTTACAAAACGTACAGACACTGCTCTAGTTTTAAGTCAAAATGTAAATTTTTCGCAATCTGCCAATTTTGTTTATTTATCCCGTTATTTATAACATATATTTATTACTAAATCATTTATCTTAATCGAAACAAATTAATTTTCAATCAAAAGTTAATGCGCTACATATTTTTTTCTCTTTTTATTATTATATTTTTAGCTTTTTGCATGGTGAGCAAATAAAAGCAGTCATTTTCGAAAACAACAAAACGTCCCAAACCTTACAATCCAAACCTACTCTATAAATTAACATAATTGAGCTGCGCGTATAATAATCAAATGACAACGTGACAGATACTAAAAATCGAAACAGAAACTGAACTCTCAAAACTGAGATACTAAATATTGAAAGCGGTAAGCTAACAATTATTGAGATTGTAAAAGGCCGAAATAACAAAATCAAATCAAGAGATCATCAACACTATAAAATGCAAATGAAATGAAAGACACAAACAACAATAAAGCTAGGAGATGGGGAGCATCACAATAGCGTATTGTGCATCTTCAACATTACTCTAATACGGTATTCACAATCAATACCATTTTTTCAGCTATACCAACAGCAGACCCACCATCAACAGCCATAACAACAACCACAGCCCCGGCCGCCACAATAATTGCATAAGCAACGCGACGTTTAACTGAGAGGACATTCGAGCAACTTCAAACCGTCGCGACGCCTCAAGCGACCTCATTTACGCAAATCGCAATCTTTGCCAGCTTGTCGACCCTACAGACACACTTCCAAGCTGGACCAACCACTTGACTCGAATTTGTTGTCATTGTACAACATTTAAATTAGTGGGTAATTCTGCGACAAATCAAGCTGATTACATACACGCAACGATATCTTAACATGGACCCAGCGGAGTTGCTGCATCAATTGTATCTGAACGTTCTGCAAATATTTAAAATATACGTGAAATTCGCTTTCATTACATTGATCGTATACTTTATAGCCGAGTGGTATATTGTACGCTATGGAGCCGAGCTGGAAGCCCAGCTGGATGCCCAATTAGCGGACAATGGTCATCCGGCCTCAAATAGTACTTGGAGCAAATTGATTCGAGTTGTTTTGAATTTCTTTGTCATATGAGTGGATTCAAAAGACTTCAATTTTAATTTATTTATTGACTCGCAAGGTCAGCTAAGTTGTGCCGGGTATCTAAACTGAGACTGAATTAAAAACTCGAACACAAACTCGAATTTATTACGGAATTGCAACTCACTTCGTCATCTTGTGTGGTTTTTAGCGTTTAGCTGTTAGCAAATACCTCCAAGGCCTTTAAGAGAATGTAAAACGTACCCAGTTATCATACGGCAACAAAAACATTCTTTTTATGTAAAATACGTAATTGCAAGAGTAAGAAAACGAGTTGAACGACTTTGCGATTTTACCCATACAAATAACAAAAGAAAACAAAAAAAAAAAATACAGTAACAATAAAAGCAGTCTGCATGTACGAATATTTTACTGGTCTTTTATTTTAATGCAAATGGGTCACCTTTTTGGGTGGGGCATCGTGGTTTCACGATAGGTTCAAGCAAAAAGATATTGCAAATAACCTAATTAACCGATCTCATTTTCAACAAATAAATAAAAAATGCATTAACGTTTTTATTGTTAAAAGATGCCAAAGTTATTTTCCCAATTGAATTTTTTGACACCGGTGACTCGAGTCATAGGCATTGTCCCGGTGACTCTGGTGACCAATGTCAGGTCCTGTCACCAGAGTCTGGCTAAAAAAAAAAAATTAATGCGCAATTAGCGCATCGTAGCGGGCCGCGAGAGCGAGGGTTTCACCGATAAAGGCATGGTTTCCGTGTCCGCATATACATAAAAACGAAGCGAAAATGTAATTGGACGACATCATCATCATCTCGGCTAGTGACCCTGACCAAGAATATATATACTTTATGGGGTCGGAAATGCTTCCTTCTGCCTGTTACATACATTTCCTGAAGTCACAAAGCTATAACCTATGGGTAGCGGGTATAAAAAACTAGGATTACTGATTAGATTTTCATATTAAAACCCCACAAATTTGTACTACGCAAAATGAATGAGAGCTGGAAACCGGCAGCTGACGACCAGTTAAGCTGTTTTCGCAGTTACAACATGTACTCGGACTAAACTGAAACTAAGGTGTACTACAACACGACTAAAAATGTGTGGAATACCGGTTTACTGGGTGACCCACACATACTCGTGGTAATTGTAGATACAGTCGCGGACATATTACTCCCGTTCTCAGTTCAGCCCCACAAGCACACATTCAAATTTAATGCACATGGTTTTTACTCGCAGAGTGGAGCACTGGCTTCATGAGTGCACCTTTTCGACGTAATATATTACACACGTAGTGTGTTTAAGGGGTATGCATTAAGTTTTTGATTGTGCGACTATGAACAAACTTTCTGCTGTAATTTGAATACAACGACGTCGATGATTACAGTCACAGTTTGCTTCAAAAATCAAATTCAACTTTCACGTACGCGAATGCAGTGCACCACACTCCAAGTACTTTGGATTTGTGACGTAATGAATACACACACATACCACACACGAACGCAAGCTGCAGACTCAACTTCAACTCGGTTGGCAGTAAAAAGTTAAAAAAAACCATAATCCGCAGTTACGCCAACCGATAACAACAATAACGACAACAATGCAGAAGAAGAGCAGTTGAACTAGCGGCCGATTGAAATCATTATGAGTCGCTTGGAAATGGTTAACATTATTTTGCATTCAGTCGATCCAGTTTGTGTGTGTGCGTGCGTGTAGTAAATATATGAAATGGCCTAACTAAAATTTAATTGTGATCCGCACCACGCGGCGTATACGCAATAATTCATGAGCCGTTTAAGCAATTTATGTCGCTGGACAGTGTCTATTGGTTTGTTGAGTTGTGTTACGGTATTTTCTTGTTGCTGGCTGTGTATATGTGTATGTGTGACTAATGGCAGATGGATTTGGCCTACGCTAGCTCATTAATTGAAATGCCTTGCGCTCTTGTTGTTATTAATATTGCTGTTGTTGTTATTGTTGATTGCGGCAATTTATAGTGTTATTATATTATGTCATTGCGGCCACTGAACAAATAAAACGGAATTTATTTAGGTAAATTATAAAATGTTTAGTTTCAGTTCCTTTTTAAAAATAGTCTCTCCGTCAAATAATCATTTAAGTTAAATAGATATGCTTTTATGCAAACATAAGTAATTAAAGTTTATAATTTTTTTATTTATATATTAACAAGAAAATTTATGTACCTATTTCATAAAAAAAGGGGTAATGTAAGATGAAAAATAGTAAAAAAAAAGTAAGATTAAAACAAAGATGTCCACTATTGCAGAATGTTGACGTTGGAAAACCGTCACAACAAAAAACTGCTATAAAATGAAAAGCTCGAGCACACTCTCTCACTTGTCTCTCTGTGTTTCACAGTCTCTCTCGGAGGCTTACGGTATGCTCTTTAAGCCAAGCGCGTGCGCAGTTGCTGCGACGAAGCGGCAAGAAACCTGTTTCTGAGACATGCGACTGGAAACCAAATTAGCGAGCTAAAGCTTTGTTCGATTCAATACGAAAAGACGATTTTTATGCCAACGCAAAGTTGGCCAACAGTCTGCAATTTCAGTCTGCAAACGGTGAGCCTGGTGAACGGCAGCCAAGACACGTTGGCAAACAGTAAGTGGGCGTGGTTAACTCAACTCTTAAACGTCGCTGCGCATGCGCAGCAATCGTATAAGTGTACACACAAATACATAAAAGTATATATACCTCCGAATATACGGAGTGTGCGCTTCTGTTGTGCGTGTGTTTCACATTGTGTTGTAAAAATTATATAAAGTTATATGTAGTGCAAAACTAAAGTTGACGAAATATGAAATATTTAACGCCAATATAATGGATAAAGACCATTGCAATTCTCCAAAATATCAATGAAGTGCTTATTCCGACTGCAAAAATGCTTTTTACGTGAAAATAGTTGATCTCAGTGTCGTAATACCCTTGATACTTGGTGTCCCAAGTACATTCAACAAACATACGCAACTAAAAAGAGTGTTCAATTTAATATTACTTATGTTTATTAATTTAAAATGAAGTCAAAACGCCAATGCTTGAGAAAACTGCGAGCACAACTTGGAATTTTCACAGGCACACGTGTACAACTCAACAAACTGCACAGCACTCAAATGCATTCCAATATATCGTATATGTATTTATTCGATTATTTCTCTCTACTTCTCTCTAACGAAATAAGTGTATTTATATGCATTTTATTGTAAACAATTTTCTTATTATTCACCACTTTTATCAAGGTATTGTTGACTACACACAATTCCAATATTTCAAAATCCTGTGGATAATTTTATAGTATCAATTTCCTTTGATTTTGCTTTTAATATATGCTATATTTATATATGAAAATATACTTGAATATTTGACTAGTCGCCAACCACCCAGTCAGCCTCTGATGGTTCATGGCCGAATCACTTGCCCAACTTTGCAAAATTATCTCAAGCGTAGCTAATTATTTTCCACTGTTAGAGTACAGTCAGTTGATGTTTACCTACATATTGGCATATACTCTTATTGTTGTCGTTGTGCATTACTTGGTACACAAACAATTACAAAAGTTTGTTTATACTCATTTCATAGCTCTTTTCTTCGTGCAACTACATTGCCGTTTTTCTGAGCGCATCTTTGCCAAACGAGCAAACAAAACTACGCCGATTTTACTTTCATCATCGCCAACAACAACATCAACATCGGTCATAACAAAACTTTTTAAAATTTTACTTTCATCCATCTGCTCGTATCTCCACATCTGTTTCTTCTTTTATTTAATTTTAGCATTGCGTTAGCAGATTCCTCACTTAAAGTTGTACTTAAGATAGACAATTTTATAATAACTGTGAGACATATGGAGTTTAAAATTCTATGTATGACGAGCATTGTTGAAGTAAATTTCTTAGAAAGTCAATACCAGCTTGTCAACCCAAAATTTTCTTATGTGACTCGTAACCGGATTCGAACACAAAACGGCACTGGTTAAATAAAGTCGCAAAAAGACACTAACTGCGACTGCCAATGATTTTCCAAATGGAAACATTTCACTTCAGGCAACGCTATTTTTGCAAAAGCAATTTTGCGCGTTTACCAAAAAAAACAAATTTTAAGCAATAACCCTAGAATCGCACAGACAGATATCAAAGCTCAAGTAATTAGCCACGTTAGAACTGGATAATGATTAAATTAAATTAGATCGTTAAAAATCTGTAATCTGTAAGATGGCAAAAACCAAACGACAATTGGATAAACTCACGGAATAGTTGTAGTACAAGTTATACAAAACAATGCTGAGTCACAAATATCTGCACGACAAAATTCAGTTGAAATCAAAGCTCATAGCAGCAGTATCGACCTTGAAAGAGCATACAAATTAACAACTATAAAACTAAACAACCTGAGAGAAAAGTAAACAAGTAAGAAAGCTACAGTCGAGTGTGCTCGACTGTCATATACCCGCTACCCAGCTAAAATATGCTAAAATATACATTTGTACATTCATATTCCATCACATCCTAAATATCGCGTAAAGTATAAAATATACCATGCACGGTCATATTGTTCACTAGAAACAAGCCACGTGTAGCTGCCTATGGATTCTCCCATACAAAACTATTTCCTAAATAACTTCCAAGTTTTTCATCCGATCGCGACCAAATTCTCGGGAATCATCGAGACTCATATGTATCGAGTTCATATGTACCAAAACTGAACTCTATCTTTAAAATCGCGCTAGTAAATCGTTTTTTTCGATTTTAGGGGCGGAAACGGGAGTGGCAAAAATCTAAAATAAACTTGATCTACGTAGGACATACACCAATAGTGTTACCAAGTTTGGAATCTCTAGCTCTTATGGTCTCTTAGATCTAGGTGTGCATACAGACAGAAAGACAGACGGACAGACGGACATGGCTATATCGACTCGGCTGGTGACCCTGACCAAGAATACACATACTTTATGGGGTCGGAGATGCTTCCATCTGCCTGTTACATACATTACCTGAAGTCACAAAGCTATAATACCCTTCTACCCAATGGTTAGCGGGTATAAAAATCCAATAGCTTTGGCCCAGAGATGCTAATTTTTAATGACAGCACAACGGACGATTTGACCGAGTATACCGGGAATCCTCTGCCGCCAGATGAGCAACCGGTTGAAATATAAATTAAATATTCACAAGTCAAAAAAAAAAAGAAGAGAAAAATTAGCTGGCAAAACCAGTTGCTGACGTCGTTTCGACAATACATTTCAAAGAAATTTGACTTCAAGCTTCAAGATTAGAAATGGAAATGAAATCGAGAGTTAATCAAGACGTGGCACAGGTTCAACTTGTTGTCGTATCTTGTACCATGTCTCGAGACGAGACATTGTGACCTTTAATTAATAAATTCTGCAAGCACAAAATTAAATAAACGTTTTACAATGTTATTCTAATTGTGCATTGTAAATGTGACTGCGATTCTAAGTGGGCCTGTGAATGACCTTAACCACTGTACAAGTATATGTTCGATTCTAAACGCCATTCATTATTTGCTGGCTTGGGAACAAGCTTGCGAATAATCTAACGTCATTTGCCAAAATTGAATTGGAAAAAACCCAGAGACGCGCATATATAGAATTTATTGTTAAATTATGTGAAAAGCCATTTTGTTTGGTTTTGTGTTCGGCAAATTTGCACAAATTCAAGGAGCTTACTCTCATAAACAAAAAAAAAACTATGAAACGAACATACACCAAATTCTAATTAAAACTTCCTCTAAAACGGCTTTGCTAAAACGTATATTTCCTTTTTCCGACAAGTGTGATATGGGAGAGTGGCTACAACTCTGACTTGTTCACATAATCAATAATAGTTAAATAAACGACAACAAAAACAGCAAGACAAAGCCTAAGACAATGCCATCAAAAAAAATAAAAATCATTTAAATGTATTCGTGTGTTTGTGAGATGTCGTGCTTAGCCTTGAATTTGAACTTGGCTAAACATACTATAAGTCAACAAGCAAAATTTCTATTATCTGCCCACAATGGCGGACAGTAAAAATATATATATGTGTTTATTATTATTAATATTATTATTAATATTATTATTATTATTATTAATATTATTAAAATTAATATTATTATTATTAATATTATTATTATCAATATTATTATTATTATATTGCTATATTATCCCACAAGACAAAATTAATGTATAAATATGCAGGAAACGCTGCGAATACAAAAGCTGAGCCATTATATTTGATTTTTTTAACATTGAATCTGACATTGGCATACATATTTATTTGGAGTACTATAAAGAGAGAGGATTAAAAAATCAATGTATCTGTTAAAAGCGCAATACGCATTTTCGAATTTTTTACTTTTTAAAGAATGTTTAAAAACATGTATCGCTAGCTTATTTGCGTTTACTAACCAGAACCAGTTGGGATTTATTTTATCCAATAAACTAAAGAAACTCTCGATTATCGTATTTTGTCACATACTCGTATTTATGCATTAAGCTTAAACCTAAAAATGTCAGAAGCCGCAAACAGCTCATCATGCTTGTATTAACGTAACTACAACGAAAAATCGAGAAAAATACAAATAAAAATCCATTTAAAATGCGCAACACACTTTACTTTTGGAGCGGGGTGTGAACGGTGGATCTTTGAACTCGACAGTGAACAAAGAAGTAATGAAACACTAGAACCCAGAAAACAAAACGAAACGCCTTCGTCATACAAAATGCAGCTAACAGTGATTCCAAAATAATGTATGCCACGAATAAATGAATGACATATGCAGATAAACCTCAGATAGGCTTACATTCGCGCGAAGTTAAGACTCGAATCGATTTCAAAGACTTTTCCCCCAAAGTTTCCTGTCTGTACGCATATTCTACAAGTTCTCATGCCAAAATCAATGAACAATGCATCTCAAATCAGATGATCTCAATGATGGTTTTGAAAAACAAAGACAAGCTGCAAAAAAACAACGCTCCGATGAACTTTTGAATAGCATTGTCTTTCATTTGTATTTTAATCAGATTTTAATCATTTAAAAAGGTGATCTTCTTTCTTCTCCGTTTCTCTCTATCTCTGCGGCAATTTAACAATAATTTAGCATTAATACAACTGCAGGTTTCTAGCAGTTTGAAATTAGTAACCACACCAATAGTACATACCAACGAATATGCAATAGTGAAATTAAACCAAGTTTAATAATTTAACTACTGGTGTTATATGGAAACTCCCATTGACGCTATTGATTTTGTGTTAGATTTGTGGTTTTGCAATGTGCTTTTAATTTTTGCTATTCGCAATTTACAAAGTCGACTAAATCGCTTGAAAAATGAAAGTTGTGAAGTTGTTGTAATTGTAAATATAACAAGTGTTCACTTTTCAATTTGATATAGTTATGCATTATCTGACCGTTTCCATCGTATATTTTAATTGGCTTTGTTGCCCTTTCGCCGAGCTTTACGTAAGTGGCACTGAAGTTGTCACTAGTTATGCAATTATATATGAAATATGTCCTTAAATTAACAAAATACCTACTTTTTATCACATGAAATCAGAAGAGAGAAAATCTATCTTATTTAAATCCAACAAGCTTTCGTCAGTCTAGAACACTTTCTACGACCATATGTAAATTCATGCTAAGCCTTTCTTTTTCAAGGCAAAGTAAAGTAAAGTTCAATTAACTGACTTAAAAGTAACGTTAATCAAAAAAATGTGACGTGTTGTTGAAAAACTTGACTGAGGCGTCCGAAATGCGTGTCAAAAATGTTAAGCACGTGAAGAATTCAACCAAAAGCAACGCGTAAGCCACACAAAAGATACATATATATTCAGCGTACAGGGCGTGCTTTATTATCGAATTAGTTTTTTTAATTTAGATAGTATTTAATTATTTTTTTTTATTTTGTCTAGCAAAGTAAAGGTGGAAATATAAAAACAATAGAAACTAAAGAGTCAATACCATGAAGAGGGCCAAACGTTGGCTGTTCACAACAGCAACAGGTGAGTACGATAACGTAACATAAATGTGTAGGTTCAGACGCACAACCTAAAGGTTGTCTTGCTATAGAAGCGAATGACTCAATGACTACTACTATAACATGGTTGCCGTGATAAAACACACTAACACAGAACTCTGATTATAAAACTTGGCAAACATTAATGAACCTTGAACCTTTCTTACTTCGCAGTGCTGCTGCTGGGTTGGTTGGCATCCACAGATGCAGCACTGCCATTTAAAAAGGTTTCCATTGCCAAAACACCCGCGTCCACAAGTAGCACCAGCACAACGACCACAGAAGTTCCCGATTATGAAACAGAAAAGGAGGAGGAGATAACACCAGAATCCCCAAATGAGAGTGATGTCAAGGTAAATAGTCAATATTACTATTAAAGATATCAAATTGACAAGAACTATTTATATCGACTTGTAATAATTACTAGTCAACTAATCTAAAAACTCGTTCATTTGTAGTCAGACAATGCGGCACTATCGAAGAGCTCAAAATTAACGGGCATACCGCAAATTGATTATATCTGGGATCCAAATCTACCACGAGAACTGAGAGGGTAAGCAATTAATTTTTAAAGTATTCAACTTTAAACTTACTAATATTCTTTTTCTTTCAGGTACAACCTATCCAGCTACCCTTTCCTGTCAACGGTCCCACCCATGGATGAGATACATTTTAAATGCGAAGGTCTCCACGATGGCTTTTATGCGTCCATTGAGTACAAGTGTCAGGTGAGGTTCAATGTATTCTCTCACAAATCTGCGAAGAATAAACATTCGAGCGAAAAGTGTTAATCTTGTGTCAGAAAACACAACGAGATCGGTTGGATCACGCAGGAGAGACGAGGAGCTCTTTCAATTGGTCTTGTCCAACATCAAGCCATCAAGGCAATATCAAGCCAAAAGCGAAAACAATAGAAAACTTGTCTGCATGTCGATCTTGACCTTAAAATTTAATTTTGTTTTCCTACCAACATTTTGACAATTCGCAAATAGATTTTAGTAACTCAGACAAAGAAGAAATATAATTAAAAACAAGTCAGAAAGCTACAGTAGACTGTGCTCGACTGTGATATACCCGCTACCCAGCTCAAATATACTAAAATATACCAAAAAGTATTTTTGGTACATTTGGTATATTGGTACACTCATATTCCATCACATCCTAAATATCGCATAAAGTATAAAATATAGCATGCACGGTCACATTGTCCACCAGAAACAAGCCACGTGCAGCTGCCTATGGATTTTCTGAGATCTAGGTGTTCATACAGACAGACAGACGGACAGATGAACATGGTGACCCTGACCAAGAATATATATACTTAATGGGGTCGGAAATGCTTCCTTCTGCCTGTTACATACATTTCTTAAGGTCACAAAGTTATAATACCCTTCTACCCTATGGGTATCGGGTATAAACAAATACTATATTTTTTTAAGGTTTACAAAAATCAAATTAAAACAATAAATCCGGTTTTATCTGCAGATATATCATCATTGTGTTTATGGTATACGACACGACTTTTTATGTGCGAATTTTACGGCCTTTGATCAGCGCACGTTCATCTGCCACTTTGCATCCGATGTGGACTGCGAGGGATCCCAAAAATATTGGAATAGGTGAGCAGTATTCAAAAATGTTACCCTTTTAACTGCAACTAAAATAAAATGACTGTTGAATAGGAATGATGAGCTTTATATGGCCACGACCACAACTTCTACAAGCACAACCACAACCGAGGCACCTGCAACATCGTCGCCAAGGCGTCGTGCACAGCGACCCTATCATCGTCCATTTCATCGCCGGCCAGTTTCCGACTACTATGACGAGGATGAATACGACGATGACTACTACGAGGATGCACTAAGTCATCGTACCAATCAGCGATCCAGACCTCGTCCACGAAAACCACAATTGCAGCCAGAATATGATGACGAATATGACGAGAAACGGATCGAGGTGAAGCCAACTAGGCGGAACCGTAATCGATATAGAGACGAGGATGATTTTAGCGATGAGGACTACGAGGATCGTCGTAATCGACCTGGGCGTCGCAAGCCGGTGCCAGCAGCGGCTGGCGGACGTGGCAAAGCATCGGCCCGAAAGCCAGGACGCGTCGACGAACGTCGCAGTTTCAATGAGGATCGTGCCGTCGATGAGCCGAGACGTGCTGCCGGTAGACGTCGCGTCAACGAGAAACGCACCACACCTTCGACAGTAGATGTGCTTGACGAGCTGGATGAATACGAGAAACCATACGGTATTGATCAAGAGGATGCAGCTGAGGAAAAAACCCAACAAAAGGTGAAAACAACGCCTAAGCCATTGGCCGAATTTATCACGCCAAAAGCAGCGCCTGCCTCCGTCTATTCACGTCCCCGTGCTCCACCTCGGATTGCTAGGCCCGTGCCCATCAATGAAAAGAAAAAGTATTCCTATCCGGTTCAAAAGAATCCGGCTGCTAACGCCGCCGGGGAGCCGGAGGATGAAGATTACTATCAAGAGCAAGAGCAAGAGCAAGATCAGGCACAGAATGAAGACGACTACGTTGAACCGCCACGTACCACGCAACGCAGACGCACTGCTGCCCCAAGAGATCAGAAGCAGCCCCCGACTCGCTCAACGTTGCGTAAGCCAGTGACAGACAAGAAGCCTCTACTAGATGACCAGGATTACTACTCTCCTGACACGCACCGTCGTAAGCGTCCACAAAGTAGCAGAACGCGTGCTCCACTAGCTGCAACCGCCAGTGATGCTGATTTTGTAGATGATGTGGACTATGAAGAAAAGACTTTGCCAGTGCGCACTCAACGAGTTCGCTCTAAGGCAGCTATTACAGCATCTCGTAAGTCCGTTCAACGTACCCGACAACCAATAGCACAAACCGAAGAAGAGAAACAGCTGGCCCCCGCCAGCCAAGAACAGTCGGAAGAGCCTGAAATACCTGCGTCAGCATCGCGCACGAGAGCCAACCCTGTAGCCACCGTTCGGCATAATCAAAAGCTAGTACAAGCCACCAGGCAACGAGCTTTGACTTCACCCAAGACCACACCATTGCCCATAGCGGACGAAGAGCCATTGGAGGAGTTCGATGGGCCGGAACTCGATGAGACTGAAGAGCCGTTGGTACCGGCAGCCCCTGCAACGAAATCACAACGTCCTGCTTCGGTACGTGTGGTCAAGCGACCGTTTCTACCATCGCGTGGGGGAAGTCCCTACTTGCCGCGTGGCCTGCAGCCCGTGGGCGTGGCTGTGAGGCAGCAACTGGTAGCTAACGATGCACTGCGCACCACAGAAAGCACGCCCATCGACATGGGCTCGACCATATCGGGCGTGCGTCTGCTGGAGCATGGGGCACCACTGCTGCGTGGCGAGCAATCGATGGCCGAAAATAAGCCAGCGCCGACATCGACACATGCACCTCGTACCACGCTGCCACCACGCAGCGCTCTGCCCACATCGGTGACTCGAACGACCCGAACCGTTGCCAGCCAAATTGAATCTAGACGAGCTCTATGAGAATGATTACGACGTTACGCTGAACGATGCGCTCGACCCAACGCTTAAACCGCTTACGCCACAATATTCACTACCACATCAAAATCAGCTACAGCATTCAAGCTATCAGGGTCGTCCCTATGCGAGTGCATATGCATCTCCAGCATCGGAGATCGGGGCCTATAATCCATTCAACAACTATCAGCAGGCATCCACATATCAAAATCATTCTCCATCATCTCCCATCGCAACTGCTTTGCCGTCACCATCACAGACTCAACCTCAGTCCCAGCCAGCAAGCTATCATAGTGATTCCTATTTCTCATCGACAGATATACACCGGCGGGCGATTGCCTCGCCGCAGGTCTCGCGTTCACATAGACACGAATACTCTGCCGGAGGAGCAGTGACCAATCCCCAACTTGCATCGCGATCAAATCAACAATTCTACGGTGAATTTGCATATAAATAAATCGTGACAAAAGGTAAAATATTCTATCATAAACATGGCTGCAAACATGGAAATTTAACGATAAAATTTACTAGGAGTTCAGTTTAACCGGCTTGCAGTCCTGATCCTTCATTCATAAATCGCCCTTGATATTTATCATGAAAACCTTTTCTTGCAGCTGAAGATGTAAATAACTTTCAAGAACTACGAGTAGAAAGCATTCCAGGTGCCTAGGCTACATACTTTTCTCAACTATCTTTTTATAAAATACTTTATTTTAGTAACTTAGCTACAGTTTACTTATACTTTTATAGTTAATGCTAATGTTTATTCAGACATAGGATACAAAATCATGTTTACCATAAAAACTACTTAACATATACATTACATTATATAATACTCAATTCTCGTGATAGTAGCCGAGACAAAAGAAACTACAATTTTGTCCGCTAAATTTAAAGAAAAATTACCCACTTTTTCTTTCAATGTACGAAAGGTTCACCAAATGAATATGTCCGGAAAACAAAAGAATTCGAAAATAAACAAAATTTTAAACAATACCATAATATAAATTTAGAAAGCACTGATTGCAAAAATAAAAATTGCGCCTAATATTTAAGTTAATCTAAATAAAACGATTTAAAATTACGAAATACAACCTAATAATTAGTGACACAAATATTAACTTACTTATCTTTCCTTTGAGTAGCCTCTGTGTTGCACAAACAGTTCTTCAAAGCTTCTGTTGCCTCTTCCAGATGATCCAATTTTTTCATTAATATTATCTAAAATAAAACAAATAATGACAACTGTGTGAATACGTATGCTCCTAACGCAAACCTTGGCTGCCGAGATCATTTCAGTGGCCACTTTTATTGACATAAATTCCACGGATTTGGCCAGAGTCAAAGGTCGAGTTTTGGCCACATCCTCTACTGATTTAAAACCTTTTGCGTACAGCTGCTTAGCACGATTCTAGATTATTAAATTCGATTACAACAAAACAAGATCCATAAAAAATACAATTAATATACTCACAATTCTTACTGCAGGCAATTCCAGTAGCGGCTCTAATTCCAGAGTGCCACAATGATCGATCTTATGAGTAATGCGCTCAAACAAAGGTTTATAACACCAAAAATCATCAATTTGCTCGCAGAGTCTCACAATGGCGCTTGCCGCTGCCGTCGACTGACTAATTAGATGCTGTAATGTGCCCCTCTCGATATTGTATTTATTAGCAACGCTAGGCAGGGGCAGCAGGTCCAATACATCGGATAGAATAAGCACCTTGTATAAACGATTCAATTGCAGAGCCAATGGTCCTTGGACCGACTGTGTTTTAGCTAATCTGGCAGCATGGACTTCTGAAAAGCCGAGCTGCTCAAATAATGCATGTGTTTGTAGTGTCTGAGATGTATATTCCCGAAAGAGAATTGCGGCATCCGCTGGAAACAACTCATCACCGCGTTCATTTGAATTAAAACATACAACTAAATACAAAAGATGCATATAACTGGATAGAATTAGATGTTGCTGTGCATTTTTCAACTCATAATATATGGCAAAAGTACGCTTATAATCGATGCCCGCTTTGAACGCAGCACAACCAATGCTGGTCAGTTGAAATCGTGTAGACTGACTAATAAGGAGACGGCGACTTAGTGCGACAGATTGACTAGTTAAATCCTTGACATCTTGTGTGGTCATGATATCAGAGCAATTTGGCTTTGCGGTATTTTCGATTAGTTTCAGTACCTTGTTTTTAAACATATCACGCAATATACACAACACCAGATCATCTACAGCGACTTGCAGTACTTTAGCTTGGACAGCCAGCAATGTGCTGTTCACAAGTCGATTGAGATCGCGACGACAATCAGCAAGGTTTAATCCAATAACACTCAATATTAAAGTCTAAAATTATGTAAATGTCTACAATTAATTTTTGGATATAAATGATTGTGCTTACTTGTAAACCAATGGCCTCCTGTTGATCCAATGAGCTCAACGCTTTATCCATAGGTGAGAACAGCATTTCACCAACTTTTAAGTTGTCTTTGCTCTGCGTAATGAGAATACTTTCGCCCGCATCCCCTAATCCAGCGCGACCAGCGCGACCAATCATTTGCTTGTACTTGCATAGTGTCATAAATTCTTGGCCCACATAGGGAGCGCGTATAATAACACGCTTCGCAGGCAAATTGACGCCGGCAGCTAAAGTGGATGTACAGCAAATAACGGTGATGACACCAAAGCGATACGCAGTCTCAATGAACTTGCGTTCATCTGTGGTTAGTCCCGAGTGATGATACGCAATGCCATAGGGCAATGTTTTGGCTAACACTGGACTGAGAACGCCACATATGTTATCTAGTGCATTCATGAGATCCACTTTCTCTCTCTGGCGATGCTCATAGAACTTCTGCTTCGGGACAATGCGACTTAGAAGTAGTGCGACACTTTCGCAATTCTTGCGCGTGGGGCAAAAGACAAGACAGCAATTCTCCGGCGCACATTCGCAAATCAACCCAGCTAAATGATCCGGATCTGCACGCTCTACAGAAGGGCTATACTGTTTAATAAATAATCATTGCCGTTAGTTTATCATTGCTGACGCCAAAAATAAATGTGACTCACATTGTATTTGACACTGCGCTTTAACACAAAAATATCTTCTAGCGCTTGACCTGCTGTATTGATCTCTAGAATATCATTGCCACATTTTATGTATTCTTTTAACTCCACTGGACGAAACCCACGTGTATAAACATCCGCATTAAGAAACATCGAGATTTCATTAAGGTTTCCAATAGTTGCACTCATACCCACAATTTGTATGTTAGCTGTAAAAGTTTAAACGTGCGAAATTATATAATTTAATGTGGCTATATTGCTAAAGTTTTAGTGTTCAAAATTGAGTCTAAGTTTCCCCATGCTATTTAGAAGTTCAGTTCAGTAAAGGCTATAATTTGTAGTCATGTAAATGCATACCGTTCAAGAACATGACCTTGGTAAGAAAAGCCTCGAGTGTGGCTCCGCGCCCGCGTTCTCCAATTAAATGTAGCTCATCCACAACAACCAGACCGATCTCATGAGGACGTTCTGCGTCAATCAAGCTGTCCATTAGCACGGCTCCTTTTTCAATGGATGCAATAAACAGACATCTTCGCTTACGTTGCGGCTGTGGCGGACACTTGCCTTTTCCTGCTGTATACTCATCCACAATGAAGTCCAGAGCAATCGCAAATGGTGACATGGCACTGACTTTCTCCTGGACTATGGACACATACGGCAATATAAAGAGCACATTACGTTCTCGGCACAGAATTTCACGCAATATAAGAATTTCGGCAACCAAGGTTTTGCCTCCACTCGTCGGAAGTGCATAAATAAGATTCTTGCGCTGCTTTATGGCTGGTAAATTGAGGCATTCTTGTTGCCATTCTGCAAGAAAAAAATCTAAATATTATCAACAACTAGTCAGTTCAATATGACTTACCATATAAGCTATTGATGCCTTTGTGCTCAAAAATTAGCTTCCTCACCTTATTCGGCAACCCATAAAAATCGCCCTTAGATGGAAAGCTATCGCAAAGCTGTTCTTTGCTTTCAAGTTCAGCAAAAGCCTGCGTCTGCCAGTCCGATGGATCGAGTTCTGCGAGTTCGTTACATTGGGTTTCTAGCATTGTCCGGTTCTTTAAGGAGTCGTATGTTACGTATTGAGTGCCATGAACTATACCATCGATAATTGACTTTGATATAAAAGAAATTGACTGAGACAACGATTGTTCTGTTTGTCTACTTTCTGGGGAGTTTGGTACTAAAGGCATTGCATCTAAAAACAATTGGGTATTCTGTACATCAACATTATCATCAGCGTCAAAGAAAATGTCCTCGACTTCGGCCATTGTCAGTTCGCTAGTGTTTATTTCCTTGAAACTGTTCTCAGTCACATAGTTGGGAAGATTTTCACAGCTACGTTGAATTGTGCTGCGAATTAGCATGTCACCAAAGAGACTATCGTCCGAGTCATTATGGAAAAATTGACGATCGGTTTGACTGCTAAAAGGCGCAGACACAACATTATCTTGTCCACTAAACATTTCCTCCAGGTTGACGTGGGTAAAAAAGCTAGCATCATCCTCCGGCCAATAGATGCTTTCACTGACGTCTGTAGTTGTTGTGGCCAATTTAACATGCTCACCGCGAATTCGTTTGGTGTGTATATTCCGCAATGGTGTTAATTTTGCATTTGATTGCTTCCTCGACATAATGTGCACAAAGTTCCCAATTCAATAACAACGCGCCTAAAATGTGTAAATAAACAGCTGATTATTTAACTATGCATGAAATTATTTCAGGGTTGCACATAAGGTGCTCTTGCGTTTTGTGGCGAATTGTGCAAACTAGTATTTATTGTGCTCTCAATTCTTGTGTTCGTCAATTTTATTGTCTATAGAAAATATTTCTGCCACAGGTAGGTTTCAAGATATAATTTTCAAATATTCTGTACTAAAGCACATTAATAGCAATAATAGTTGTTATTAAATATATTCAGTTTGGCGGTATTTTGAAAATCGGAAATCCATAGACAAATATCTCGGCTGGTCACACTTGTCACATAAATCCCCAGCTCTAACATACAGAATTGCAATTGTTGCAATTATAACTCACATTCGTATTTCTGCAATGGATGCGACAATCAATTACTGGTATCTGCAACATATTGGCACTGGGAAAAAAAAAATATTGCAACCTGGCGAAAACACTGTTGGCCGACACTCATGTTGTAAGGTTGTTTTACCAGGCAATGAGTTTCTGTCCAGGATGCACGCCAAGTTAGTTGTAAATACAGTAAATGGCGTTGTTTTGGAAAAAATGGTGAGTCAATGCCACAATCAAAAGATCATGTTATTAAAAAAGTTATATTATTAACAGAATGCACTGAATGGTGTGTTTATTAACAAAGAACTACTCAAAGTCGACATACAGCAACTCAATGATGGAGACAGAATTGGACTTGGCGTTGAAGTTGATGAACCAAAGACGGTGCCACCAAATTATGCTATTTTTATATTGAAGCAAATGTGTCCCAATGAAGATGACATTATCCAAATTTCGGATGATGATGATGAGAACGGCATGGAGCAGACGGCAGATGCAGATTTTATTAATGAAAACATTAGAGATTCTAATGAATTACATAAAGAACCGAGTGGAAATGCGCATCGCACTTTACATTTGCCTATATTGCCGGAAATAAAAGCCGAAGCTTTGTCTGAAGTAACAAATGATGTAGAAAATATATTCGGCAAGCCCGACGAAGAGTTGCTGGAATCTGTACTACAAATAAATCCGTATGTTTACATGAAGCTGAACAACAATATTGTTACAGCTGGACAGCTTACCAATATTTGCGACGGAGACATTATTGAATTGGAAGAAGAGAAAACTGAAAATGATTGTAATGATAGAGAAGTTGACGATGGTGATTACGATGAAAACTTCGCCATGTCACAAGCTGTACTTCGCGAAATTAAGGAAGAAATGGCATTCGAGGGTGGCGATCTTAACGAAGAGGTGGCTCATGATGCAGACAATTACAACTTGTTTTCACCCATTAAAATGGAAAACGATATATCGAAACACTTTGACGATAATGAAATTATCGTTATTAATGACGAAGACGACGACCTTTTGAATAAAGTGGCAGATTGGTCGTCAAAACTCCTTTCTCAAAACATAATGTCGCAAATATATCCAATAGATGATCAGGAAAATCTGGACTGTGATGACCAATTAAATATTCTAGAGAACAAAATATTCATACCAGAACTTCCAATTTCCAATTATAGGGATGCTAACAGTAACTTAAAATCGGCTTCAAGGTCTGATCTTGACGAGATATCTAAAGCTAGAACTCAAACGACTCCGTCTCCACATACAACACGCGATAAAAAGAGTAATAGATCCTTTAAAGAGCGAATTTACTATGAGAGTCCTAGATCTAGCTTAAAGTCATCGCAAAGTAAGCAAAAAAAAAAACACAAGCATACTTCAAAAACATTGGATTGCAGCAAAAATTCGGAAAAGATAGGAACTCATTCAAAGAACGAAAATAAACAAAGTTTATCTCATAGTAAATCTACAACGCACAAGTGGAGTTACTCTTGTTCAACAACTGACAAATCTAGCGATGCCCGAAAAACACAAGAAATCACAGCCAAAAAAACATATAAGAAATCCGTGGAGTTGCCAAATGAGTCAGCCGAAATATTGTCTGAGTTAGAATCAAAACCAAAACCATCTGCTGCGCATCCACCTAGCTCTCGTTTGTTAACCAGGTCTGTATCTTGCTGTGTTGAACGAAACCCTTTAATGGCTGAGAAGGAAACCGAGGAAAGTATTTTGAGTAAGACCGAGATTCCATTAAATGAAAAGACCAATCGAGGACCGACATTAATTACAGCACCGCATTTACCCACGCATCGTGGAAAATGCAGAGGAGTTTCGGCTGAACGCAAGAAACCAGAAGATAAAAATGATATTTTAGAAAGACAACGCTCAAAAGATTATAAAACCGAAATGAAAAAGAAATGGTATCAAAAGCCAAGAGATCAAAAGATCGAGAACGAGCAAAATAAAGAGAAACGACGTGAGCACCTCAAGAAACTAACCGAGAATTCGAAGCCTATGACTTCGTTGGGAAAGTCATCATCAAATTTAAAGCGTAAGCTAACTAGCGTGCCCAAGCCTAGTAATAGCAATCGTGGTGACTTTCTTACCAAGGACGCGCCCTCAATATCAAAAAGAAACAAGCTGGATAATGCTCTGCAAGAAGAAACTATGGTCATAAAGCCAAAGGATATCACGCGACGTGCTACAGTTGATTGTCTTTCCAAACTGTCGTGTGAGTGTGTAAATGACAGCCACATAGTCACAGATTTACCCCTCCAAGCCAAACATAATCAAGAGCGTAAGGGAGCTGAGTGGGCTCGAAATCGTCGAACCTGCAATCGCGTTACATTTGCCGATATGGACCGAGATTTTAATATTCAGCAGGAGCGGAATAAACAGGCCAAACGGAATCGACGTGTTCAATTCGACGACAACGTACAGGTTAGAGAAATCGAGCGAGTGGAAGGTGCTGTCAGAAAAATCAAAAATGCCAAAGATACCAACAAGTTATCACTAAGCACTTACGCAGAGCGACGAGAATGGGCCTTAGCCATTGGCAAGCCACAAAATTTTTACGATTTTATTACTGGCAATATTCTTAGTTGGGGAAATCAATGGCTGTCGCTGCGCGATCCCAATGAGGTTGCAGAATTTGATATCCTTTTACCCATACCAACTGAATTTAATACCTACAAACACTACAAAGAGTAAGTATGTGACAAACAACATTTGAACCAGTATGCAAGGAATGTCTTTTCATCCCAGAACTTTTGTGCCACTAATGAAGGTGGAGCTCTTGACCACCATAGAACGTGAATACAAGACCTCTACATTGACCTACCAAGTGAGTCTTAAAAGCTTTTCAAGTGAAAATACTCGAAGTCGCCCACGCTACTTGCTAGTAACACGATGTAAGTTATGTAATTGGTTAATATATAAAGCCTTTGTATTATATAATCCAAATTTTCAGGCAGAACCAAGCCAGCTAAGCAATTTGACCTATACACTTTGTATAGTGATAAACACAAAATAGAAACATTCGCAACAATGCCCCGAATGAAGCACATTGCCGGTAAATATGCGCTTATTTGATTTTGTGCACTCAATCGGTTATAAAAACACATGCGTCACAATAACTTTCAATTGTACTTATCATTTAAAATGTCAGGTACTTTCTACGAGTTGACTTTCGAAATATTGCAAAAGAACATTAACGAGGATATGTTGAAGTTGGTTGAGATACTGACTGTTCGCCCAGTGGTAGATAATATGCGAGTGGAGCTGGGAGCATTTAATGCCTTGTATCAGCTTGGTCGCTCACCACTGTTTCGACGTATATTGCAACCCAGCGAGCATGTGCTATCCTTTGATAAACACATATTAAAGGATACGGAATATAAAGGTTTTACAAAACTGAACAATCATCAGATCAACATTTGTCAGAGTACATGGATTCGCTTGATTGATGATTCGACGCCAAGCATCACATTGATACAGGGTCCCCCTGGAACTGGCAAATCCGTAGTCATCGCGAATCTCGCACTACAATGCATGTATGGCAGGAGCAATCAAACACTCGATCACAAAATTTTAATATGTGCACACAGCAATACGGCAGTTGATAATATAACGATATATTTGAATCGAGCACGTAATTGCATGAAGCATTCACAATTCAATTTGTTGCGTTTTGGCCGCCATGATAAAATCGACCCAAAAGTAGGTCACGTAACGTTAGAACAACTTCTGAACAATGAACGTGAAGAAAAGTGCAAGCGGCTTACAGCTGACAACACGGCGAACTTGATTGAACAACAAGAGGTGCTTAAAGCTGAAATTGCAGAACTAAAAAAAAAAAATGCACACATTAACTACATTCAACAGATGTTACAATCGAAGGAGCGACAATTAAGGATACTAAATGAGCGACTCAATCCTCCATTGACACCCCGCGAGTTGTACGAGCTGTCCAAAAAGTTTATACAACGCGCCAACATTGTATGCACCACTCTATCCAGCTGTGTTAAACTTGCTTCTTACATTGACTACTTCGATACCTGCATCATTGATGAGGCTACTCAATGCACTGAGCCCTGGACTCTGCTACCACTACAGTTTGGTGTGCGCGGTCTCGTTTTGGTAGGCGACACACAACAGCTGCCCGCGACAGTTTTGTCTCAGAAGGCTATCGATCTCGGGTTGGGCAACTCGATGTTTGATCGCATTCAACGTAATTTGACGCATCATCTGAGTAAATCTGGTAAAAATCACTTAGCCCATACCAAAGTATATAAATTAAGCATGCAGTACCGAATGCATCCTGAAATATGCAGATGGCCGAACAGCTACTTTTATCATAATCAGCTGATCAATGCGGATAATACGCAACTTCTAATGTCACCCATTATTCCGTATTCAGTTATCAATTTAAGTTACACCAAGGATACTAACGACAGCAGCAGCCGTAGTATTAGCAACTATGAGGAGGCTTATTTTGTATCTAAGCTGTTGACAGAGTTGAACAAGCATATGCCTACAACGCGATACAAATACGGTTTGATAACACCATACAGCAGTCAGTGCGCTGTTCTAAATGAAATGATACCCAGCCGTATGATGATTATCCCTCAAACGGTGGATGCATTTCAGGGACAGGAAAGAGACGTCATTATTATATCGAATGCACGGACTCGCGGAGTTGGCTTTCTTTCAAATTTTCAGCGATTAAATGTTGCCATCACAAGGCCCCGACGTTGCCTGATCATATGCGGCAATTTCGACGACTTAAAGGTACGAATTTAAAAATAAAAATATGTTTGAATGTTTTTAGAATGCGCTGTATTTTCACAGGCTGTGGATATGTGGCGCCATTTATTAGATGATGCCCGTAATCGACAAATTTACTTTAATCTGAAAAAAACTGACGTAGAAGATTTGTACCGTTCACTAATCAGCAAAATACTGGTGAAACCTAATGAAGTAATGGACCAGTGATGATTAAAATGTCGCAAATTCTACACTTGAGTCATAATGAAGTTATGTTTCTCATTAACTTACATTCACTTTAATATGTTTTACGATTTATAACATCAATAGAGAGTTGCCTTATATGCTAAAAATTGTTTCTGGATGTGAATTAAAGTGAGGTATTGTAAGAAATTGGTATTCACTTTTACTATAATTAAACAAAAACTATATAAATGCTATAAATACATAACTGAATAAACTTTTACCAAGTTTGACAAAATTAATAAAACAAAACAATATTTAAAATCGTATTATTTATATTGCACTAGACACAAACTAGTAAAAATTATGCAATCATTTGATAGTCGATCTTACGTATTAATTTGATAAAATAAAATGCGCATCCAACTATTAGGCTTGAAGATATTACTAGGGAACATTTCAAAAAACTAAGCTAACCTTCATGGCTAACCTTGACTTAATTCAAAGGTGATCTCCTTTTCTAAAGTTATTAAAATTAAAGTAGTAAATATACATATAAGTAGTTTTATACAAACTCGTATATGGATATAATTTCACACACGGAGACACACAAAACATCAAATTTATAGGACCGTTTAGTGGTTTTTTCCACATATCGTTTGCTTTCAATGTTCCAGTATTTAATTCGATTTAGTAAAAAGTCAATCTCAACGCAATTGCATGTTTAAAATTAATGGAATCGCTTAATAACAAGTCTCCGATAAGCGGATTACAATTGCACTATATAATGCCATATTGATCATAAGTAGCTGAAATAATAATAAGTAGCTGAAATAACTTAAAATTGTAATAACAACAAAATTTTAAACTATAACTAAAAATATAACAAAAATTATGCTCAAAATTAAAATTATCCACGATTGATTCCAACGAATCAGTTTTTAAGGAGACTAACAGCATTTGAGAAGTGCTTGCTGTATTTTCTTATACAGATGTATATGCTTTTATATATATAAACTTTCATTTTATAATGAATAGACAGACGTACGACTAAAGCAAACAATTGTTGTTGTCGAAAATTTTAGTTTAGCATATCGCCAAGAGAATCCTTCAAAGTCTGATAGATTTGGTATTGTTGATCCGGTTTAAGATTATAAATCTGAAAATGTTTTTAAAACCATTGAACACACAGATTTCTGTTTCTAATGAGTAACAAACCTGTGTCAAAAGTTTAGCTGGTGAAGGAGTTCTAATAAAACTCGAAATGTAAACATTGACAAATGTGGCCATGAGGAACTGACAGTCGAAGCGGTCCATTATGCCACCATGTCCAGGAATCATATCGCCAAAGTCCTAAACAGACCAAAAATATTAAAGATGTAAGTTTAAGATTAATAATTTACTCACTTTGATTTTAAAAGCGCGTTTAAAGCCGGATGCAAAGAAGCCACCGAAGGGACCAATTATTGAGCTGAACAAACTCAGCGATATAGAGTGCCATATAAATGGATAAATGTTTAAGGTTTTACCAATGCCAAACTGTAAATTTGAATTTTATTTTATAACTAATTATTCGTGTTTTTAGTAGATATGCTTACTAATTTGAGGCTGTATTCCTGAGGCGTAAACAGATAGCTGGGAATACAAGACATTGTCATGCGACCAAGTTCCTCCGAGTATTGTATTGGACAGATAAAATATTGATAATTGCACAATATGTATGAGAACAATATACCAAATAGAACGGTGGCAAAACCACCCCCAATAAAGCCCTCCCACGTCTTTTTAGGACTAAGTTTAATGAGGGGCGTGCGTCCAAAAAAGAAACCAAACACATACGCCATGACATCATTGCAAACAATCATCGATACAGGCACTATAAACCAAATAAGTCCCTCGAAAATATTTTGTATAATTAGGTAACTCTGGGTGACGACAATTAGCAGCGAGACGTGCGTCCAAGCAAATAGACTAAACTGTTTGATATAATATTTCTTCACCAGAGAGAGCACGAACCAAACGAAGCCAACAATATACAGGGCAAAAGAGAGAAAGCGATGATAGGTCACTAAAAATTTTAGATATTCCTGCAAGTAAGATAACATAAAATAAATTTTTACGAGCATTAATAAGGTATTTTTGTATACACTTACCACACGATTAATTACGACCCCAAAATAGTCGACTAGATTCTCCCCATAGAAGAAATAGTTAGAAGTTAGCAAGAAATACCAGGAGAGACTGCGAAACCAAGGCAATCCATGTATTCGATAGACTTGATAACCAATTGAGATAATTTCCTGAAAGCACTTTACTTGCACCAGCAATGTCTAGAAATGCAAATTACAGATATATATAAGGATTATTAAGCTATAATATCAATTAGCAAAAATACCGTTATCATCAACGCTAATGGGCCGCCATATATGATTAATGCGAATCCACAAATCATAATCCATGTGAAAATGCCGCGTATGACCCAATTCTTCCATCTGAAAAATAATTTGAATTAAATCTGTTGATATAACACTAAATGTTTTCCACACATTTGATTTTCACGGTCATTAGTTTTACAACAATTTGAAATTTGAATTTTTTCCTTAGCATTCGCATACGAATAAACATACATACACACACACATCCGTCTTGGAATATTTTGGGAATTTAGATATGTAAACATACATACGAATATAAATTATATCTATATATAAATTACTGGTCCATACCTATCAGGCAAATCCTTAAGAGCAGAATCCAAAAGTTCTGGCGTTTTATCTGTACCTTGGGGTAAATTCTTTGCTAAATCCTCCACGAATTTCTCTTCTGGTATTTTCTCCTCCTCAGAATCAACCTGTAAATAAATAAAAATAAGACATTTTTACACATGTAGAGGGAACGTTCAAAATATCAGAGTCCAATACTCCGGTGTATAATCAGCAAGGTGCAAAACATTTGAGTAATTTATCCAAGCTGCGCGGTTGGCTGTTAAGGTGGCGTGTTTTGTTTAGTTGTCAAATATTGGCGAGGTCTGATAAGAAAGTAGTGAAAGACACTGGCTGAACACAGCGCGACTTTTGCATTATCAACATTATCTTATATAGGCACGCAGCGTAGCCAAAAGAAATGTGTCTTATAGAACACTGCTTAGGGTATTCGCAGTGGGTGGGTGAGAGATTGGTTTGTGGGACGCTTCCGTAATGGCCACTTAATTGGATTTGCTTAGAACAGACTGAGGACAGGCAGTTATTGTTGTTGGAACTATATGAGTGTGCGTGTGTCAGTATGCAATACATTTGTTATTGGTTTTTCTGCGTTAGCCTTCGCTGTCGCTCTGTGTTTGCTCTGGCGCTCTTTTGCCACCTGCTTGTGCGTCAGAGAATAACAAAAACACGGCATACAGAGAAACACACGTATTATGTGTGTGTACCACATACTTTTGTTGTGTGGGTATACATACATTTTGCTTGATTTAGTGAGTTAATTATAATAAAAATATGCATATTTCGAATGCGCACACAAGGATGCAGCCATCAATCGACTAGTACCACACAACTAATATGAAATTTATTTTTTTTTTATGTATAAGGATTGGAAAAAAGCTTACATGATCTGAAGAATCAGCTGCACTACTCGCGGCAACAGCAGCAGTAGTATTAGCCTCGTTGTCTGTCTTTCTACGTCGCACTTCTGCCATGTTTGTTTGTGTTTTGAAGAAATTCCGCTTTTTCAAATTACAGATTAATCGCAGTTGAGCTACAAAAACAAACACTTAAAAAATTAAAAGTCCACTTTTCGCTTCTACACAACATACACACACGAGCTGCAAATACAATCAATTGAAATAATGTGACCGTGCTCGACATATTCAGAAAATGCTTGAAATGTGAATATGTCAAACTGTTTACCTCTAGGGCTGCAAAAACAAACCAGCTGATGCATTTATTAATCCAGGGATGCAAGAACTGCTATACATACACTTCACATACACACATACTCTGAAAGCCGGCGCGTTACTAGCGAGTTTGGACGCATCAAAATCGACAAAAGCAAAAACGGATAGCTTCCATTGCCATTAAACTCTAAAAGCATCATATAACAATCAAATAATGGCTGCAGCTATTGATGGCGTTTTGCCCGCAACATTGCAGGAATTGGTTAAGAAATCCAAAGTTTTAGTTGTCGGAGCTGGCGGCATCGGCTGCGAAGTGCTCAAAAATCTTGTGCTCAGCGGCTTTACGCAAATTGAAATTGTAAGACGTCGGCAAAGTGGCAAACATGCATATTTAATTAAAAAATAATTTTTTAGATTGATTTGGATACCATCGATTTGAGCAATCTGAATCGGCAATTTCTATTTCATCGTGAACATGTGGGCAAGTCAAAAGCTCGCGTAGCACGTGAAAGTGCTCTCAGCTTTAATCCTGATGCGAATATAACGGCATACCACGATAGTGTTACATCGTAAGTGATCGATCAGTGTAGACTGTCAATTATTGGTTATTATCTTCATATAATTTCTTACAGAACTGATTATGGCGTGAATTTCTTCAAAAAGTTTGATGTGGTGCTCAGTGCTTTGGACAATCGAGCCGCTCGCAACCATGTAAATCGCATGTGCCTGAATGCTGATGTTCCGCTTATCGAGAGTGGTACCTCTGGTTATAACGGCCAAGTGGAGTTAATAAAGCGTGGGTTGACGCAGTGTTATGAATGCACACCGAAAGAAAAGCAACGCAGTTTCCCGGGCTGTACTATAAGGAACACACCTTCCGAGCCCATCCACTGCATTGTTTGGGCCAAGCATTTGTTTAAGTAAGATACAGTAAATTCGATTAGATGTCATTTGAAGAAAATACCCCTTTTACTTTAATAATTGCAGTCAACTTTTCGGAGAATCTGTTGAAGATGAAGATATTTCTCCGGACTCTGCTGATCCTGAAGCCCAAAATAAAAATGAAAATACTGATGTTAAGGAAGCAGATGGCTCCGGCGATATTGGTAGTAGTGATAAGGAAAAAACAACTGAAATTGAAAAAGAATTCGATACGGAGTCCAAGAACAATGGTAATGTGGCGCGCATCAATACACGTCAATGGGCCAAGGACTGTAACTATGATGCTGGCAAGTTGTTCAACAAGTTCTTTAACGATGACATAAACTACTTGCTCCGCATGTCAAATCTGTGGAAGTCACGCAAAGCGCCCGTGCCTGTTCAATGGGACACGCTGATAGGTAACGGCACCAAGAATGAAGATCAAGAGTTCGTTCGACAGCATCACAAAGTATGGACTGTGGAGGAATGCGCTCACGTGTTTGCCAACGCCCTGAAAGAGTTGAGTTGTGCATTCCTTGAGCAAGAGGATAATGACATTCTTGTTTGGGATAAGGATGATCAGCCAGCGATGGACTTTGTGGCCGCTTGTGCCAATGTACGTTCCCACATCTTCGACATTGAGCGGAAATCTCGCTTTGAAATCAAGTCAATGGCTGGCAATATCATTCCTGCTATCGCCACCACCAATGCCATTACAGCTGGCATTTCTGTGATGCGCGCCTTTAGTGTCCTACAGACAAAGTGGGAGCAATGCAAGGCAGTCTATGCGCGGCTACGTCTTAATGGACGCAATCAGTTCTTGGTGGCAGATGCATTCTTTCCGCCGCCGAATCCCGATTGCTATGTGTGCGCCAGTGATCCTGCAATCACACTACGTATCGATACTAAGCGCATTCAAGTTAAAGCGTTTCGCGATGACGTTCTCATTAAAACTCTGAATATGGTCAATCCCGATGTAACAGTCGAAGCTACAGGCTCCATTGTGATCTCATCGGAGGAGGGTGAGACCGAATGCAATGAACTGAAGATGCTTTCCGAGATGAACATTGTGGATGGTGTGATTCTCAAGTGCGACGACTTCTTCCAGAGCTATGAGCTTGGCATTATTATATCACACTTTGATGCTGATCGTGATGGTGTCCTGTTCGAGGTAATAGCAGATAAAAATCAGTTGCAACCTAAGCAAGAGGACAAAACCAAGGCGGCCATTGAGGAACAACGTTCCTCCCGTAAGCGATCGGCCAATGGCAGGAATATTCCTGATGACGGTCCTTCTACCTCAAAACGTAGTCGACTGTCTGTAGTTGAAGATGACAATGATGATTGTCTCGTCATAGAAGAGGATGATGTTGAGGAGATTGTCCACATGAAAACAGAGCAGCTCACCGTGAAAAACACTCAAAAAGGAACAGCTAAACGAAAACCGAGCAATCTGTCAGATAACGAAGACATAACTGAAATACTTGACTCGTCGGATGAGGGAATTTGGGACCTACTAAAAGCAAACGCACTAAACTAAATGACAGCCAGGGTAGTGAAGTAATTAGTATTGACTAATATACTATAATTGTACCAACTCCATGTCATTCTCAACATTAATATATGATTGATTTCGTTATTTTTTTTTTTATTACTTTAAAAGAGTTTCATTTTGATGTATCAACATTTTGTACATCTAAGCAAGTTGAATTTTCAGTGCTGAGCAACGGAAAAAATTTAGACTGGTGGTAGCACTACTTAAAAGATAGCAGCAGATTGGCAACTCTATATAGCGAAAGGTGTGTTTTTTGTACTTTGTTGAAATTTATTAATTAAAATATCCTTGGCAGATGGCCTTTGCTCGAAAAATGTTACAATCCAGCGTTTGGCAGTGGAATGGATTTAACGCTACCAGAAGCTTCCATGCTCTGGTACGGCCAGCCATCGGAACATCTCCGCCGTCCCAAAATTTAGTTGGACATCATCAAAGGCATTTGATTGAGAAAACAGTTCAAGTTGGTTTACTTTCGCCACTAAATACACTCTTGCAGCAAGTAGCAGGATTCAAGGTGAAAGGACGTCTGAAGAGGCGCTGCAAGGATTGCTATGTTGTAGTCAGACAGGAGCGTGGTTATGTCATTTGTCCAACGCACCCGCGGCACAAGCAAATGTCTATGAAGAAACGTGATTACAAGTCATGGTTGCTGACACATGCTACACAATCCAAGGAAAGGAGTTTTTAATTCGATAAAACCACAATCCTATAATATAAACTTTAAATCATACATATATTTGTAGAAAATTGTATTTTGTTCAAATAAAAAGTTAAATTTGTTTTGCAATTGAATCCATTTCCAACACTATTCATTGTTTTTTTTTTAATCTTCAAATGCAGCAGACCGCAAAGAAATTTCAGTCAAATCACAAGAGTTCTCTGTTCAACCAGCTAATTTCAAAGCATTGAGAGGTAATTCAGAAAGTTGCTTATATTTTATTTCATTCTTTAACTGAATTCAAATATATATTGATTTGAAACTACGCAATTGGGGACTCTCGAGCACTGTCGAACAGCTGACTTTTTGTTTATCGAACATTTGCCCTGGGGCCGCATTTACTGTTTAGAGAATTTGAGATAAAGCGCACGTCTTTCTAGTATCTAACGAAAATCGAAAATAAACTTTACGTCAGTATTGAAATCGGTGCATTACTGATAACGTGCGACTAGCTGCGACAGGCTTCGGCAATGACGTCCCATTTTATGAGCGTGCTGCGCCAGGCCTTCAAAACATTCGATCGAGCAAATCTTGCCAACTTTAATTCAAATTTGCAGCATTTAAAGCAACTAACGGATCAGCTAACCTACCGCGATCTGAACATCAAGGAGGAGCTATTTTGCGATGACGTCGACGTTGATATTGAAAGTGTTTCCCAGAAACAGCAACATGCACCTTGCACCTATATGCACATCTTTGAAGATGAACGCTTTTCGATGAGCCTATTTATTGTACGCGGCAGCAACTCAATTCCCCTGCACGACCACCCGATGATGTATGGTCTGCTTCGCTGTATTTGGGGCAAGCTGCACATACAGAGCTACTCGCAGCAGCTGCTGGCGGATGAACCGCTGCCCTACGACAAGAATCCCACACTGGTTAACGTGATCGCCGAAGAGCCTTGTCTGGTGACAGCGGAGTCATCGAGCGCTTTATTGACGCCACGTAAACGGAATTATCACCAGATAACACAAGCTGGAAATGGCATTTCCGCTTTCTTTGATATTCTAAGTCCACCCTACGATGCCAATATGCCGTCATATGGACCACGCCGATGTCGCTTCTATCGGCCCAAGTGCGATGGTGATCAGGTGCAGCTGCAATGCATCCCATCGCCGGCCAGCTATTATTGTGATTTGGCTGATACGCCCGAGACCGTGCTGCAGTGCGGATTCATTTGTGCAGCCGAAGCTTTTGCCACCAATCCCGTCACCGACGTACGACAGTGAAACAGCAAGCAAGCAGTTCTTAAACCTTTACTGTATAGTAGAATCCTTATTTATTTTCACTCCCCAACATCACTGTGTGCATAGTCTGTTGAGTATCTTCTGTGTTATACAAATAAAATTACCTTTATTAAAAGCATGCGAATTCACTTAAATTCATATGAAATGATAGCTTCAATTTATTACAAGCTTTAGATGGTCATTACGGAAATAGCAAATACACTTCACTTTAATCGTCCATTTTATCAGATTGATATATACTTTGATTCCTCCTTTTCAGCTTTTTAAGATTTACTGGACTGGAAGAAATTCTCATAGCGATTTGACCAGATAACTCTTGTTGCTCAGCTGACAGTTCAATGACATTCGTATCAGTTTCTGAAGCAGTTGAGACAGGCGGAATTTTCCTTTTTGACGGCCCGAATTGAAAATCTTGCTCTACAGAATTGCTTTTTGATGATAACTCCATATTTGAATTCTCACCTTCCGAATGGGACGATGGAACCTCATCGACTTCAACTGGGAGCTTGATGATGTTCTTGCCAATTTCTGTTGTAGTTGGAGGTGGCAGAGTTAAATTCAGTTTTCTTTTCGACGGTGCTATTCTAAAGTCTTCCAACATTGTTTCATGCGTATTGATTTTAGGTGAACTTTCGTCCAAATTGAGAGTTTCAGGTAATTCCTTTCCATTGGCCAGCATAGCCAAGCAAAGAGGATCATCGATACCCAGAGCAGCACAGAACTTATTACATTGTGGATTCAACTGAGCATTGGGCTGTTCAACAAATATATGCTTATAATTCTGCTGTACAACAGGATCGAAGGAGGGCACAGTGTGACAAAAGTTTTTTGGCACCTCCAGATCTTTGAACTTTTGGCGAATATGCGACAATTCTTCAATGGTTGGCGTGAAGTTGCAGCGCTCTTCAATGTTGCCTGATTTCTTGCCTGGCAAAAAATAATTCTGGTCCTTAATCGAAGTCAAATGATTCGTTGTGAGTAAAATCGACAGCCATTCGATGTCATACTCAAAAATTGGTTCCGTTTGTATGGTCGTATTATTTGCGGGCAGGTCTAACACTTGTAAGAAACGTCTCTTTGGCAAGCATTTGTCCAGCGCCAAGAACTTAGTGACTCCAATAACTGTTGCTGCTGATGGAGAAGAATCTGGCTTTGAACCAGATGTATCTTCCTTCTCTAATTCGCTATCACTGCCGCTGTTCTCTGAATACTCACTCAAAGATTTGCTTACGTTTCTAGTGTGCTGCACTAGGGCTGCAAATTTGCAATGCAAATGGGCGGCAAACCAATAAGCTGGCTGAATAGATTTTAGTAATTCCTCCAATGGGCGACTGCCAAGTTGTCCTTTCTCAATATCATCCGTGAAATGTGGCTTAAACCTCAAAAGCTGCGCCTTATTGCCAAATTCGTGTATGCCTCTTGGCCAATCGTGAGACATAAAGATGTCGACTTTACCCGACAGTTGCATTAAGCGAAATACCTCCAGTTGTCGTACATGGTAGACACTTCGACAGGTTTTCTCTGAGTACGGAGGAAATTCGTGGTGACCTCGTAAAAAATCGTGGCTCTTGTAGATGCCACTGATTCCCGCGATGCGAATGCCATTGACATTGACAACTCCTGCATAGCCAAGGTAGTAAATGTTCGGAGCAACCCAGCCACCGTAAGGAAGCTCCTGTAGATAGTTTGATGCCTCGTGATTGCCGCCAATGAAAATGGTGAGAATTGGCGCAACTCGTTGCCCACTGTAATATCTGAAAAGGTGCTGTGTAGTCGAGTTATTTGATAGATGGTCGAACTTACTTGTAAAATGTGCACATATCCATGTACTTTTTTGGTACGGCCATTGTTTGCAAATCCGAAAGATTGCGTGTTGATTGAAAGTCGCCGCAGCAGAGAAGCAGGTCGATTTTTATGTTCTGCTCCTTCTCGATGCCCTCTATGGTATCATAAATCCGCTCCAATTCGCCATGAGCACATCCTTCTATAGCGATTTTCATTTTTGAACAGAAAACAAACCAATATTACTAAAAATAAACAAATGCGGCAATGCAATTGACGCTCTTCTATGCGAATGACAAAAATATTTGGCAACCGATATTAAAAACATCGATTAATCGAGCGTGGAGAAACATCGATATGTGCAAAGGAAATCACTTTCAAAAATTAAAATAAGTACAAAAAAGTATTATTAACATATAATTCAATATTGCTTTATAATAAAACCGATGTAAGATTTATAAAATAAATTTATATGAAAAAGAAAACTTGAATTAAAACGTTAAAAATGTTTTTATTTTTCAAAAATATCTCTCCATCTGGTACATTTTATGTGTGGGTGTGTAAAGACAGTGTAATTCAAATGCTCTGCGTTAAATCTTCATTCTCTGACCATTTGTTTTTTTTGGAGTGTGTCCTATTTACTTTTTACTTAGTTGCACTCACTCTCATTCCATGAAGCGACTTCCAAGTAGTTACGCTTAGTCACACACACAATGATATACAATAGACTTTCAACTTAATTTATCATAATTTAATTGGCATGGACATGCCAAAAATAGAAATTAAAAATATAAATCTACAATAAATATAAAGAGAACTTGTCCCTCTTGCCCGCCTGTCGCCGACCAGTACCTTTCAAACAAGCAACATAACTGCATATGTATGAATGTGTGTCGTACTAATGTACGAGAATCTAGAGAATGCTTGAACAGTCAATTCATCAAGTGTTGTTGTGGAAAGAATATGAGAAATATGAAGTCAGAAATATGGTATGAAGTCTGAGTGTACAACATCTATTTAAGAATCAAACTTAAACGATGTGGGTACAGTTGTCTGAGGGAACGCAAATCCACCCTGTTTCTCAATAAGTTTCGATTCTTTGGCAGCCTTGCGTTGATCAGCTGTCACAACGACTTCCTGAAGTGCTTTAGCCTGTTCTGGTGTCAGGTTCGAGGTCAGCAGCGAATACCAGGCCTGATCTTGAGAAGAAAGTGCTAAACGATTTAAAGTAGATTAGCATTGACGCTATTAAAATCACTTCATAATCATAATACCCGTTATAACTTCCTTAAATGTCCAATATTCATCGATAGCAGTTTCGTTTTCTTCGTCGTCTATGGGTGTAGTGAATGTTTCGAGGCCAGTTTCGTTTAAATCACCAACTGATTCCTCCGCCTCATCATCGGAATCTTCCTCGTCATCCTTGAGCTCAGCTTTCACTTCAAAGCCAGATGTAGCTCCTTTCGTTTTTGCAAAATCAGCGAGTTTTTCCAAATAGTTGGGTGCCATTTCATCCATCTCGTCTTCATCGCTCGAAAGAGCCTCTGCAAAAAAAATTTTTTTTTAATAAAAATAAAAAATAAAACACTTGTCTTTGGGTGTAACCTTCGCAGTCGTCACCATCCTCTTCTTCTTCCTCCTCTTCCTCTTCCTGGGCACGTGATTCATAGGCGCGTTTGAGGCCATCAAACAGCAATATTAGTGATGGGACAATCTTATCTGCCACCTCGCTTAGCACTTGTGGTTTAGCATCCCCCAAGGAGATTAGGGTACACAGACCAAGCACGCACAGTTTACGATCGTGAATGCTACAAATAATTAAGATAAGTAAACCATTTCGCCAAGGAATTTACTCGGAATTACCCCAAGAAGCAGTCCGTATCGTGTAGCCATTGTTTAATGAAATGCGAGGTAATTGGTTCATCACTGGTTTGCGACATCTTGTCCAGAATAGAGAGTAAAAGTTGCGGATTATAGTACAGGGCGGCAATGACCACCTGCAAGCACATGGTGCGCAACTCGGACGATTGCACCTCGCGTGTCAAACGCGACAGAGCCAATTCAACAAAAACGTGAACTACCGAATCAATTTGTCCCTTGCACTGCAACAAAATAACCTCCATCAATTTGGCGGCGTGGCACTCGGGATCCTCGCCGGGACTACCAGTTAGCATCTGTAATATTAAAACCAAAATATATATATTATATACATTTTGATATTCAAAATCTCGTCAAACCTTTCCACAATGTAATAATTCATTTCACTTACAGTTTTGCACATGTCTAAAATGGCCAGTAAACGATTTGGATTCGAAAGAAATGCTGGAGTGTCAACGGTTACATAGTTATGTAAGGCCGGCATAATATCAATAAAGTAATCCACACCATCCTTTTTAAAGACCTGATAGATAAGTTCGAGCATTTGCCACATTTCGGCAGAAATCGATTTGGATGTTAAATCGTAGACCAACGAAAAGGTCTCCTCATAGAAGTCTACATTAAGGTGTTAAATTAAAATTTAAAAATATTTGAAAATTCTATTCTTGTCTTTAACTTACCGGTAATATTGTGCTGGAATATATGACCCACTACATTAATAACAATTGGATGCAGATTAAGCAAAACGTCCGGATGCTCTTCCATAACACTAAGTAGCGTTTCAATTGTATTTAGCAAACCCATTGCTGTAATAGCCTTCTCATCAGAGCCTTCCTCAGACTCCAATACTTGACTAAATGTCGTTGCCAAGTGTTGACAGATTTCCGTTGCAACTGGGAGCAGTTGTTCGGTAAATGTACAGACAATCTTTTGCATGACATTTGTCAAGTCTTCGTTTTCCGTTTCCCGTATAATGGTCAACAACTCCTTTGTAATCTCTTTGATTTGAGAAGACACATATTGTGGTGCCTCATCCTGCGATGATAGGAACATTTGCAGGCCAATGGCGGCCTCCACCTTAACAGGTAGCTCTTTATCGGTGAGCAAGGCATTCGTGGTTAGGCGCATTGTTTCGGCCAGAACCTGAGGATTCTTGATTTGTACGTCACAGAAATAGTGCAATACCCAACAAGCACGTGCGCGCATGTGACCAGCTGGATTTTGGAATTCCGGAAAGACATACGTGGTGAGCATAGACTCAACCTGATCACGATATAGAGCCTTCTTCAAGAGCACATCTGCGAGAGTACCAATCATATGCAGAGCACCATCCTTTTGTTTGTTGTCTGCATTGGGCGAGGTAATAATTTGCATAATTGTACTCATTGCCTTGGGCAAGATGCCTTTGCGTTTCTTGCAAACGGAATGCAGCAGAGATTGGGCAGCTGGCACTGGTGTAGCATAATCCTCAAATATATCTAAAATGTTGATAACAGTTAATTGGAAAAAAATGATTTCTAAAATAAATCGACAGCTCATACCAAACTTGAGGCGAATGTACTCGTAAGGGTCACTTTCCCAAAGCTCCTGATCAGAGTCGGTAAATGACATGATAGGGAATATGACATCTTGAATAACAGCTACCATGTGTGGCTTTATCAGTTTCCAGGTGTATGCATGGCTCACTCTGTCCAGAACATTTACATCAATAATGACGATAATACTATTTGAAATGTATAACTTACGCAATCTTCAGATAGTTCAACACGTCTGTGAGAACCCGCGGCGAGACATACACGCGATTACGATATTGGTCCAAAATCTTTAGCAGCACCTCCAGAACGCCAGAACTGAAAGTAGGCAGATACCATTCTGCAAACTTCTGGTACTTTTCACTAACCACACTGCTTGGACTGCCGTATCTGCAAAATAAAGTGAAAGCTTATTTACTGTCTATGACAAATAAACTAGAATTCCTTACATGTTAGCTTTCCTTTTTTATATAATTATTAATTATTGATTAGGAACTTACCGCTCAAACATGCGGACCATGATGTGTAGAGCCCATTTCTTTGTTTTCCAGTAGGGAAATTCAGTCCGCTCATCATCATCCAGATGTGAGCAATCGGGCACAGCACGATCTGCAATTTGCCGGCAAATTTCCATCCATTGCGAGAAAATTTCCTTGGTAATGAGATCTAGCGGCAAACTGTACTGTGTTAGTGCATAATAAATTTTGAGAATCTGCTTTTGCAGCAACACGGATTGCTCCGACTGATCATTGAGCAGCGTCATCATCAGTTGATAAATCATTGGCAAAAGCAGATTCATTGCCTCATTCAACGGCGTTCGCTCCTCGAATCGTTTGTATTCGTACGTCTTGACCAGCTGATACATAGTCACCAATGCTCCATTCCAACCGTTCACGTCCGGATTTTGCAAGTAGATGCTAATGTTGTCAACTACTTGTGGCCAACGCCCAGGGAAATCATTCTTTATTATGTGATTCACACATACAGAAAGCTGCACTCTGCAAAAGTATTTATTTTGATTTTATGCAATGAATTATGATAAAAATACAACTCTTACCTGATTAATTCTGGAGCGTGGACAATAGCGTCTACAATAGCACCGCGAATCATTGCGCGATCTTGCTCATGTATGGAAAATGGTATCGGCTCGCCCGGCTTGGTTTCATGATCCGACCAGCTGCTATTAATAAGATTCTTTAGATAAACAGCGCCGGCTTGACGAACTGGTTGATCCAGCGACGTTTGCATGACGATTTGCAATATAGTCGGAACAAAACCAATAATTTTGTGTATCTAAGTAAAGAAAATTGTAAGAGCATGGGCATGGATAAATAATTTCGCCGGCTGCCGGTTTGTTTACACAGCTGCCGCATAAAATGACGTATGAGTAATGCGATTTTCTGCTATTTACAATAGCTAGTTGGCGTTTCGCGTGCCAATGAAAAATCAAAACATTGTATTGATACAACAATATTAACAGCACAACACATGTATCACCTGGGATTCCAATTCTACTACCACTCGGGCAAAAATTAGAAATTCCAAGCACAAATTGTCAACTCACATGTGATTATTTATACAAAAATACATATTTAAATAGCATGCGTTTTCCCATTAAAGAAGATCCAATCAACGTGCTCTGCTCGTGGTCGACGGCAGTAGCAGTTTGCAATAAATACTGATAAAGACAATTAACCGATTAAATAAGGCGGGGCATAGAAATCGTTAGAAGCTGACTCAGTCTTGAAACACTTGAACAGTGGTACAAAAACAAATGAATAAATGCTTAATTACTGTCAATTAAAAAGAAGGCGTCATTCTTATAATTATTTAGTGAGTTCTTAGATAGTTAAGTTAAATTAATCACGTGTGAATGGTTGGAATTCAAATTATTTTTAATGACAGTTTACAGAAAACTTTATTTTTTTGAGTTGTTAAACATTTTTAAAAATAAAAATTTGTAGTGTGTTAATAATTTCTTTACGATTTAATTATAATAATTTATGGATTTTCTTAAAAATGATATACTATATTCAAGTATACAATTGCCTAAAGTTTCTATACGATTCATTGCCGTATGCAACTATCTTTTAGACCACAGTACTTGTTGCCACACAGCAACTAATCCGCTGTGCCCGGTTATGCAGTTTTAAAGCAAAAAAAAAAAAAAATCAGTTAATTTTGGCAAATATAAACTTACTACTAATTCAAGTACGCCCGCATATGATATATACACCCATACATCTGCAAAATAAATCTGCATACACACACACACATATATATACGCACTAGTATATATCCAATAAGAGCAGATAGGCAATAGGAAGGGAGAGGTTAAAAGCGAACAATTAAGAAAGCACATGGTTTTCAATTTCTGAGTTTTGGCAACACCAAGTGGCGAAGCGATGAAAAGATATGATGTCACAGAAGCCAACAGATTAATAACAAGGCTGGCTTACTTGTGCTAGTTGGTCCTCCGCAGCTTTCCTTTGGTCGGGATTCGGATCAATCGTTGCGCGCAACAGTTCCGTCAATTTCTGTGCCTCCATTTTCGCGTAAGTGGTTTATCCAATTTGCCGGGTTCGCTGTGATTGTTGCCGAAACAAAAAAACTCCCACAAAGCACCCGAAATATGCTCGATTTTACTTCAATTGTCGATTGCAATTGGCACTAGAATAATGGCAATTGCAAAAAATGTGCCAATAGAAAAAAACGTGGAAAAAGGCTGTCACAGCCACACAACACCGCCGAAATTTCCGAGTCCGAACGTACTTCGGAAAAGTATCGATATTTATACTGAATATCGATTAAGAATATTCGTTCATTTTTCGTTGAATAATGGTGTTTGTCAATGAATTGAAATTAGATATTGTATTACATGTGAAGGCATTGAAGAGAATTTGATGTTTGAAATTTAAAAATTCAGTTTAAAAATGGCACAGATTTTTGTGTACGTATTTCTATAGAGTTGCACAGATTTATTGCTTGTTTTGACAGTGCTGTTAAACACACTCCGAGAATGCAACACTGTCCATTTATGTGAGTATGAGTGTGAGAGGAGTGACAAAGAGCGAAGTTTTCTAAATGACACATCGTTACTGGAGGAGGTGTGGTTGAAAATTTATAAACTTGGCTGTTTATCAAAGCTGAAATTCATCTGCAAGAGGTGTGAAACTCGAGCTTGGAGTGTAATTCATCGCGTTCAATAACAACATTAACCAAATCCTCAGCCACGATGACAGGCAGGTTACCGGCATGCGTAATTGATGTGGGCACCGGGTAAGTTTCGTGCTGTGAGCTTCTTTGTAGTTTGTAGCTATGTTGATAGTGAATCAGACTAAACGTAGCGTCATCGTTTATGCAGTTACTCGAAACTTGGTTTTGCTGGTAATAAGGAGCCTCAATTCATAATTCCCTCGGCTATTGCCATTAAGGAGTCCGCCCGAGTTGGCGATACCAATACGCGGCGTATTACAAAAGGCATCGAGGACTTGGACTTTTTTATAGGCGACGAAGCCTTTGATGCTACCGGCTACTCTATTAAAGTGAGTAAAACATCTTTTTTTCAACCATATGAAATACTCAGATATTAATCACGGTGCTGATTAAACTTGTTCTCATAGTATCCTGTACGGCATGGATTGGTTGAAGACTGGGATCTGATGGAGCGGTTTCTGGAGCAATGCGTTTTCAAATATTTGCGTGCCGAGCCCGAGGATCATTATTTTCTGCTCACGGAGCCGCCACTCAACACGCCTGAAAATCGTGAATACACTGCTGAAATCATGTTTGAGACATTCAATGTTCCTGGTCTCTATATTGCGGTGCAGGCAGTGCTAGCCCTGGCTGCCAGTTGGGCATCCAGATCAGCGGAAGAGCGGACACTAACTGGCATCGTGGTGGACAGTGGTGATGGTGTGACACACGTTATTCCCGTGGTAAGTGGTTTTATTTGAAATTTTTTAGGTTATCTTATCACTGCTCATTATTTGCGATTTGTTGACAGGCCGAGGGTTACGTGATTGGATCGTGCATTAAGCATATACCGATTGCTGGACGCAATATAACATCTTTCATTCAGAGTTTGCTGCGTGAACGAGAGGTGGGTATACCGCCTGAACAGAGTCTCGAAACTGCCAAAGCGATCAAAGAGAAGCACTGCTACATTTGTCCAGACATTGCCAAAGAGTTTGCCAAGTACGATACGGAGCCAAGCAAATGGATTCGTAACTTTACCGGCCTCAACACTGTTACCAAGCAGCCATTCAGCGTAGATGTGGGCTATGAACGTTTTCTCGGTCCAGAGATATTTTTCCATCCCGAATTTTCTAATCCAGACTTTACTATACCCCTATCGGAGATCGTTGACAACGTTATACAAAACTGCCCCATTGACGTGCGGCGTCCACTATACAATAATATTGTACTAAGCGGTGGCTCGACCATGTTCAAGGATTTTGGCAGACGCTTACAGCGCGATATTAAGCGTTCGGTCGACACACGTTTGCGTATCAGCGAAAATCTGTCCGAGGGCCGTATTAAGGTACAGTATCTTGATACGTTATTTTTTAGGTGAATAAAATCATCAGGGCCTTCTTGGCCAATTATTTATTTTTTAGCCGAAACCTATAGACGTGCAGGTGATTACGCATCATATGCAGCGTTATGCTGTTTGGTTCGGAGGCAGCATGTTGGCCTCAACGGTATGTAAATAAATACTATAAAAGAGTTTGAGATTTACGTACAATTGTTCTTTTAGCCGGAGTTCTATCAGGTGTGTCACACTAAGGCTGCCTATGAGGAATACGGACCCAGCATCTGCCGTCATAATCCCGTCTTTGGTACCATGACATAATCATAGTCTTTGGATGTAAGTGGCATATACTCTATAATGCTGCGCCTTAATCTATTGTCGTTTTGAAGTCGTTTTCTTTGTATTCTATATGCGATTACTTATTCCACGCTATAGTATTGCTTAGCCCTTAGTAATGTTTTTCTGTGTTAAGTTCTAAAGTTGTCTAAAATATTTTGTATATCAACAATACGTATAAATAATTTTGGCCAAATGATGTTTACTTCTAGTGTAATTCAGATTCTGACTTTTGAATTAAGCTAAAAGACCTATACAGAACAACAATGTCTGCCAGTTGAAATTCTTAAAAGGGGCATTACTTCTAAAAGATTATATATTTGTAACTTTTAAACAAACCTACTATACACACACACACACACACACAGTAAATGTCGCTTCATTGAATATCGATCGAAACCCAATTATACATTTATGAATTTGTATTTTCAAAATCCGCGAAGAGAAGACATGAAAAAACTAGTATTGATGAAAAATCTGTTTGTTATAATTGATAAGCGTAAAATTGAAGGCATTCATAAAATCAATAAAACATTCTTTAAGCTAAAGGTGAAATACATATTCCAGTTTCAATGGCAATTGCATTTATTTTTGTTCTAAAGCTTTGACAAGAAATTTGATTAATGCATTACATATTTTCTGAATACACAAGTGTAATAAACTTTACTTAATCAATTTTTTGTGACTGGCGCATAAGCGTAAGAAAACATGTGTTTTTGAAAACACCTGAAGAGCGCTGCTCTAAGGACGCTGCATAAGAAGCGATGCTAATACAATTACAATGCAATTAGTAAACTTTTTTTTTTGCTCCATAGAAAATGTAGTGCAAGTTATCGTCTTTAAGTAGGTGTGAAGAGTATAATATATGTATGTGAATGAATATTGGTAGACAAGAACTGGACTATTTTAATCCACATAGTCGCTGGATCCTTCCTCTTCGTCATCATTGCTGCTACTCGATTGTGCAACGGCTGTTTCCGGTGATCTCAAATGTTCAGCAATACGAAAGTTGTGCAAAAAATCACGCATCGCATCCATCATCAGGGTTAACGACTGCTGTAGACCAGCTTCTAAAAGAATCAATTACCAAACGAACAAAAAGGTGATGTAATAACTTCAGACACAAATATTACTAACTAGTCAACATTTATCAACAATATATGAAAACCGAAATATAATTTTAACCTTCAGCTTCGCCTTGGGCAATTGGTCCTCGCCTTTGTTGCTGGGCGACTAAATCAAGAGCAACGGCACCATCCTCACCAGCAACTCCAGGTTGTTGTTGTTGCTGCTGTTGTGGGGCAGTAATGTTGTTTAAATTGAATGACGGTAAGAGCGATTGGAAAAACATTGACACTGAACTGTTGGCGTTGGTAGTTGGGCTACTACTTGAAGATGACTTACTGAAAATTAGTTAACAAAATTATACATATTTTTACTCAATCAACAATAATTTTAGACTTACCGCTGATAACAGTTTACGGAGTCAGCGGGTGGAAGTGGATCATAAGTCATGATTGCTTGCTTTTCCTTTGCTACGAATACGGCTAGGGGCACTTTCTCCTTGTAGTCGGAGAGAACCACGTGACGTAAAATTGGACGCGGTGGTGTGCCGCTATAGCGCAATGAACGCTTCTCCTTGTAATCATTGACAAGTGAATCTTTGCCATCAATGCGATCCAATACACTATTTACATTCGTCTCCAACCAAGATAGAACGTCATTTTGGCGCCACACGATTTTTGCTCGACACACATACAAGCAAACGAGTTGATGCAGTGCTGGCGATTGACTATAGTAGTAATGGCAATCTATAAGATTAGGTTACAATGCTGATAAATAAATATGACTCACTTGCCAGACACGTCGGCAAAGAAATATGAAGAAGCTAGTACGCGTTTGTCCGTTTGCACGGACATCTCGTCGAGCAAAGGACGCAGTACGCCAGGAAACATTAAAAGTGCATATTGCAGAGCCTCATCAGCCCGATCACAGCTGCCATTAAGCGTATACAGAGCCAGGGCATAAGAGTACGCCATGTTCGGTAGCTGGGCAAGATTGCGTGACGCGTTATATTGCTCAAAGAATTCCACCAGCCAGCTATACTGCTTGCTCCGCAATGCATAATAATCCATGACCAGAATCATGGCCAGTGGATCAACATCTGGCTGCAGACTCAACAACAGTTTGGAGATCTCGAATGCAGTGCGACAACATGCGCGTTCCTCCAAATACTGTGCATGCTTAAAGAGCACAATGTAAAAGGCGCGATTCTCTTGACGACGGTAGTCCAGGCGAGAATTTCCCGATGTGAGGCTGAAATTGATATGCAGTGACGACTCAAGCAGTAAAAGTGCACGTTCAATCAGCTCGGATGCTAACGCAAAGTCTTCTGTCATCTTGCAAACCTCACTGAGTTGTACGAGCGAGTCAACATGGTAAGGGCAGCGCTTAATTAGGGTGATCAAAAATTCTGAGTCTATGCGTTCTAGTGCAGAAAGAAACATATGCTGTATGCCTTGATAGTACTGGCTATGCTGAAAGCTGAACCATTGAACATCGGTGTTTTGAATTTTGGGACTTGTAGAAGTGCCCGGTGTTTCGACTGTTGGTAACAATTTCATTGTGATGATATTTTTTGTCAAGGGCGGCCACGAGTCCTTTGCAGTTACCATGTATGTGGATTTAAGGGTTAGCTTTTGCCGTCCACGTTTATTTCTAACGAAAAGAAAATTTAAAATGTTATTAACTTGAGTGTTTCTCCGTATAGAAGGGAGAAGGAAGAATGGATGAATTTATTTATTTATTAATATAAAAGATGGGATAATAAATATTAATCAATCAACTCACTCAACTTTGACAACGCGTTTACCAAAAGTGCGCCGCATTTCGTTCTGTTGATTCAGATGTTTGAGTTCCACCGCCAAAAGCTTCTGGCTCGCCTGCTGCCTAATTACAGAAGACGTTGCGGAAGTCTTTTGTATATGCTTGGGAGCCATTTCATAAAGTTTCCCATAGAGCGGATCAACATTCTCCAAGTACTTCTCTTGACGCTCATTGTCTTCGCTGCTTATGTGATTCCCATGCGACTTGGTCTTCTTCTTGCGTTTCTTCTTCTTCTTCTTAGCAGCGGCGCTAGCTTGCATAGCCGCTGACGGATGTTCCGTCTCATTGTCGTCTTCTTTAAACTCGCTCTCGGACAGGCTTTGTTGATTCAGCTATAATGTGACACGCGTCATTGGTGCATACGTAGAATATTTATGCCTATGTATGTGTAATCTTACCAAATCGAATGGATTTAAATGCGAATTCACTCGAACCGTGTCCAGCTCGTCGTTGTCAGTTAAGTGATCATTGTCCAATTCATCATCTGGCGGCGGGGCCAGCTTATCGGCGCCGCCTTGCAGCTTCTTTAGCATACGAGCGGACATGTTTTTTCGTTTCTACTAAGCAAATTTATACATGTGAAAAATGATTTACAAAAATATTACAAACAAATGTCGTCCCCTCTTTAGTTTCCTTGTTGTTATTTTTCTTGTCAGAGAAAGACTGACATCCCTGTTTAATAAATACAGATATCAACTTTAATTTCGCCATAACAGCGAAAGAAACATAACATTTTCTCAAACTGCTAATACTTCGCATGAGTCTGGTAACACTTTCCTTTCCTTTTTGTTTATAAGTCAATATAACCACACAGTTTTTGGTTGTCGACTAAAAGATGAAAATCGACTATTACTTGATGTTTATAATAACTGTGGCGTCGTTAATCCTTTTTAGGGGTTTTTTTTTTGTTTATTAATAGTTGATTGTTGTTTTTTTGGTGCCGTGTATTTCCCAAAAGCCTAAAAGGATATATATTGGGTTGCAAATCTTGTAACAATCAAGAGTCAATTTTGGCGCCAGTTTCCTTGTCTGTTTGCAAACTCTGTTTGTTGTCATCATGGTGGTTGTGGCTTTAAGCTTGGATGACGCGAACAAGCCACCTACTCAATTGGAGCTTGATACTATATATCGCATCGGACGTAAAAAAGGACTGGAGTTTCAAAGTGACGATGAGGTGAGACAATCTCGCACATTAAATTCTCATGACATTTAATTGTTTTTTTATCCATCAGTCTATGGAGTTGGCTCACGCAACTATAGCATTATTAGCAGGCGGCATAGTGCGAATATCTGCGGTAGCAGGTAAAGTTCAAGTGAATGGTCGGGAAACAGAAATAAAGAGCATAGTTAATTTTGATTTTATCAATGGCCTAGTTGAACTAAATTTTGGTAATGTTAAAGCCAAGCTATTCTTTAACAACGACAAACATGATGAAAAGGTAAGTGTAAAAAATGCTTTGTCTGTGGCAGTATCAGGAAATGATTTCCATTTTCAGGCTCATGACAGCAGTGGCTTTGAGGAGGAGTCAAGGGATAAGTGTGCGAATATAACAGGTTGTAGCTTTACCATTCCTGAAACAATAACTTTGTCTAAGGCCAAGGTATCTCCTGATGATGTCAATCATTTCGACAACAAAATGGTAAGCGAGAAGAAGTGTTATTTCAAATTACAAAATATTCACATTGCAGGCGCATGATGGCAGTGGTTTAGAGAGAAGATCCTGGATAGATCTGTCAATATTACTGGCGATAGCTTCATCATTCCTGAGACAATTCCGCCTTCGGCAAACACCACTTATGATGGCGCTAGTTTTAACATACCTGAAACGCAAGCAATTATCTTCAACCGACATTCAAAACGCAACGAAGTGTCAAAAGTTTCGGATGATGAAGATTTCTTAATACCTGAAACACAAGACGTTTTACCACCCAACTTTAAGTCAGTTTTAGATGATCAAGATCAAAATACTCTTGGCGATGATGCATCGGAGCTAGGCACCCAAATACGTATTTGCACACAAGATTTCAACGAATTCGATGAAGATGCCATTGATGATTTTGATTCTTCTCTTTTACTTGGAGATGGTGCAATAAAAGTATTTAGCAAAGGAGTTTCAAAGAAACCACCTGGTAGTTATGTCGTCAAGTTAGAAAAATAACTCTATTAATTTAAAGTACTTGTTTCCATTAGACAACACTGGAACCGAACAAGATTTAAAATGCTCTGCCGTAAATAGCACCAAACTGGATACTGAATTTTCGTGCAATAACGTTTACCTAACGCCAGACTTATCTGCTGTAGAAGGAGTACTCAACGACGTACCTTGCACACCGGATTTGTTTGATTTTGTTAATGATGAAGCAAATCAGAGTAGCAGCTCTCCTAACAATGAATTAATTAATGTTACTGCCGATGTACATAAAAATTCTGTCAGTAGCAAGAATATCTACATAGAAGAGAAGGCTATAGTTGCCAAAATTGAGACCATAGAAAATATTCCAGGGGAGTCGAGAGATAATTTTGATGACTTTATTGAAACACAGGCATATCCAATACGAAAATCATTTGAAAGAGATGTCATCGCACAGGATAAAGTTGCTACTCAACAATTTAACGAAATCAATAGTGGACAGATTGCAAGTCATCTTAAGGATAATGATGATTTCGTTGAAACTCAAGTATTTTCAAAACGAATATCATTTCTTAATAATAATTCACGTGAATACATTGGCCCAAGGGTAAGATCTTCTGAAGTTTCCAAAACCAAACCGAAAGAAACTGACGAAGTCAACTCTTCAATTTTTTCTGGGCCCCTACCAAAGGCTAAATCGAATGAAATGGCAAATAATCCAGAGGACTTGATTGCTACTCAGGTATTCTTTAAAGAGCCTCAAACATTAAAATCGGTCAATAAAGAGTCATCGAATACTAGCATAACTAACAGTGAGGATATGAAGGAAACTCAATTGTTTGTTAGTCCAAAGAGTACAGGTTTGCTTTGCAGTCCAATATTTTTGTATCTATTGATTAAATCGTTTTAATTACAGATCAAAATAATTGTTCGCGACTTGATATATCAGACTCCCTTAGTATTGGCGATGAGTTAGATCAAGAGCTCAAACAACTGATTGCACTTACTTCATTACCGAGTTCGGCCTCCGAAGATGAGGAGTATTGCAAGCGCACTAATTTAAGATGCATGATCGAGGAAAGAGAGGAAAATAAAGTAAGTAGAATGTGCGATAAGCAAAGGATTATAAATGATTTGTTTTTGTTTTCTACAAATAATATAAGCTGCACTATATATACGCCAATTAAAGGAGCTGTTTAACCAATCGGTCAATGAAACAAGTGTAGATTTTGGCCGAAAAAGACTTTCAGTAAATATACGGAAACTTCCTGAACAAATCCTTGCTATTGGAGTTGAAATCAACACGGAAAAAACACAAATGGTTGCTAAACGAACATAACCGAAAGAGGTTATTGCAGCCAAATGGGAAGTTAACATCACGTGAGTTGCAGCAATGATACGGTTTTTCACTTTAAATTAAGATAATTAGCAGCAATCCTTTACAGCTCCAAAAAGGCAACGTTCAGAAGGAAATTCAACAAAGGGGAGTCTAAATGTAAAAACTTCTCTTTCAGTTGCTCCAATAGTTGTTCGTCCACCGACAGCTGAAGGTTTTGGAATTGTGGAGCAAGAAACTTTAATTACATCAGATACGAAAAGTCTGCATTCTAAGAAAAATAAAAGCAATGAGGGTTTATATGACAAATCATCTGCCAATGCTATTTCAAAGAGTCAACGGTCCAAAATTGAGGAAGGTCACAAGTCATTTAAAGAAGTGGCCCTTCCCAAGCGCAGTAAACGTTTGGCGACACTTCAATCTAGTTCTGAATCATCTGAAACTACAGATTTAAGTACGAAATCTAAAAAAAAAAATCAATGGTGAAACAGATAGGAAAATATTAAAATTTAAACCAGAAAGTGAATTGATGACTGACGTTAAAGAAATTGGCAGTAGTTCAACTCCAATAACTACAACGAGGGGTGAAAGACAAATTAATCGCGTTTATGAGAAATCATCGACTGCGGTTAAACCAGCATCTAAGATTGACCATTCAAGTAAACCAGAGAGCATCACTAAAGGTTATATTGTCTAAATAAGACTGTCATAAGTGTACCTACTAAATTAATTCTTTGTTCACAGTATCTAGCGGCTCAAAATTTGAAAAGAAAATTGAAAAGCGCGAAAATCAACTGTTATCTGACGCTAAGACTAATGGTAGAAGTTCAACCCGAATATCTAAATCTAGTGATAGTGGTCGAATAAATCGGATTCATGAGGAGTTATCGACTGCAGTTGAAAAAGCATCTAAGCTTGATAATTCAAGCAAATCAGAGAACATCACTGAAGGTAGATTTGACTAATTGTGATTTTCAAACATTTACAAGTTTATTTGTTGTTTGTAGAGTCCAGTCGTTCAAGATCGAAAAAGCAACGCGAAAAATCAGGAAAAGAATCGACAATTGAAGCTAAGCCAATTGTGAGCTCTTCAGCTCCAGTAACCTCACCTAGGAATGCTGGACTAACGAAGGTCATAGATGAGGAGGCATCAACTACAATTAAACGAGCTTATAGTAAGTTGACATTTTTATTCAGAAAAATTGTAAAATGATTTTTTACTTTTGCATTTAAGGTAGTCGCAGCTCTAATCTACTTTGTAAGGATTCACTTCATAGTAAGTTCTTCATATTTTTATAGAATTAAATTTATTAACTCATTATTGAATCCACAGATATTAACAATTACGTAATGACAATAAAAAGATCGGGTCGAAAAATTAAATTAGCATTGTCAATGTGCAATTTTACAGAGCTGCGTGAACTGTTGTATTCCTTGAGAAGTAAGAGTCGAATACATTTTTTTTTTATTATTTTTAATATTTTACAATTTTTATTTAAGATGTGTTTGATATTTCTGAGGATCCGCTTTGCTGCGACATACTTCTCATGGACCGTGGAGAACGCACGTACAAGTTTTTAATAGGAGTTGCATCTAATAAGCCCATTTTGTCAACATGTTGGTTACACGATATTAAAGAAACTCGCTCCATAGTTGTTAAGTCGAATCACGTATTCAGAGACTATAAATTCATGGAGATCTTCAAGTTCAATCCACTATCAGTCTTGGAACATCAGAATATATTGAAAGGCCTTAATTTCATGCTTGGTAATAACATACAACCAAATGTTAAGGATATGCAAGGTGTGCTCATTACAATCGCACTTATTCTTAAATTTATCTAAAAATGTCTTCTGTACTTTGCAGCGATCCTTGAAAGCGCAGGTGGTACAGTGCACAGCAGGCCTCCTAAAATGTCAATTGATGGGCGTCTTTATGTGGTGTCCAATCAAAAGGATAAAGATCTTTGGCGACTGCTCAGGAACTACACTAACCTGGAATACATCAAAACGGAAGGCGTTATGCAGGCGCTTGTGCAACATAAACTTGATTTGTTGGATGTGTACAAGCTCAAATTTTAGTTTTTAAATTGAATATTTACTAAATTTTGGTTTTCAAGTTGGATATTTACTATTTGTTTTCATATATACTTTCATTAGATACATATGCATCCTACTTTATGTTTTGGTCATCATACTTAATTTATTCCATCTTTTTTCGCTTGGAAGCTGTTGGCTTGTCGAATTGCTGCCTCATGCCGCCGGCGCGTTCATTGTGAAATTTCATATTGTTGGAGGTTTCGGCATACCAAGGGGAATCGAATTTGGTTGTATCTTGATCCACCAAATGTGTGTATTTAGTGCGACCACAGCGTCCGAAGTTCTTGACTTGCATCACTTTAGGCAGTATTGTCTTGTCAAAATGATCCTCGAGCGTGGCCTGAGCAAAGTCACGTTTAAGCACATCATTCTCCTCGTCCAGATAGAAAGCACCACGATGATAGTATTTTTGTAGGAATTTATATTTGCCTTTGGTCGCCTTGTTGGTAACAAGCTTTGGGTTCGATCGCAGTTCCTGACGACGCTCCTCCTCAGTTAGATTCCGCATGCGATCGATTTCGATTTTTTCTCGGTCCGCGCTGTAAATATAGAAGTTAAAATTGAAAAATATGATGATTTTATGTATTTAAAGTAGCCTACTTGTCTCGCTCCTCGCGATCACGCTTCATGCGTTTAAGCTCTCGTAGTTTCCACGCTTCGTACTCGACCTCGTCATTTTCATCGGCGGTACATACATCATCAATAGACGCTTCATTGGTCTCTGGCTTAACCTTCTCTAAGTCCTTCTTGACGCTCTCTTCCACCATTCGCAAGGTGGCGCGCCTTCGTTCTTTAGCCGCTCGTTTGGCCTCTGCTTCGATTTGTTTTTGTTTTTGGACTTCACGCTCTTTTTCTTGAATAGTGGCTCGATCTCGTTTACGAACAAATAAAGGCTTCAGACGTGGTTCATTTTCCTCTTCACTTTCGGTCTCCTCCTCATATTCGGTGCTTTCAGACTCGGAAGATTCCGATTGCTTTTCATCCTCTTTTTGGAGCACTTCTTCTTCTCGTTGTTGCTGCAACATTCGCGCCCTTAATTTTGAACGTCGCTTCTCCAACTCTGCATCGCTCAGCTCGGAGTCCGTGTCAGATTCGGAAGCCAAGGTAATTTTATTGGTTGCCCGTTCAATGCGCTGCTGTTGCTCGTTAGTGTCCTCCAAAAATGGTTCATCATCCTCGCTTGCACTTTCTACCATCTCCGGCTCATGAATGTGCCGATGGCGTTCACGTCGCTCGCGTTCTAAGTCTTCCATATCAGCAGGGCGGGCACGCAATCGTCGCAAACGTGGATCGTCGATATCGCCGTCATCCTGTTGGCCTATCGGCTTCTCTTCAGCACTGTCACGCCGGTCTAATTCAACCTTGTGACGTTCAGCTTTGTGGCGCTCCAAACGCTTGCGGTTGTCCACGAAATCATCATCGTCACTTTCATCTGAACTAGAATCAGCGCGTGCATAGTCAGGTCGCTTGCCAGATATATAGCGCTGCACTTTCACCTTTTGCATGGAAATCTCCCCTGAAAGGGAATGGGTTAATTCAATTATCCTGCATTTACGAGGACTTCTAGCTCACCCTTTTCATTTCGAACGGGGACTGCCCCCGCGGTACATTGTATGCCCGTTGGAGCCGCTGGGATGCTCATAGTTTGTGTTGAGTGGGGATGCAAATCGGAAAACAATTTGCTTGTCTCGTTATTTATATTTTCTTCCAGCAATGAGTATTTGCTAGAGTGACCACACTTTGAATTAAAAAAATACCATTGCGATCTAGATCTTTGTTCACCGGAATTAACTATTGCGATTCCGTGGAGGAATAACAAAATATAAATGTATACGATACATTAATGTTTTGGACTTTTCCACAGGATTAATGAGTTTTGTAAATAATTAACATTCTAAACAACACAAAACAGTTGAGATGGACTGAAATTTGTAAAATGTCTACATTTTTATATAAAAATACTGAGAAATACCAAAAATGTTTTTTTATTATTATTATTATTATTATTATTATTATTTATATACTGCTGTGTGTACACTAGCTAGACACTGCTGTCAATTTCTTTAGATCTAAAATAATTAGAAATTGTATTTTTTCATTTTTTACTTAAAAAATTGTTTGTTTAATTATTTTTATTGGGGTTGTTAGTTCCGAGTCGTTTTATTGAAAACTGACGATGCCACCTTCCTCTGAGTAGAAGTTTTAACGTCGACAATTTTTGCAATTTTTTTGACGCCCACTTTAATTAGCGAACGCAATTAGCAATTGGCTTTAAAAGCTTTCTTTTTAACAAGCTTCAGGGAAAGACACCCACATTCAGGGTTACGAGGGCAAATTAATTGAAATGAAACCATGTTAAGTTGGCGATTATTTAATAACTATATATTTCCTAAAATATTCATGCTCAAACGAAACGATTTCCTAAACTGTTTTCAAATGCATTTGACTAAAAGCAGATGTAGATTAACTAATTATGTACATAATTAATACGTCAACTCGTAGGCGCATTACATGGCCTCCAGCAAACACAGATGACATGCAAGTTGTAATACTTTCTTTCTGTGATAGGGGAAGCACCGTATTTTAAGTTAATGTTCACACGCCTTGGATCGCCAGGTAGATGTGTATATTTTGGGTCAATTAACTTCTTGATATAGATTTATGTGTATTATTGGCGGCGCCTCTGGTGATTTTTTCAATTTTAATTTGAAATACATTTCAATTAAGTCTAAGCATTTTGCAATAATATGGGACGAAAAAACGAAAGAAATTGTAAACAAATAATTTTCTATTAACAACAACGTGATCCGCTGTTCCGGATCAAACTTGTTATAGTTATCTAAGGTTGTGCATAGACAGTATGCATAACCAAAGACCAAAGCTCCCGCCCCAATTGAATCGCTAAGATAAAAATATATTTCTATATGTATAGTACTGTTTATAGTTCACTTGAAAATTTATTTAGTTATTTGCACATTTAAATTCGCCTTATGGCTGCACAAAATTCATCACTCAAAATCTAAAATGTTTTCAATATTAGAGGTCTTATGGCTCAACATGGCTGTTATGGCTGTTACACGCAAATCGTGATGTTGGACGCTGGAGGCGCTTCCGATTAGCCTTTGGGTGAGTAGTTAATTGTTCGTGTGTGCGTCGTACCGATCCGCATACGAGACCGCCTTAAAGAAGTTGTCTCCGGTATTTTCCGCCAATTATTGATGTTTTGCCTGTGCGTGAATCATGTAACTATGTTTTCCAGTGCATCATTTTTGAACAAGCAACCAATTGCAAAGAGCATTATGTTACGACTTGGTCATATTTAATTATAATAGTTTTCATAAACGAAATTATATTAAGATCAACGTTTCCATAGTATCAATTGAAATTGTATATCATGAAGATGTCAGTAAATTCATTAAATTCTCTTTGGCGATCTCTCTCCCTGTATTCAATATCCATTTTAATTTGTTAGCCGAGCTCGCTCTTTTTTTTTTGTTTTGGTTTTTTTTTCACTGTGCTCTTTCCAATACCAAAACACAGTGAGAAGCTGGAGCCCAGTGAATTGTTGTCCATTAGGGGTTATAAAAGCCCATAGCAAGCGCTGACCGCAGTTCATTCCATTGAAAATTGTGGAAAGCGTTTGATCTATTGGATACCTAAATTTAACCTAATCAGTTTATTTTCGATAACTCTATGAATAAGTAACACGACTCAACAAAAACATAGACAAAAAAAAACTGTATTTTTTATTATAAATGTATTTAACAAGTGTTTAGTGTTGTAAATTAACAGAATTTACGTTAATAAAATACAAAAATAATCAATCAATAATCAATAATCAATCCTCGAAATACAATTTAGGACATTTTTAACTTTGTTGTGTTTTGCAAAAACGAATACGAAAACTTCAATTTTCACGAAAGTGATTTTTTGAAAACCGATTATATAATATATTTAAAAGTGTAAGTTTTAATACATTTTTTTTTAAGTAAGTAATTGAGCTGTTTATTTTTATTTTCATAAAGTCACGAAATGTTAGTTAAATGTTTGTAATTATAATTGTTGCTTATTTCTAAATTTAAATTAAAAATTGCATAAAAATGGTGTTCTTTGGATTTACGATTACTTCTAAATTTTGCAACCAAATTCTTTCATGAATAATTATAAATATACTCCTGTAGATTTAAACAAGATTCTAAAGTGCAATGACCAATTACCTTTCAATTTTGGGGAGACAAACAAAGCATAATGCAAAAGTATAGTAAATTTTTTTATATTTTATTGTTTTTTTTTTTAATTATTTACTTAGCTGTGTTACGAACAATTACCAAATGCATTGTAAGGAAAATAGATTTACAAAATGTTATATTTATGACTTCATCACGCTATATACATAAGGTAGTTATTTAGAGTTCGCTCTAACAATTAAATCACATAGTTATCTCGAGAGCTCGCTTGCAATAAATTTTAATAAATTTATGTCCAAATACTCGACGAGTATTAAAACGTCAAATGGATTTGCGCCCAAGATGCCAGCCAAGTCGTATTCTTATTAAAATTCTTATTATTATAATTAATATTAATGGCCAGGCAGCCAGTCAGTCAAGCGCAAGCGAGATATGCGTATATCAATTGACTTGATAAGACTGTTGACTGAAAATTACGATGCTTGTCCATACAGATATAGAAATGCAATCCTCATTTAAAAGTGGTGCGTGTTTCGGTTAAAGTTAACATAGAGAGACTCAGAAACAGAGTAGATTTTTTTTTGGTAGAGAATCGTTTTAGTCGGTTGTATCTTCAATATTTGTGCCGCTGTTTGCTTCATCGCTCTTCAATCATGAGCCAATTTCTAGTCAAAACTGGTGTAAGGCAGGTTTATTTTTCCGATTGAAACCAGTTAAATTCGCTTAAATCTGACTTGAGCCATGCGCCAGGAGCTGCTCTTCTTACACACACTTGTATACGTGCTTGAATGGTCATAAGATACTCCTCATATCAAACCGTCGCTTGTTTTTCTGTGGTACACACAATAGAGTTATTTGAGTTTGTAAGGCAATTGGCATTTCGATCGCAACAATTTATTTGTTTACTTTAACCATACCACAGCCAGATATTCAAAATTTTTACGTTGATCAGCAACAAAATAAATATATAAATGCCTTTTTTAATTAATTTGTTTATATAACGAAATAATATTTGTGTACTCGACTTGATGCTATTACCATCAAATATTGTCACGAGCGTATATATGTTTATTATTACATTTACAATCACATTTGCAGTAACAGTTGAAGATCTTAATTAATTAACGACACCCACAGCTCTTTGTGTTATAATTGCCGCCCTGGCGCAATTTCTCTACCAATAAAACCATGAACTTGCCATAGATGGGTGGCATCTAATCGTCAATCTACAATATCAATTAAATTATTACACTTGTATTAAATTTTTCCCGAGTAAAAAGTTTCTGTAAAACTATGCGTTATATAATTGATGAAATAAAAAATAAAGAAAATGAATTTCTTGTTTGCATTACAGATCATTTTATTGGGCTGTGAGATGTAAATAAAAAAGCGTATTGAGATTTATTCATTATATTACTGGCTACATCCTAAATTTTTCCAACATGTGTACTAGCACCATTTTAAAGCTGTTAACTTTGTGCGCCCTGGCTCATTTTATAAACTCCCACACTCTAAAGGAGCAATCCATTTCAACAGAGCAAAAGTATCTGATTGTGCGAGGCGAGACGCCTGAGGAATCTACTGGTTCCCAAGAGCATCTGCAGTTCAGTAATGCCGCTACACTGCTTCTGAATTCATTCAAGTCGCATAAGATTTTTGCTAGTGATGGAATTGAGGAATGCAGTCAACCTGCACATAAGGCCACTTTTTCGGGCATCGACTACTTCATTTTGCTCTCTATGCTGGTCGTTTCTCTGGGCATTGGTATATTTTATGGCTTCTTCCAAACTGGCGGGAGTTCATCCGATGAGTTTCTGCTTGGCTCTGAAATGAATATACTCCCAGTGACGCTCAGCTTGACAACAAGTTTCATCACGGCGATTGAACTGCTGGGGAATCCCTCCGAGATGTACTTCCAAGGAACGCAGTTTGTGCTCATTGTGATTCCCATGGTGCTGGTCATACCCGTTGCCGTTAAAATCTTTTATCCCATCTACTTTAAAATGGAGTTAACCAGCTGCTATGAGTATTTGGGCATTCGGTTTGGCAAGGAGATTCGTATTCTAGGCGCTGTCCTCTATGTGATTCAGGTCAGTTGCCATATTGCCGGTTACTTAATTGTACTTCAATTTTATTTTGATATTACTATTATTATTATTTTGGTATTACAGATGTGCTTCTATACCGCCGTTGCTGTTCTTGCTCCGGCTATTGCCCTGTCCAAAGCCACGGGCCTGAATACCAAAATAGCTGTTGTTTTAATATACGTTGTCTGCGTCTTCTACTCCTCTATGGGAGGCATTAAGGCTTGCGTCATCGCGGATTCCTTTCAGGTGAGTGGATATGGAGAGCAAAATTCCGATTGGATGATTGTCTTTTATAATTTCCTGTTCGTCTCAGGCTGCTGTTCTGGCCGTCTCCTTGGTCTTGATCGTTGGCCTTGGCTACTTTTATAGCGGTAATCCGGTGGATATATTTCAGACTGCAGCTGAGCAAAGGCGTATGGAGTTTTTCAAGTAAGTTAGAAAAGTTCGCAGGACTATAAGTAGCTATAACTCAAAGTTAACATTCAACTGCAGCTTCGATCCTGATCCAACCGCACGACATACAGTATGGTCTGTAGTCATCGGAGGCTTTTTCTATTGGACATCGCTCTTCTGCACCAATCAGGCTTCTGTGCAAAAGTGCATGTCTCTGAAATCCTTGAAATTGGCCAAAATAGCTTTGGGGTTTGCAATAATCGGACTGATTATTGTCTTTCTGCTTAACTTTTACACTGGTCTGATGGTCTTCAATCATTATGCGGGGTGTGACCCATTGATAGTTCATCGCATCACAGCCTCTGATCAACTGTTGCCCTACTATGTAATCAACACTTATGAAGGCGTCTACACTATTGCTGGAATCTTTGTGGCTGGAATCTTTGCAGCCAGCCTGGGGTAGGTCTTTAGTTGATAATTATTATATATTTTCGACTACATATTTACCTTCGGATTCTCTTGCAGAACTGTCGCCTCTGCTTTGAACTCTTTGTCAGCCGTTACTTGCGAAGATTTGCTTATTAATGGCATGAACATTAAGATTTCATCCGAAAGAGGTGCCACATATGCCAAGTGGATGTCTTTGGGCTTTGGCGTGGTCTCTTTTGGCCTGGTTTTCATTGTGGAACATTTAGGAGGAGTTCTTCAGGCGACATTGACGCTCAATGGACTGATTGGGGGCGTAACTCTGGGCCTCTTTGTTCTGGGCATCGCCTGCAAGCAGGCGAATAGCAAGGGCGCATTTTATGGAGGACTTTTGTCGCTAGCCTTGGTAGTCTTTGTGGGTGTGGTGGCGCAACTTGGCAATTTGGAGACTCCAATGCTGCCAACGTCCATACAAAATTGCAATTGTCATGTGAATGTGACAGGCATGATTGACGAATTACTAAGTGAAAGTCCGCAATCAGAAATTGACCAGGAGGGTTTCATGTAAGTCTAGAAAATTGTTTGCATTTTAGCAGGCTACATTTAAAAATCAATTGATGGAAAGGCAGAATTAACTTGTGTTTAATTTTTAAAATATTAATTTTGGAGGCTCTAGCAAAATAATGTTGAAAGGTTTATTTACCACACCCAATAGAGTGTAGCTTTTATTTTTTTGTATCGTATTTGCACTAAATTCTCTTCTTTAATTCGCCCAACAGCTCATGGTCAATCTTCCGACTCAGTTATATGTGGTTCAGTATGATCGGATGCTTGCTAACCGTTTTTCTCGGATGGCTAATATCACTTATCATCAATGCGATGCAGCGGCGAAGTGTACTAAAGATCACTGGGAAGGGCATTGATAATCTTGCCATATCCGAAGACATTTTCAAAAAGGAAAATCCTGTAGAGTTTACCACAGTGAATCCAACAGAAACGATTAGTGACGAAGGCCATATTAATCTGGCCATACGCCTCGACGATGAAGGCGATTCCAAATAGGGTTTAAATATTAAACCAAAAATAATCCTGGTACTGTAACTGTAACCTCCATGTACAAAGTTGTCGTTTAGTTTGTCGTCAATTCGAGTCGCAAACATTATCTACTAAGTTATAGTCGAATGAGTGATTTTTTATTTATAAGCACATATACAGTATTTGGTGCGATTAGAATACATATTGCAATGCGTGTGACGAGAAGTTTACTTTAGATTTTTAATATGCTACACCTGTATTACTACGCCTAATAAGCTAAGAAGTTATTACAACGCCTTTTGTTGCCTTGATAATAACATCGTTTCAAGAATGTGCAGTTTATTATCTACCATGAAGTGGAGAACGGAAAATACGACCGAGGTTGTGAATTGCTCAAAGACCTTTATTTTGTGTGTTAAATTTAAATTCGAATGAAATATGCACACGTTAAGTACAGTAAATTAATGCAATAATTAATCAATTAATTCATCGATTAGTTTATAAGAGTATTATTAATTACGAAAAAATGTACAATTGAAAGTGTTAAATATATATATTTACAATGCAATGGAACTGCCCGGATTCCTTTGGCTGGCAATCTGGCAATCACGTAACGCTTATTTCCTCATCGCTATCCGAGTTGGAATAATCGTATTCATCATAGTAGAGCTTCATGAACTCTGCGCCTTGAAAATGCCCAGTACTAGTTGCATTTGATTGTTGATGTTGCTGCTGCTGGTGATGATGATGCAGCTGTGCAGCAGCTGCTGCAGCCGCCAGTTCAACTTCTCGCATCGCCGTGAAGTGTGGCGAGTGTTGGAGTTGCTGAAGCTGTTCGAATCTTCGTTGCTTCGCTTCTTGTATGCTGCTCTCCAGCTTAAACTTCAGGTCGGCAGCGACCAGCTGCTTTTGCATTTCGGCGTTGATCTTGGCCTGGAATTCGGCGGCACTCGCGACACCGGGTGGCGATGACGCAGCGGATGACACTGTTGTCGTAGGAGTTGGCGTGGGCGTCGCAGATTGATCACTCATCTTGATACTGGTCAGCAGTGGTGGTGGTGAGCTGATTTGCATGCCATATCCAGTTGTCGTCGAGGAGGTTGCGTGGTTGATGCTGGAAGTGGGCGTCGGGGCACCTTCGACGGGTGAGTTGCTGGTACTAGCCGACTGCGAATGTGGTGATTTGGGTGTGACAGCTGACGGAACTCCCCCCACTCCTCCTCCACCACCACCGACGGCCGATGGCAACTCATCTTTGCCAGCAGCTGTTAATGACGGCGGTGGTGAACTGGCACTGCCATTGGGTGACAACAGCGAGGGCGACAGAGGCGTCAGAGGACGATCGCACTTGGCATCAGACAAATCTGGATTGGGATTGTTCTTGTTGGGCAGCGTCTGGTCGCGGGAGCCACCGTTGGCCAAAAGTTCACGCTCCTTGGAGTTGCGCCACTTCATGCGGCGATTTTGAAACCAAATTTTTACCTGTAAGTGTACATGAAATGGGTAAATTGAAAACGGAAAATGTCTAACTTCGGATGGATAGCTGCGTGTCCGGAGCTGTCCACTGCAGCAGTGCCGGGACAAGTAGACAAGGAGCTGGCCCAAAAGTTTTCATGTCCACAGGCGTAGCATAGAATTCATGGCTAACATACAAAATGCTGACTCTCTTCGGTCAACTCAACTTTTAGGGAATTTCGCTTGCAAACTTTCTGTGGCCAAGGGCAAGGAGATGAGCTAGAAAAGTGAGTGGTGATGGCAAGAGGGAGGTGACGTGTGTGTGGGTGTGGCCGGGCAAAAGTTTCAACTGCAATGCCAACAACAGATGCCTCGCAAATCCATAATAAATGCAAATGAGAGAGAGACTTGCTCAGCGGCAACAAATTGATTAGATGGCGAACAGTGGACCGACATGGAGACAAAATGCACTCAAATGAACTCTTTTGTGTTATACACTCAATTGTGAGCTGGTTTTGCCACACTGTGCCGCTTAAGAGTTGGTCCAACAAAAGTGCTGTAAGCCGCCCATCGTGTGTGCCTTGTGTGTCAGTGAGTGTGCGTGAGTTTGGGTATGTTTATGTGTGTTGCTGCATGTGACAGGGACTCTAAGAGACAAGTAGGACGCCAAACACTCAAAGCAAATTGCAGCAATGCTGGCAACCCTGACAACCACGGTTGCTTATAAGTTTGCGACTGTTTTTGAGTTATTATTCAATGGGTGTTTACCTCTGCTCTGCTGTTCGGTTCTTGCTGTCCTTCGGCTGTCTAGGACACAGCGGGAGACTCGCACTTTGTTGCGAAGCCAACAGGGCAACAAGTTTGCAACAATTTATGGAGCTGCCTGCCCCGCAATCCCGCAATTAGTTTAAACTGATTTAAAAATTCATGCATAAAGCTGACTTTAGTAATTAGAAGGTGAACTGTGACCGAATTCTAGTTTTCACGCAAAATAAGACTGCTTTTCTTAACATTGCAATGATAAGGGGTTCAATCTGTTACAGAAGAAAATGCAGAAAATACAAGCTAGACTTTGATAATGTCGCCCGGAATATAAATAAATAAACAACAATAGCGGCAATAACAAGAACAAAGTGGAAAAGTGCTGACATGTTGAACAAGCGATTAACCGCAGAGATTTGAGCAGCTTAACGTCATCGCTTTGCCTCTGGCTCTAATTCTGTCTCCGCCGTTTATCCAGCCACGTGCCCAGCCTTTCTCGAGGTTTGCTGTTTTACTTACTTCCGGTCATTGAGTTTTCCAGCGTCAATTGCACCCACCCAAGCAATTCACCACCTCTCGCCCATGCCTCACGTCTCATACAACATCAGCAGCAATTGAAATAATAAGCTCAGGCGGCGATAAGATTAATGATTATGGTCCAACCCGAAACGACTGTTGTACGATGCCCGATGTCCGATGTCCGTTTCGTGTGCGTCCTTTCGTCGTCTGTTTTTGATGGAAATTAATTATAAAGCGTGCAATTTAGTATGCGTCTCGGAGTGAACGGACCGTCGATTGGAAAATGAACCTCTATGACTTCCCTCAGCGTCCCTTAATCTCTGCTTACTTCCAAGTTTAATGAGCTTGAAATTATGATGTTTACTCTGGCTTTTAATAGGTTGCTTTTTGGTTGAACAAATAACAAGCCAAGTTCTGCCTACAAACCTCACGTAGAGCTGATTATTGCATAGCTAAATCTCTTTCGAAATAATTGAAGCCTTTCTACTGAAGACAGGCAATCTGCGATTAATTGGGATCTGAAATAATTATAATTTTGTAGACACAATTAATTGCAATTCAAATGTGTACACATTTATTTGCGTTGTTTTTCTAGTATAGTATTGATATACATATTAAACAATGAATGAGTGTGAGGTTGCAAAATTTATACACAAGTAGTGCACATCACGAAAATGTATACGAATGACTTTTACATAACATGTTCATTAGATTTATGTGTAATGTAATGAATGTTTTTTGTAGTCTAAATAGCTTTGATTACAATAATAGATAATCTAGTTTAGTTTTTGAGATTAAATATAATGAACTTAAATATCCAATTTGAGTTGTAATAAAAATAAAGTTCTATGTTGTTGCTCATACTCATAGTTTTGGCCCAAATATAACAGGTTTGAGTCATAAAATTGTTATTTAGAAAGACTTTCTAGTATTTAGACTTTAAGTTTAGCGGTAAAAACAAGTCGACTCCTTACATTTATGGTTATTTGTAGAAAATGTACAAAAATGTTTTCGTATATTTTAGAGTCAAATAATCGATCTAAGTGATTGAACAACTATTCTCTATTCTGTTAAGGTCTCGAGATTCTCAACATATGATCCTTAACTAGTTTGAGCGACATTGACAGCAATGTACAAGAAAGTAATAGATTTTTTAGACATGCCGCCTGCATACGGCGTAATCATTTGATTGAAGTTTTTATATAGCCGTCAGTGTGGAAGCAGAATATAGCGAGAGGCAAATGGAGTTTAAGTGGTGGGAATTGGTTTGCTCAGTCAGTTTGGCTACAAATTGTTTTTGCTCCCTTTGTCGAAAATTGACTTTGGCAATGAGCACAAGCTGTTGTTTCTGTAACGTAAAGGCAGAGTTGAAATCAGAATCAGAGTTAGAGTCGAGAAGGGAGACGAAGTTGTGGAGAGGGCGAGAGTCTGGGTTGGCAACATATGTTAACTAATGAGGCAATTGCTACTTGGGGGTGACTGTCGACCCATCAACCCATCAGCTTCGTCTCTCGGCATGTCATTCGATATGCTGCGTAATAGCGTATTAAATAGTCTTCTCCTATTTGCCAAAGTCGTTTCCAGTTATTTCGAGAGACGTTTTGGGTTACCACCAATTTGCTGATCGGTCAACTAGCCAATGTTGTGTGGAAATAGGAACCGATGCGAAGAAAACATTCTCTTTTGCTGGGCATTTATTTAGCAATTTGTCATAAATTTATTTTGTAACCAAAGTTGCAAATGATGGTTTTTAATGTGCCTAACAATCGTTTTTGTGACGAGCACTTTATCATCAAATGACGTTTGAGTTGTCAGCGAATTTCCGTTGTGTAAAAGGGATTTTTGATTGTCATGGGAATTGTGGCTGACATTTAAGTAAATGTCATATTTAAACTTGAACGAATGTTAAAGAAATTAATATCTTTCTAGATAGAAATTGCAATCTTAAATCAATTGCAGATGTTTCTCTAGACGCCCACAAAGAAATACTGTTTCACTACTGTGGTGATAACAAGACTCATAAAAAACAAGCAAAACAGACAACAAAACAGATCAACCAGAAGTCAGTATCATATTTACAGTCTATACTATATATAAGAAAATAAGCTCACTCTTTTATTTCACAGATTATTTATCATTCGATTTGATTTAAAGCCTTCGCCGTTGTTGGTCGAGTAAATAAAAAGCAGACGAAATCGAAATGACAAGCAAATAAAATGGAAAATAAAAAAATACCGCAAATGTGTGTGCAGTAATCCACCCCAGAGGGCATAACTCCCCTGTCCAGTCTTGCCCTCGCACAGGCAGACAAATGAAATAAAGATAAAAATATTTATAACGTGAAAATTCCAAAAGTGAAGCAAAAATACTGAGAGAGCCTGAAGCTAGCACTGAGTTTTCACAATTGGTATTAAGGATTTTCCCACTCTCTGTACATCATGCATTGTTATTGTTGGTTTTGCGTTTGCTGTGAGCTTCCCCCATTTTTGGGCAAATCAAAAACAGACGAATTTGTTTTGGACATGACACTTAAAAAGTTGCTGCGAGGCATTGCCGTAGCTTTGACACGTGTGTCTCTGTGTGTGTTTTCTTTTTGTGTGCGGGTGAGTGTTGCGTTTGCAGGGATGCTAAAGAGCCAACTCGTTTAGTGATCCCGCGATTCCTTGAACTTTGTGCTTTATGCATGGTGATTTAAAAATGCAAATCAGCTTCAAGTAATCGAGTATTGAGTTTGCCCTCAAGATGTTTTTATTTCCCCCCTGGTGGTGGTTCTCGCAGGCTGAGGTGGTTCAACTTTATGGTTTGCTATTTGAAGTGTGCTATTAATGACAATTAAATTTATCGCAGCCAGATTATGAGGCTTCTAACTGACACTTGCAATTGAGCATACTTCACTCATTTTCATTTGTATTTCTTCATTAGTAATATGCTCACTGCTCTTCAGCTTTACACACTGGACAGACGTACTAATATCTCTCATAAATTGCAGTGTAATAAAAGCGCTTGTTGACCTTTTGGATTGTGTGCCAATTTCGAGTTCGAGTGCGTTTGTTAAAATCGCAATAAAAGTTGCAATGAACAACACTCGAAATGATGAATCACCTGAGCGGTTGCCATCAATGCAACGACTGTCAACCGCAAGGCACGCGACTCTAAAGCCCACAACCAACTCCAACTCTTTCCTGTTCCTGGCCTTTGCAAAACTCTAGGTGCATTCGACTCGGGGGAAAATTTATGACGTGGCGTCGACAAAAGGGCAGCATGCAGTAAATGAACAACAAACCAAAAAGTGCAGCACGAGAAATATAAATGCGAGGCAAGTCCTTAAATCATGTTGCATACAGCTAGGCGCCCAGGACACGCGTTGCACTGCAATCTACAGTTACTCATGCTCTACTCGACTGTGTATGTGGGTGTATGTGTGTCTGTGTGAATGTCACTTAAGTGTGAATATCCACACTCGTTCATCGCCCACACCAAATTTCACAGGCAACCACAAGATCTCCTTCCCCCATTTGGGCTGTTAATGGAGCCGGTGTCGCCATTGCCGTCGGCTGGACAGCACTTTGTCCTTCGTATGACTATGGAGCAGGGAGCGGGGAGAAGGGGGAGACCAGGGAGCAGGGACCAGCCTTGGACATTGGACCAACTGCTGCGATTTGACTGTGCGTTTTTCTGACATTTTTGCACATTCTTTAAACGGTCTCTTTTGGTTCTTTAGCTTTGTTACTGACGCCATCCCGTCGACATTTTCATTTTTCAATTTTTCCACTGGATAAAGTGCAATTGATGAATGCTTTGATTGGCTTTTCTTTTTAATCACATCACAAGTACAAAGTACTACAGCTTTGTTCTATATTTTTTACTGCACAGATTAATGGCAGAGAACTGTGGGCAATAATCGTAAAATAATTGTACGTCTAAAGGATGCAGTGGCAATTCCATATACAGTGCATGATTTGTATAAAATAAGACTTCATGAACCACAAAAATATTTTGATGTTTTTGACTAATAATACTGATCTGATATGATCTGATTGTGCAGCTTCGTACTTAAAGTACTTAAAATAATTGTAATGAATGTAAGTGTCTTTATATACAATTAGGGAAATTTAGAGAACTACTATCTGTCAAAAAACTTTATGGTAGTGTGAATACAGTCGAACTATTCATAAAGATTCAAGTTCATGGTGAGCATTATAAGATCATTAAAATGAATATGATCGATTGAATCAGCAGCAGGCAGCGGCCAGTAAAAAGGGGCGTGAGGTCTTACATTGAATTAATGATGATGATGAATTTCTTTTCCTCTGGAAACCGGCAAATGGGCAAATGTAACTGGACACGCTTATTGCGTAATTATGAAATTTTTATGAATTATAGGCAGTTGCATTGTTGGCCAGACACCCAAAAAAGAAAAAAGAGCTGCACTAATTTGGCATAAAATTGTCAGCATCGTCATTCGACTCTCAATTGTTGGCTGCTGCTGCAGTTACTCTGTTATCTTTGACGGCTGCTGACAAGTCGCAGTTGCCCTCTGATTGAGTTGTGATCGATTACATTTTGACAACGCCAAATTGGTCATGCCACATTTGCTGCAGCATCAGAAACGGAAGTTATAGCAGCAGCAGTCATGTGAAAATATCGTTGTGAAATGCGAACGTTTTTTTTGTTTACCCTTTTATTGGGTAATATAATGAATTATGTTAATCCAATTTATAATTTGCGGCTTAGTCAGTTTTCGAATTTAAATCATAATTTAGCTCAATAACAATAAATACCATATTGAAATTCAATTTTATATGAGAAGCAGAATTATCCATCCACTATGTAATATACATCTCAGCTTTGAATATATAGGATCTTTTCATATATTTCGCACAAACCTAAAAATTGTTCATTCATTCTTTTATTTTCGAGTGCCTTTCAAATATTACGCGGGTAAATAAATAAAAAAATAATAAAAATGAAAATGAAAGAGCAATAAGCTTAATTTTGCCCGACTACACGCAATCAATATAAGCTGCGGCTCTCATGACTCTCGCGTCTGGCTTAAAAGGAGGAATGAATTTCTTATAGCTCGTTATAATTTCATTATATGTATTTCGATGCCAGTGACAGACGACCTTTATGTTATGCACGAGTATGTGTGTATATGCTGAAGACAAGCGACTGCGCATTTAAAGGAAGCACGCCCAGCCCGCCCCTCCTCTTTCCTTGCACCCGAATTCCCCAGTTTGCAGCATGCTCATAAGCTTGGCCCTGCTTCCATTTTGCCCTGCGCGGCCATTGCTGAGAGCTTTTCGATATTCGACTTGCCACTTAAAAGGCGGAGTTTTATTTTCTCTTATTGCTCTGTGTGCTCTTATTTTGTATTTTCATGTTGTTTATATTATTACTGATTATTGTTGTTGTTATTATTGTTGTTATTTTTGTTGTTGAGTCTGATGTGAAAAGTTTTCAAAAATGTTTATGCATGCTTAAAAATGATTTTCATAAAAGCATTATAAAAAGTCTGTTATGAGGACGTCTCGCTGGAGTCTATACAGTTTTATTGGCCATCATGATATACATTTGACACGGATTGGTCAACTTTGAGACCATTAACTATTGAAGAGCATCAGCATATGATGGTCAAAACAGTCAATATGATTCTAGTTGAAGTGAATATGTGAACAACTTAATATTCACAGTCTCATTAATAATTAAATAATAAATAATTAAACTCACCTGTGAATCTTTTAGACCCAATCGCTCAGCCAACTTCTTCCGATCTGGCTTACTAATGTATTTCTGTTGCTGGAATCGCTTTTCCAGCCCCTTTCGCTGCGAATCTGTTTAAGCAGAGAGAGAGAGAGTGCATCAGTAATAATTGTAGTCAACCCATTCTATAACCTCTACAACCCAGTCTACCAACCTGAGAAGACGGCACGACGCATCATTCCTCTGCGAGGCTTACCACGTGTGGAATGCGCCCAGGGAAAGCCCTGACCGGGAGGCAGGGGAAACACTTGGGCACCAACTGCAATGATAATGTTACATGAAATGTGAACTTTGGTAATGGGGAACTGCATTAGACGTGCATGCAGTTTAGGGCATGGTCTGGCAACACTTGTTAATGAGCGCAATGGGGTGCCAAATTGTTAGGCAGTAATTGAGAAGGGGATTAAAATGGGGAGCGGGAACAGAGAAGAAGCTGCAGCATCTACTTACCACTCATGTAGGGATTGCGGCAGTGCGCCAGCAACGAATGCAAATGCGGATGGTTAAGAGTGTGGGGCAGAAACGGAGTGGGGCGACTGGGCATAGGCTTTGCAATCACCGGATGAATGGGCGGGGGTGGTGGTGGTGTCGGATGCGCCGTTGGTGGTCCTCCTGTTGCTTGCCCACTCAACAGTTGTTGCTGCTGCTGCTGTTGCTGTTGTTGTAGCTTTTCTTGCGTTAATCTTCGATTGCTGTTGTCCTCGTTGTTGTCGTTGCCAGTGCCAATTTCATGCGGTCGAGCATCCTGTGCAATATTGCCGATACTATTGTTGTTGTTGTTGGTGCAGGTGCTGTGATTGTTGTCGCTATCACTAATTGTGCTGCCAGGTGACGAAGAGGATGCGGCCGTCGTTGCTGTGGTTTGCGGTTGACAACTATTACCGGGATGCTGCTGTGGATGTTGCTGCTGCTGATGCGTTAGAAATGCGGGATGCGGAAAATGGGCATGTGCATGGTGATGCAGTGGATGCGGCAATCCTAACGACTGATGGTGTTGCTGATGGTGATGATGGTGCGACGTCGGTGTCGCCGCCTGCTGCTGGGAATGATGATGTTGCGGATGGTGCTGGTGATATTGATGTGTGTGCTGTTGCATGATGTTCTGTTGCAGATAAGGCCATATATGCTGCGGTTGCATAAACTCTGTCAGTGGGAAACAAGACCAACAAAAGTGAAGAGTTATTCGAAGTCTCTGGTTTTTAAAATAAATCTTAAAATATTGAAAATTGTAACGCAACGCAGAGAGAAAAATAATTATATTGCTTAAAATGTTTCTATTATTTTGATTTTTGCACCGTTTGAAATTAATCTAAAATGATGATCCTTCTTAACCGTGAATATTGTAGACCAAATTAACAAACAACATAAACTCAAGATATTGGATCAGTTTTAGAATAATATTCCTAAAGTGTTTTCTTTGACGCCCCAAAACTCCCCTTGAAATCAACCCTTACCATGTGGGTGTGGGATAAGTTGTGGCTGTGATTCAGCGTCAGATGCTGCTTTGAAGTGTCAAACTGGCATAATTAAACAGCTCGCAGATTTCAGTTCCAGCAAATCAGCTCTTTCTTCTTCAGATGCCAGCACATTGAAAACTTTTGAGCACATACGGCATCCCACACAGACATTGGCACACACACCTTCGAGCAGACGTTGATTTGAGTTCATGTGGAAGGCAAACAAAAGTTTTGCGCCTTTGATTCCACTGTTGTCGGCTTTAGCCTCCAGAAAGATTTTGGCGCTTTCGGGCTGCATTTCATTTTCTAATTAAACACCCCAAAAGCAGCAGCCCCATTTACAAACACACACAAGCAAACTCCCTGACAGACGCTGCAGGATATGATTTTAATTCGATTAGAGCGACTGAAACAATTAACATATTAACGCCTCTTCAGTTCCTCGTGTGTGGAAGACTGTGTGTGCGCATTGTGTGTATATAATTTGATTCTGAGCTCCCATCTTGTGGTTTAACTTTTTGGCATGGTTGGTGTATGTGTGTGGCGAGTGCGTGGGGGTGTGCCACATGTGTGCCTAATGAGCGCACAAATTAAGTTATAATTGTTCGTATTGTTTGTTTTATTCCTCTGCTTTTGGTCACTTTTGCATCTGTGGCACGGAATATTCCCCAAAACTGTTAGTTTGGCAAAAAGTTTACCCCGATATAGTATGTTTATGGCTTATAAAGTTAATTTGCGGCCTTCGACTACGACGTGAGTAAATGCGCATAGATAGTATTTATTGGAATACTTTGATTGTTGTAGAAAATTAATCGTGTGTGAATAGTTAACATATATGCAAAATACTAACTTTTAGCATTTGCTAATTTCATTGCTGCCCTAAAGATGCAAGTCAAATTTTAATTTAGATGGTGCTAGCAAGAAATTTTGTGAGCTTCCTAATTATCTATTATGTACATTGCATTTAACAAATTATAATACAAATAAATACAAATTTCAACTGAATTGGAAATATATGGTTTCCCCCAACAGTTTACTTAATATGGAATAATTTTAGATGAAATTATAATAATATCTCTACTCTATATACTATTATTGATCTTCAGGCTATATGAATGTTTTGATGACGACGTTTGCCTTCTCCCAATTCTGGCCACGCTTAGGCCATAAAATGCTATTTACTAAATGTGAATTGATCTTTGGCCAAAAAATTTTCCACGCAAAATAACATAAAAAGTGCCATAAAAAAGTGTCGAATAACTCAGCCTCCTCATTAATAAAAGCCATGACAATTAAAATCCCACAATCCAAATCGGAAAATCTTCGCATAGCGCCGGAAAGCAATTCAGATGATAAAAAGATGGATAAAATGTGGACAGTAACATTGACTAATAGACGATTTGGCACGCCTACTTTTTGGTAATGCAGTTAGAAAAAAACCCTGAACGAACCCTCGTCCTGATCCCTTGTATCTGTGTGTGCATGTGTGTGTGTGTATGTGAGTAGCACGCGCAGCCGCAAAAGGATGAGCAGAGATAGTCAAGTCTCTGCTGAACTGGTTTATGCGCATTTAGCTGCGCGGCAGCTACCGACGGCTTCGCTGAATTGATACGAGGCGAAACGAGGCTCAGATACAATAATTTAAACATGATTAGGTTGGGTTGTGTTTTTACAGCCTGCGCTAATCCGCCGATGCGGATGCCTCGAGGGCTTAGGGAGCACAATAAAAGAAATTAAAATGAGGCAATACTTGATCCCCGTGGCACATTGAAATTGAAATTTGAATTGCAGTCGAAGGGTCGGCAATGAGAACTTTTGTGGCAAGTTGTTTTTCTTTTGGATTTTCATAGTGCAATTGTATTCTATTTTAGCATTGTTTATGTTTGGTATTAGCCACGGCAAATTAATTGCCAAGCCGCCTTTATTGCAATCACAAATGCGACTATGCCATCGGCATCTTACCGTTCCTGACGCGGACTCCTTCACGGGTGTCGCCCAGAATGGCGGACACGCTAAACTTGAGTATGGGCTTGCTGTTGTTATCCTTGAGGATGGTGGTGCCGCTGCTCGAGCTGTTGGCCTCCTTGGGCTCTATTTTGGGCAATTTGATTGCCTCACGACGCGGTTCCATATCGAGCTCATCGTCCATTTCGTCATCGTCCAAATGCGGTGTCTCAATGCTGCCAATGTCTGCTACAATCTCATCCTCATCGTCGTCATCGTCGTCCTCCATTTCCATTTCCTCAATGCTGTCGACACTTTCCGCACGAATCTCGCGACATTTATCACATTTGTAACCACGTTTCGCAATCGCACAGTTGCAATTGCACAACAACTCACTCGAGCTAGAGCTGGAGCGCTCCTCCGGCCTGTCCGTTGCCTGCTCGGGCTGGCCGCGGCTAAGGAGCATCTCGCTCAGACTCGACTTCAGCTGGCTCTCACTGTAACTCTGGGCGCGCTGTGCATGCAACAAACTGTCCACAAGAAACGCCGTAGACATTCCGTTTTCTTTCTAGCAAATACGACTGTCGCGTATATGTTTTTATTGGCTTGTCCTGTGCTGTGCTCTATCAACTCTGCTGTTATTTCCTGTTGTGCTGTGCGCGCCGCTTACGCGTCGAGGGCTCGATTCGTACTGAACAAGGACCGTTGACTGGTCCAGCACAGCTCCTCGCTCCTGGCTGGCGCAGCAGCAGCAGCAGCCACACAATAGCAACGGCGACAGACGCATTTTAGGGGTTGCTCTACGGTGGTTGGTCCTCGTCTCCTGCCAGTCGTACTTGTTGTATGTGTGGCACTTGACGGCCTCCGTTCATACTTATATACATACTATATGTGTGTGCGCTTGCGGGCGTGTATGTATGTGTGTGTGTGGCGCCTTCGTCTTTACCGTCCTGCGTGTTATTGTTGTTCGCTTTTATTTGATTTTATTTGTGTGAAAACAATAAAAATTTAATTTTCTTGTTTTGTTGTTGCTTCGAACTGAACTGCTCGCTTTTCATCGTGCTTGTGTTGTGCCGTCATATTGTCGTTGCCTCATTGCCTTTCTCTCTCTCGCTCTCTATCTATCTATCTATCTCTTCATTCTTCTCTCTCCACTTCAGATCTTGTGTGGTGTGCGCACAGTGGGCTCAAGCCGTGCTTTGGGTATGAGTACTCAGTAAATATATTCATAATTTTATTTTTCTTAGCTTAGCGTACACTGAGCGATAATGGTTGAACAACGTCAAAATAGGTATTAACAATAATTCTGTGGCTGATTTAAATATAAAATACATGTAATGTTCCCTTCTTGAAAATATATTTTTGCAATGTAATGGAATTGAGAACTATATTGCTTGCAGAATAGTTAAATTGTTCAGTCAGTTGTAACTACATTGCGTGGAGGCTGGCTGGTTAGTTGGCTGCTTGACCAAAACTTTGTCATAAGTTGTCCGTGTCCACACGCAATTTGTTGCAGCAGCGACAGTTTTGGGCAAACAAGCGCCAAGAGTCAGTAGATTAACTTTTATTATGACCGCAAATTAGTTGTGCTCGGCGCGTTGATGACAACAATCGACAATGATGACTTATTTACTAGCCGGGGAGTAAGCAGTCGGCAGTAACATCAACAATGTGTTTACTGAGTGCGAGTGGGTGCTGGGCAAAAGTACATAGCGCTTGTTGGCCAAGTGACAGGATTCTCGTCCTGCTGTGTGTGCAGCATCATCATCATGAGCATCAGCATCTCGTCCGTCGTTTATGTAAGCTTAGAGACGGCCAGCGCCTTTCCTTATGGCTTTTATATGCGGCGCCATGCTCCATTGTGTATTACATACATTACACTCAGTCGCACACACACACACACACACACACACACACACACACACACACACACACTCGCACACACACACACTCGCACACACACACACTCGCACACACACACACTCGCACACACACACACACAATGAACCACGCAATGAACCGCTATGTAGACGAAGAGACATACTCTAAAAGCAACCCTTGTTGTGGCTTTGGTGAGCAAGCCGGGGCAGCAAGCGAAAAGTGCAAGTGGTTGTCTCGGCGGCCTTCTTCCCCTCGTCCACATCCTCTGTCGGGGCGTGGCCTCGACTCACTCGAATTGGGAACTCATCATAGAGGAGCGAGGAGCACTCTCAGGCGAACAATAAGAATAAGGAAAACAAAGCACACACAGTCTTTGTTAGTTTGTGTGTGTGTTATCCTTGCATTGTTTTGTCAGTCTTTTTGCGCCGCCATTTGTGGGTTTTTGCCTTCAAAAGGATTACTACTACTCTACATCCTGCTGCTGCTGCTCTTGCTGCCGCCGCCGCTGCGGCTGCCAGCGAGTACATAAAACATGCTCATATAAGCGTATAAATATGTGATAATAATGATTAAAAGTTCTCATCATGCCATCATCAGTTATGCAAAGGATTTCGCTGTCTCCGCATCCTTTGGATGGTTGTGCTTGTTTGTGTGCTTATATTTGTATTGGTATTCGTCTTTCTATTTGTATAAGTGTGTGTCCTTAGATTTTTATTTGGTACCGAAAGTCACCGACGGCTTCTAGCTTGAATATGGCTACGATTCTGCGAACAGTTCAATTGGCCAACCATTTATGGTACTTCGTCAGTCGTCACTGCGCATACTTAATTTTATACACATGCTCTCGCATATTACGATCCCTTTGTCGCTGTTATAATATGAGGACAATTATTGGATAAGTGGGATGAAGAGGAGGAGTATTGGTACTTAGACAGCAATGCTCCCGTCAAATGCTTCACTTGTCAAATGAAAGGGGTCACACTTCACTACTGTATTCTGGGATCCATTCACTGGCGGGGATAACCTTCCCGTTCCATGCTATAGCCGGACAAGAGCTGAAGACAAAGTTGGAAACAAGCAAAAGTTTTAATTGTTTTTCGGAGGCAGAATTGAGAATCATTCGGGCTTTTGTGCGTTATAAAAGTATCTGCTGAATCGAAAATATGTAAATAATTTGAGTTTTGTGCTTTATTTAAATATTGTTGTCGGGTGCCTTTAGCTTTGTTGCTTTTTGATCGAGCTCTTATTTATTTTTTTTTGAACACTAGGATAGAACAAATTTATCGTCCCTACTATTTTTTTTACACAAAATAAATAATTCGGAACTTAAATGTTAAATTCTAATTGAAATAAAAGTCGAAGATAGTTTAATTTATTTAGATGATTCAATATTTATTACGATTACCAGAGGGTACGGCAGCAGTTGAAGTTGCTTCTAGCAGCAGGGACCACAGAGTCTTCTTCGATTTTATGGTATCGTGAAAATGCCAATGGAATGGAATTGACAGCCGCATCATTATATGGATATCATTATCGTGTACTCGAATCGTGTGTGTCGGCATGAGACGACGGCGACAACGACGACAATGGACGTCGATTGCACGCCGAGTCGAAAAAATAAGGTAAAATGTCACAAGATGCTGCCTCCGTATATGTTTCGATGGGGGCGTGGATGGGCAATATAATAAAGCGCAAACATTTATATACGACACTCGATGCGAACGTTATAGCAGAGCACAACAAAGCTGAACCAAGAACGGGACAAAACACAGAACTCAGAGATTGCGGCAGAGAAGTTCATGAGCCACGAGAACCGTCGCCAAGTCAACTGTCGATATCAGCTGCTACCCGATAATGCTGCTACCTTTTCCCTGCCCCCTCTTCCGTTCCCCTCACCAGAGACCGCTGTCACCAACTGAATGCGAATTCTGTTTGCTATCGATTTTCAGCAGAACGTTTTTTATTTTTATTATATGGCAACTGCGGAGGGTGGCTGGCAAATTATGGGCTTTTCATAACGTTAACAGTCGCATAAATACGCTCTTTGTGTCAACCAAGTAGAAAAAATGCGATAAAAGATTATAAACTGTATGTGTTGGTTGGTTGGTTGGTTGGATCGTTGCCTCGTTGGTTCGTCGGTTGGTACTGGCTCTGACTCTGACTTTTACTCTGACTCCGACGCTGGCTTTTGGCTTTGGGCTTTCGCTTAGCTTTGGCTTTGGCTTTGGCACAGGCTGCTGGGCTGCTGGGCTGACGGGATAATAGGCAGAAGGACGGGGCGGACAGCTTGGCGGCGACATCTGTTTCCGACATCTTTTAATAAAATTTTCATCTTTATTACGAAACGATTGTTTTATATGCCCCTGCACCAATTCTACACTCACTACTTCAACTAAACGTCTCCTGCCACGCTGTAAGGAAGTATTCTTGCGGCCCGCGATCCAACTTGAGAATCCCGGATTCCTTGGCCAACAGGAAGTAATTAGAATGAAGCGATTTTTAGTTGCCATCGCGTCGCAAAAGTTTTGCAAGTTTCCTTTACTTTAGACTTTTTATTTTTTATTCTACCCATACTTGCCACACAGAAAAGTTTTATGGAAACTGGCCGCGAGTTCATAACTTCAGTCTATGAAAATTAAATTGTGTTATAACGTTTTTATATGCATACTACGAGTATGTGTAAATTTTGTCAAAAGTGGACAAGTGGACAGTAAACAGGTGCTTATATTTGTACTCGTATTGAAATAATTGCGTTCTTAATTGCTTAATTTATTAATATTGCTGCACAATGCGTAATTATTAATGGACTGTGCGTGGTTGTTTTGTGGTTTCCGATGTCGTGGCTTCGTGTCAACTTTTTAATGTATTGGCAAAATTATGTAGTGGTAGTTAAGGCTTTTTTTATTTTTGTTTTTAAATTTTATACCATAGAGCATCATAGTCTTTTCATTAATGAGTTGTATTTTAGCTTTGCATCGATGGGAAGCAGATGAGCTATGAGTGTACATCCTATATAAAGGGTATATTTTGCAATATTTTTTTTTATTTTGGAGGCTTTTTTAAATGCCGTTGCCAAGAATTTTTGCATTGATGCTCGCATGAAGGCGCACAATAAACCAACTGGAAAATTTGCATGTGGCTATTCACATTTTTTGCCCTCGTCCGACGAGGCCAACAACAATACGAAGAACGAGAACAATAAATAAATAAACAAAGTTCACAAGAGCTTTAATCAATGCAGGAGAAAAAGAGAGCTGCATAATTCATGAAAATAATAATTATATTAATTAAACTGTTTGGACTGGAAGTTGTTGGCCATTCATATTTTTATTGCATACAAATTGCGTAATTAGTCAAAACTAAATGACAGGAATCCAGGACTCTCAATTGAAAAGGAAGAGCAACCGATGGATTGAGGGAAGAAGGGTTTGGCAAGGCAAGGAAAACGAAAGTGTTGTTGTGATTAATAAAATTACACGAAATCACAGCAGCGCAGCAGCAGCACCGTACAACAAAATTTGACAGCTCAAAACAATAACAACATCACTGCAAACAACAACAACGTCAACAATGAGGGTTGTTGTTACCTTTTGCATGCTCGGGCAATTTTGGGCGTTAAATAAAAAGGCGCATCACTTGACGACGCGGACGGTACGAGGACTCCCAATTGTTGTAGCAACAAGGCGCAGGCAATGACAGAGATAGAGATAGAGTGAAATAGCGAGCCAGATGAAGACACAGGCAGAGACAGAGACAGAGAGTCAAATATCAAGCCTCGGCCAGACAGTGGCGATTGTTGCTGCAGTCTTTAAGGCATATAATGCCACAAGATGTTGCAATCGAGTCGCGGGCAATGTGTGAACAATTTAAGGTAAAGAAGACATTGCCGCTGTTTTAGAGGGGTTGGCATAGCGGCATCTTGAGGCGAGACTTTAATTAATTTTTATATTTTCCGTCTGCTCTGTTGGTCCCATTGTGTTGTCCTGAGTTATGTGACTTGCTGTGGGCATTGGCAGCATTGTGAAGTGCAGTACCAAGATCGACTTGTTCAGCCAGAAGTAACTTGAAAATTTATGGTGCACTTCATGTATCACATATGAGAAAATCTGTGGAATTGTTTGTTCTCCAGTGGTGAGTAACTAGTCAAAAATTAGCGATAAATTCAATTTACTCAAGTGTAGAAGAAGTTAAAAAAAGCAGTAGTCAAAAGAAAGTTTGTTAGTCATTTTTCAGCGTCTTTTTATAAAAGTCCAAGTCACTTGCCGAATGCTTCCATAAGTCGAAGTGGCTTACAACTCTTAACTAAACATGTAGTCACTTGTTTAATTGTCTATAAATAGTAAGCAAATCATCTAAAGCGGTCTCTTGGCGCTACGTGATTCCCCCGCAGCATCGATGTTACGCTTAGTTAGGTAACAGATTGCGCTGAAATGTATTACATACAAAGATTGAAGACTCACTATTTAAGGGATGCCTATGATTTCGATGCGGTGCAGAGTTAGCGAAAGGGTGGCTCGATGATTTGTCATACGCGGCCAATCTTGGCAGATATATAGAGCAATATAATAGCCTTATAAATGTGATTATAGAATGAAAATGATAATTAAATTCGTTTTGGTCACGTGTGGGGCTCTGCTTAAATAGGCTTATAAAAGACAAAATGAGAAATATGAATTGATTATTATTTCAATGCCAACTGTCAAATGGATGCAAAACTAATTTAAATGGGCATGCAAGCTAGTCCAGTGCCCTAATTTCTAATAAAAATAACAAAATAATACTTGTATTCTGAGTATTCATTCGCAGTTTTCAATTAACTAGCTGCCAGAAGTTTGAGTGAAGGCGTGTTCGCCCGAGGCGGTCCTTTTTTAATTAATCCGTGGACGATTGGCACCCATTTTCCATTTACCATTCACCGTTTACCGTTTTTCACCTGCTGTCCATTGGCTGCATATCTGATGGACATTGGGCGTCTGTTTCTGAACGAAGCCTTCAAAACACCTTTGGCCTTTTGGATTGATTTTTGTATGCTGCTCTCTTTTTGATTGCACATTTCAAATTAATTTCATATTTTTTGCTACTTACAGTTATTGTATTTTCCCTAGACAGCTGTACATAACATATTATTTACTGTACATCTATGCAAACGATTTGTGTTTGTTTTTTGCTTTGATTTGATTGACATTTCAAGCGAAATTCAATTACGAATGCAAAAAGGGTTGCATTTGCATAATTACGTATATTTCAAATATAAAAATTGTTAATATTTACATTGGATTTATGTGCATTTATGTCGTCCGCCTCCCAAAAATTATTGGGCATATCCGCAATATTATACATACTTTCGACGTTTTGAAATTTCAATTCTTTGCTAGTGATTATATTTTTTTTATAACGAATAAAACTAATCATTATTTCTTTGTCAATGTTAAAGCTAAAATCTCACAAGTTTTTTACAAGTTTATACAAAAAAAATGAAATTATAATTAAATCTATCAAAACTAATATAGTAAAATATTGGTACATGTTGCCCAAAGCAGTGTGAAATCAGCACATACATATGTACATATGTAAAATGTATGTATTTATAAAATCTTTTATCGACCACTCTGATATAACTAATTACATTATATCGAAGCAATAATAATTAACGAAATGAAACTATATCAACAATCTCAATATTCCCTTATCAACAATGTAGCTCAGCACACTTCGTATATTGAGCAATAGCGTATTAAATACCTACATATCATAATATTGTGTTAATATGCTTACGTACATATCATAAAAAATACTATGTATATACATATATGTATGTATGGATATGTATGTAGCTAGTACGTTCATCAGCAGGTCAGTCGCTTAGTTCAATTGAAGCATATTAAATGTGCCAAAGTTCAGGAGCGCTCTGAAACTCAGAGGGTTTGTTCAGTCTCGATTGGATACAACTATAGCAACAATATTTCGTAGCTGACTCTTATCCATAAAAGAGTACTGTTTAATTGGAACACTATTATTCTTATTATATCACCGCAGTTCGCCCCTGATCAGAGCACTTAACAGAAATTCTTGAAGAAAAGAAATCTTAAATTGAACTGACGCTCTCTATTCAACAGTCGAAAAGAAGAAGTCGTGCTTACACATTCGAGAGACAATTTTAAAGAGTACCAATAGTTTATTACGATAATATTTCAATTACATTTCAGAATTTGCCATTTTTAATTATCATACAATATGTCGAAACTTCGCCGGTATGCGTCATGAAAGACGCGATTGAACAGTTCTGTGAAGGAATTGATTAAATATCAATTGCTACATAATTAATTAAAAGTAATTGAATTGGGACGACTGACAGAGTTAATTATATCCAAGCCAATGAGCCCGCAATGGGTGAGTAAATGACAAGTGTGAGGGAAGCAATTGACTAAATTTGCAAATTTTTAGTAAATGAAATGATATTTGTTAGCACTATTTCATGGTAGCCCTAGGGTCAGGCAGAATCAAGCATAAATAACTGTAGGGTTGGTTTTTTTAAGCGCCCTATGTTTTAAATAAAATTTCTCTCTAAATAAACCGATTTTAATTGTAATTTGGGAATACGTCGCTTTTGATTACCCATTAATTGTCGACAGTTTGCTGTGTGCAAGTTGGAGCTTATAGCGCAAAAAATTTAATATATTACGTAGACAGATATTCAGAACTAGTGGCGGTCTGTGGCAATGAATTTGTGTGTGAGAGATGGAAAACATAAGCCTGTATATGTGCAAATGCATGTGTGTGTGCGTGTATCTATGCGGTGGATCAAGAAAGCTCTCCACGCTCTTACAGTATTACATGGCATTGACAGATTAAGCAGATGCATGCGATTCGTATGTATATGTGTATGTTTGCGTTTGTTTTTGTAAGTGGAGTTAAAAGTATGTCTGCAAGTGTGTCATTTGTGCGTGCGCCGAGAAATTAAATGCTGCCAATTGGCATGCGGGTGGTGTGAAGCATGAGACCTTACAAAGATTTCGCAACTTGTCGAGAAATCTCGACAAGATCTCACAAAACTGTCACTTAAAGTGACGAACATCAAAGCGAAGCAAAAAGATTTATTCAGCTCAAACAAGAAAGGAAATAAGTAAAAATTATTAGCGCCAGGATAATTCAAGGACTACGAGGATGATTTGAATATGCTTTGTCAGGATGAGAGTTCTAGCCAAGACGCTTCCTTCGACACCTGATCTGCAAGGATCGGTTAGCTGAGTTATTTGTAACATCAAATTTCCATGTAAAAACATGGTGAAAAGACCGCATTGCAGAAAAAGGTCAAAAAACCTTCATAGGGCGACTGGTGTCGGCCAGCGAAAAATGCATAATCACTGTGTCATGACGCTTGACCCTGACTAAGCACCAATGATATTTGGATGATCAAGCACTTTCTGCAGATCACCCGCCTTCTACCTCTCCCCACCCTTTAACTTAGACTCTGACCATAGAAAAAATGTTTTGTCACATTGTTTGTTTGTCAAAGTTAGGTATTCGAAATTTGCGCGTCTTTTTTTAATATAATTTAATTTGCCTATTTGAATATGAGTAATTTGACTCTATTTGAATTTAAATTGAAGGCGCCAAACCGCCAAAATTTGCAAGTATAGTAAAGAAAAAAAAATCTGCAGCAGGTCAAGTTGACTTCTGCATTGACTTGCCAAAAGATGAACTGTAACTGTAAGCTGTCACAAAGTTGTTGTTGTTGTTGGCCTCTAAAAACCGCCGCGAACGCCAAATCACTAATTCAAGTACCAGGCGAACATAATTGAGTAGCAAGCAGCAATGCGCCATGTGCAGTAGGGAGAGATAATTGAGACGTCTGATCTACTAATTACGTCACAAGGCGAAATTGACTCTCTGCATAGTTGCTTGCTGCTGACTTTTGTTCGAGACGTAATGCTGTTAGAAATACCAAGAGAGTGCAGGTAGAATTTAAGTCAGCATATGGCAACTTGTGTGATATAAAGATACTTAATGAAATGATTATTATGGTTTTGAAGTCGATGATAATTAATATTTTATAATTAATCAAACGTGTCAGTAATACAGTGCAACTAGTTTTCCAATATTGATTGAACTTTGAACTGTCTGTTCGAAATCCATTTCAATTACAAATATATTTATTTTTGCCGAAAAGTATGCAACACTTTTGTATTTACACTTAATGAAATTTTTATACCCGCTACCCATAGGGTAGAAGGGTATTATAGCTTTGTGACTTCAGGAAATGTATGTAACAGGCAGAAGGAAGCATTTCCAACCCCGTAAAGTATATATATTCTTGGTCAGGGTCACCATCTGAGTCGATATAGCCATGTCCGTCTGTCCGTCTGTCTGTCTGTTTGTATGAACGCCTAGATCTCAGAGACTATAAGAGCTAGAGATTCCAAATTTGGTACCAGTATTGGTGCATGTCCTACGCAGATCAAGTTTATTTTAGATTTTTGCCACGCCCCGTTCCGCCCCCTAAAATCGAAAAAAAAACGATTTACTATCACAATTTTAAAGATAGTCTCCAGTTTTGGTACATACAGTCTCGATGATTCCCCAGAATTTGGTCGCGATCGGATGAAAAACCTTGGAAGTTAACAGTTTTGTATGGGACAATCCATAGGCAGTTGCACGTGGCTTGTTTCTGGTGAACAATGTGACCGTGGTTGGTACACTTTATACTTTATGCGATATTTAGGATGTGATGGAATATGAATATACAAATATACCAAATATACCAAAAATACCAAAAAGACTTTTTGGTATATTTTAGTATATTTGAGCTGGGTAGCGGGTATATCACAGTCGAGCACACTCGACTGTAGCTTTCTTACTTGTTTTATGATAAAATTGTATTATTTTCGATAATGGTAACAAAAAAGTTCTTACCGATTTTAAAAGGTTCAATATGCTGAAATTCGTTGCTGTATTTTTGAAATACCGAATGCAATTATTAATTTTGTTCAAAGAATCTATAAGAAATTGGGTTTTAAGATAAATCCCAACTTTTTGCTGGCCAAGTGAATTAATGTAAAAAGTCTGCGGGTAATTATTTCCATATCAGCGCCTTTAATGTTTGGCGCGTCAATGACGAAAAGTTTTAAAAGATTTCGCATGACATACGCCAACGTTGCTCCCCCTTGGGCAAACGAAAGCTCCCCCTTCTCATCATCGTTCGCGGACCCAGCAAGCCCGAAAAACAAAAGCATATTAAAATGATGTCCTTCGTAGAGTAATTGAAAACAAAAAAAGTTAAGAAATCAACGTGAATGCTGTGTAAACCCATCAAGCTGCTTGACTTCTAAACCAGCCGTCTGTGAATTATGGCCTAATAAGACCAGGTCGAATACGCGTTGACTTTTGCTATTGCTGCTCGGTTTTTGCTTTGTAAACCCGTTTTCAAGAGCCCATTTACGTTTTGAGTAATTGAAATACATGTAAAACTTTTTGCACTTTATGCCGCACATTTTGGCAATATTTTTATACAATATTAAATAGACATATATCATAAGTATGAATACTTTATTTGGCTAGGTCATATCGCGTGCCTCATCGTTTCGAACGTTGGGTTGTCTGATTTCCGATTCGCTTGGCAATGAGATGCCATTTGATCTTTAGATCTTTAGTAGGCTACGAACCCAGACCCGTTTCCTCAGGTGATTCCACTTTCAATGTGAAGGATAGGGTTAAGTTGTTGTTTAACATTCTGGTCACACCTTTTCTGACGCAAGTAACACCATAGTATGTGAGAGATGACAGATAATATTTAATGTAGAATTGTAAAACTATAATATAATAATCAACTTCAAACAACTAGAGTTGTTGCGAAGGGCCTCAGCTACTAAGTGCGCCAGCGAACTAATTTCAGTTCTATATTAGTCGTAAAGTTGTTAAGCTATACCGTTGCTCGTCACCCATTAGAAATTTAAGTTGTATCTCGCTGAATCTGTCTTTTTGGCTACATAAACTTGAACTTGTCAGCAAAGTTGAGCTATTAAAACGAATCTTTTGTTTCGCCAGCCCTGGCCATCCCTCATCTAGCCTAAACGACATTTTGGCAATTACTGGACAACTGTGTTTGTCTTGCTATATAAAATACATACTAGTGTATCATAATACATTTTGTTTGCTAGCGACATTTTAATGTGCATTGTGGCCTTTTACAGCAAGCAAACAGAAAGAGCAAAAGCAGCAATTATAATTATAAACAATATACATTTAAATTTGATGCCTGTTGTGCACAACATGTCCAAATATGTAAATTTGTTATACGAGTGCCATTAAAGTCGTTCTTGTCAAACTATATTAAAATTGAGACACACGTCCAAACTGAAACCCAAAAAAGTGTAACCTTCGTTTCGCTTATTAGATTAAGGTCTTTGTATAAGTGCATCAGTATCCTTGTGCCGCATACGAGTGCGACTGAAATATTATGCAATGAGTGTTGCTGTAACGGACTTTAAGTCTGTTCCGAGTTGGGTTGAGGTTGGGGCTCATTTGTAGAGACAATATCCGAAACACTTGAGATTTGCTGTGCTGGTTCACATTGACTTCAATGAACTTCCATAAATACTACAACTTCCCAGTACTTCTTCATGCTTGGTTTCACTAATTGATATTGTGCTGAAATTGAGTTTATCTTAGAGTTGAGAGCTTATTGATTGAGTTCTTTAAGAGAATTGTTTCTTTCAAATGTTAAAATCATGTTTCCGCTTTAATAAGATGACCTAGCTCTCTTATATCAATATAAGTTTGAACTTTAAGGTGTTGAATGCCATGAAAAAAAATTGAATATGAGGTACTTTATGCATTGATGTATGCCCCCAACTGCAGCAATATGCTAATTAGTCGATTGTCGTTAAAGGCCCATTAAACATTGCACTTTGGCTTTCATTGCATGGCGAGTATCTTTATGACAACTGAATAACTGAATATATGGTATTTTCTGTAACATAGTTTCTTGCCGGTGATTAGCAGCTATAACTTCTTAAGAGTGTACAGGAAGTATAGTTTCTGTAAATAAATACATGTTTTATTAACCAACTATCATCGAGTACTAACATAGCTGCAACTGGTGGTATGTAAGCAAGAAGTAGTTACAGCTATTATACAGTATCGATTCTAGATTTTGCTATTTAGTTCGACAGCAAATGACGTCAAGCGTTCTTTATTATTGTTCACTAATTCTTGTTTATAAACAAAATGAATCGGTTGTTATGAGCTAAAGTACTGTGCGTAAAGGTCTTGATTGATTTTTCTAAGTGGTTACTGCTTATAATTATTAATATAAGTATATTTATTGAGGGCTTGAATATGGTTAGCTGAGCGAAACTGAGCCGACACTGAGCGTCTAATCGTTAGGATTAGGTTTAGTTAGCTTCCAGTTTCAGTATTAAGCTAATAAAAATACGACTGGCAATTGCTACTCTCTATGTGCTTGAAAAATTTTCCACTTTAAATTGCACGTTTGTTTTTATTAAGTATTCATAATGTAGAATTTTCGCAATTTGCCCTTCATGGAAGTAAAACTGCTCTACTGTAATACTATACTCTTTGGAATGGCCTTGCGACGGTTCCAGATTTCTTCTCATTACGTATGTACATTCCATTTTACACGTCAGCTGACAGATCAAAACGAATCGAAAACTTACAAATGCGTAACCAACCAATGTCTATTTAAATATCCTTCAACAAACCCTTAATGATTATAGACTAAAGCAAAGAATGAAGGAAGCAATTGAAGCATTCAATAAATGCTCTCTGGTTAAGATCAGTTTATGGCCACTAAACTAGAACCACAAGTCAGACAGCGATAAACAGCAAGTGACTCAGCAAAAGTCGCTGTCGCGATTTTAAAATGAAAAAAGAAGAAACGAAAAGCAAAGAAAAAAATCCCCTGGCGCACTTCAGAGTGCAAAGCGAGTAGAAATCAACAAAAGGAAAACTCAACATAGCGTGCCAAAATATCTTCGCTTATTCACCATAGCGCCGGGCGCTGAGAACGAGCAGCGATGCCGACGCCAGGTGATCGCAAAAGTGCCCCATGTACTCTTAGATTGCCAAATTTTTTGACTGCGCCGCGCCGTCGCTACTAGCAGCGAGGATTGCGCCCAAGTGATATCACAACTCATACATACACACATAAAAGCCCACGAATTGTCAATTCGAGTTGAGCGCAAGCTAAGATTGCGCACACACATTCATAGCAGCCGACTTAGCTGTTGTTCGGCTCGATACTTAGTCAGAGTCAGTTGCTGCGCTGCGGCTGCAGCTGAGACTGTGGCCGAGGCAGCGGTAACGACAGCGGCAGTGGCAGAGGCTGTGGCTGCGGCTGAGCTTCGACGTCGACTTAAGTCTTGCGTTTTGAACAAAAACGTCTTGCGACGTCGTTCGTTCATTCATGCGAGCTTTTCATTTCGACGCGTCAACTTCAACAACAACACACGACATATACTCGGGAGTAGATCGCGGTCGCTCTTCAATTTCGATTTCAATCTCGCACTCGGTCTCGGTCTCGGGTCGCTTTCGATTTTGTTTTCGGTTACGGTTTTGGTTTCAATTTAAGTTTGAGTTTCAATGTTGGTTTTGTTGTGTGCTATGCTGAGAATTGTATTAATTGAATGCTAAGTATAAGAATCAAGAATACATTAAATCATTTGCACATTAAAAAATGTGGCACATTGCGTGTGTATAAGAAGCGTTTAGGATATGTGAATTGCACTGGAATCGGCATCAATCGAAAATATATTGAAATTGAATTAGCATGCAGCTAAGGTGATATCTCATAGGCTATAAAAAAAAAAATAATAATACAATCAAGTGAAATCACAAGAAAATTTCCTGGGATTAGCGGCATCGCATTATCCTCTAAAATTTTAAGTAAGTGGATGGAGTGTGCACGGGACACATGAGCAATATTATCTCAACTATTCCGATAAATTTCTGTGATTTGTCAAATGCTGAAGTAATGTAATGAAAAAACATAAAAGCTTAGCTTTTCTAACTCTCGTCTCCTTTTCCGCTAGGTGTAATATGACTTACATTCAAGGTGTTCCACAAAATTATCAGTCAGTTATTGATACTCATATTGACTTAACTAAGCCAAGGCAAATAAAGCTAAGTGGGATTTTAGCAAAACTTAATAGTAGTATCGCTTCAAAGTGGCTAATGAGAATTAAAGCCAAATAATTTGGATTGCTGTAAAAATTTTTAGTTTTTGTTATTTGGTCAAGTGAACTATTTCTTTCGGATGACGTTAACATTTGGAGCTTTATGTGTATGAAATATCAGTGAAAATATGCGACCATAATCACGTAGCATTTTTGGTGATCACCTGCTCTTCCAATTTGAAAAGTACTTCCACTTGCTAAAGGTCAGGTCAATGTTAAGCTTAAAAGAGCAATTAAAAAATTAAATATTCATATAGATAAAGTTAGGTTTTTACATAGTGGCTTTGTTGCTTCAGTTAGGCTATTAAAGACCTAAAAATTTCATGTATTTAATATATTGTCCCGTTTTTTTATGTATTGTTGTAGGCCAAAAAAAAGAAAATCATAATAATACCCATCTAGCCTATGGGCAGCGAATATAAAGACAACAACAACTACAGCAGTAACACCGACGAGCTACGATAAATTGACCTAGCTATGCCAAAACAAAAACCAGAGCTTACTAGAAAAATGTAAGTCAATGTCAAGCTGGGTATTGGGCATAAAGTAATAGCTATTTGTACTGGCGTTCAACAAACGAAGTAAAAAAGTGTGAAAATTTGTGTAAACATTTCAGAGAAATGCTAGTTATAGTTGGGGTGTGTCGAAAGTATAGAAAGAGGTGAAGGTTGGCCAGCAATTGAGCTCTTCATCTGGTTTGTTTGTAGTTCAATGCACGAACTGTCATTGACATTGGAGTGTAGCGGTATGGGATTGGAATGGAAAAATGTTTGCTTCTTAGATACAAAAACTATTTATTATTATTTTTTTGTATATGAAAACATCTCGCCAACAGAATATTAAAAACTCTTTGTTATTCGAAGTAAAATTGTAGGACTCAGTTCTATCAAACTAAGTTTCATTTAAGCAGCTATTTCTATTTTATAAGTGCTATTTTGCGACTTAATTGTGTAGTCCGGCCAACTACCAAGTAATCATCCCTACGTCTATTTGGACACAATCCAACACGCCCACAATCTTATAAATTGGATTTGCTTGGGCACAGAAGTTGTCTTAATTAACCGCAAAATGTAAAGTGGTTAAGTGCAATAGATGTCAAAAAAAAAGAGAAACAAAAACGTAGCCAATTGGTCCCGAAGAGCAACAATTACATGACAAAGTGCTCGCATTGTTGTTGCTTTTGGTGTAGGGGAATATTTTGTGGTGTGTTTCTTAGCCGTTAAATTGAAATATTGACATAAGCATGTGATTCACGGCGCTGTTTTTGCCAATGTTGCCACATGCTGTTGTAGTTGTCGTGGTTGCTGCGAGCCCCAAGGCACATTTTGCTAATAAACTGAACATGCGACATGCTTTCGAGTATAGCAACTATTATATTATATAATATGCTGTATGCTTTTTTAATAGCAAATTGATTTGCCTATTGATAAGCCCATTATTTGTGGGGGGTTCGCTTTAATGTGGCAGAAACCCATCAATCTACAGCCACTCCAGGGCCCAACACCAAAGCCAGCCTTACAACCCAAAGTCGAAAATAGCCGCCAATCAAAAAAGCGGTGACTTAGGTCAGGATTGACTTTGGCTTGGACTGTCTTTGTTTTTTTTTAAGGCCCGTTGCTGCCACGCTTCGTTAACGGCCTTCGTTGCGTCTGTCAGCTATGAGAGTCAGGCATAAAAATATAAAGATTAACTGCACAAACTATATATATATCAAGTATATAGAAAGGATTTTTAAAAATTAAAGAGCAATACAAATTTAAATATGAAAACTTCAAATTATTTAGTGTAATTAGAGGATTTAGCTACAAATGTGATAAATATACTCAACTAAAAATGGATCACAAAACATAGAGTCATATATATTGTGAGGGAAAGAGACTCAGAGAGAGCGACTGAAGTAGTTAATGGACGAATAAATTACAACACACGGCTAACTGGAGGCACAGTCCACAACAAAACACAAAAAGAAACAATGTATTTGTTATTGTTATTGTTATTTTGCTGAAACTATTGGAAAATTGTTAGCCAATAATGCGCTGAAGCAGCCACGCTTCAACGATTCGCCACGGCAACCAACCGACAAGAGAAGAGCGCGTGGCAATTAGCCGAGTTGCCAAGAATAAGCAAAAACCAAAGACAAAGACTCCAAAGGCGGAGAGAGGGCTAAAAGACACTTGGCTGTTGCTGTAATTGAAAAAGAATTGTAGACCGGTTACTGAAACAATTGAATGACGGTGGGTGTGTTGGCACTTTGGGGCGTTTTGGAGATTTAACATTTAAAGATAAAACATTGTGATGAGAAGAAAACGCAGAGCTTAGAAAACTTATCTAGAGTGTGTTCCATAATTTTGTAATTTGTCAAACTTCAATGAAATTCAATGAATAAATTGAAATTAACAAATTAATGAATTAACTTATTTAAGCAGCTTCTGCATTTCATTGTAATCAACTTTCTTTTACAACAACTTTTGTTCAACTGCGTGTCAAGTTCGTTGCCTCAGTCTTTCGTTATATTTTTGCGCATGCTGCGAGTCTCAATTTCGAATTGCATAACAGACTATTCAAAGTTGAATGTTAAATGACTTAATAACAAATAAAAAAATACTTTAACTTCGTTTTGTTATTGCTAGAATGATTTGATGCGCTCGAAGTGTTGCCAATTTAAGTTAATTGAGCTCAGCGAAACGATTTACATGGCTCAGATTCCAGCACCGGCTCGGGGAATCTACTGAAGCCACTGAAATGGAAGACGAATTGGGGGTTTTAGGCTGTGGGGTTTGTTGCTTGCGTGCTATTTGGCATACGCAAAGAAATTGCCAGCATACGTGCTTGGCTTATTGCTCTAATGAATACCTGGACGATGTGTAAGCTACAATTATGACTAAATACGTATGCTGACGGGCTAGCCCGCCTGTCTGACTTTTATCTGTGTAGCAGCAACTTCCGCAACATTGAAACGTCTCAATGTCAACAGAGCGAAAGATGAACGAACTTTTCAGAAATCTCTACCCAATTTGCCAATCAACGCGTTCCAACGATGCCAATTATGAGATGCGCCCCTCTTTGACATTGGCTTTATGAAGCCATTCAAGTGCCATTCCGATCGCTTCTCTCTATAATCAGCCAAAAATACAAGCGTTGCTGCCTCTGTTGCGCATGCGTTGTAAATTGCAAAAAATTGATATTTATAAATATTTTTATTTATTGTAATAAGTCGAATAACTTTAGCACAAAAATTTATTAAAAATGCATTAAATGCAGTCGAAGTACATAAAGAGTCGAAAATGTGAAAACAATAACAAAACTGGATATGGAACAGCTGCCGGCACAAAAGAAAGATAAATGACGTGCGACCTTCACACTACGTTCAGTTACAGTTCAGCCTTTTTGGATGCTGTGCGAAATTTATAAATGCGAGCAAAGAGAAAAAGTCCATAACAATGTCAGCACAGAAGACAACTGTTCAAATAACTTTGTCGTAATTTTTGATGAAAATTAGGATATTGAATAAGTATTTTTTACAAATCTTCACGAAACTGCAACAGCAGAAACAATAGCAGCAGGCAAGAAGATTTGTGGAACGTTAAATGCCAACCAGTCTTTGACTACCTCACTGCACACCGCATTGGCTTATTGGCTCAGTGGCCTGTTGGCCAAGCAACCTACTTATTGCCTGGAATGGCCCGTTTGGCTTTCTGGTTAGTTAGTTAGCTGGTTAGCAGTCAGGCTGTTTGTCTGCTTGCATGGCTGGCTGTCTGGCTAGCTGGCAACTCAGGTGCTGGTGCAATCAAAAGTGTTACTATTACCAATGAGGTGGCCAAAGCCCAAGTCAATATCGTCATCAGCTGTTGGGAATGTTAGAAAGCCTCGCTGAATTGCAGGAGCTGTGGCAGTTGCACCATAGCATCGGTTGCCATATGAGCCCGACTGGTTATAAAACTGTATTTGGGTCAATAGATTTCTGTATTTGTGTAATTTTGAAATGTTTCTTTTTGCTGTTGTAGTTGTTATTGTTGTTACTCTTACTTACTAAAGGTGCTGCCATAATTTCTTTATTTACGCAAATGTCTGTGCTATTTTTTAATGATTTCTAGACAGTCTGTTTTTCGACAAATGAATTTTTCGTTCGATCATTTATATACATTTTTTGGCGGACCACTTGCATTTGCTTATATAATAGCTTATGGCTGAAACTGATCACGAGCCGCATCAAAAAGAAGTCGAGGCGACCGAGACGATCAGGGGACCAAGTCGTAGTCGGCCAACATGCCGGAGTCAATGTGGGAAAATAAGCAAAAAATTGTGAAAACGTGTTTTAATTATAGATTTACTTCACCTCAGTTCGTCTGGGGCGGTTGTAATGTCTCCGAGACTTCTTAATGGACTTCCTTTAATGGCGCTTATGAGTCTCAAATTGTGGGAAAGTGATTTGACATTTACGAGTGTATCACATTTATTGGGGTGTGTGCAAAGTGGAAATTAGATTGACATGAAATGCACTAAAGAATAACATATTGTCAATTCGATGTTAATTGGCGGTTATTGAAGTATTGCAAGCACTAATTTGCCTTCCGTAATGTTTGATTTTAAGCAGTTCGATTAAATTGGGAATTGCTGAGACATAAATAATGTTACTAATTAGTAAATTATATACTAATAATTGAGTCCCTTCAGATAATTTCAGTTCCTTTCCAATTTATCTAAAATAGGGTAAAGCCTTTGAGCATACATCTTTTCTTAGTTTCCTCATTGCGTAAATAATTGCAAATTAAAACTGGTCTTAATTAGTTCATGCTCATTAAGCGCAACCTGCAGATGAAAAATCTGGACTCGGTTTTTTATTTTTCTTTATATGTTTACGAAGCCAAGTTGGCGAAAATTAAATTGAAGTCAGTCGTCAGGGCAGACGTGGCTTTTGAACTTGGCCCAAAGTAGTTGACAACGCTGTGTCTGTCGTACAAGCGGCAGTTAAAACCGAAAGCGGGGCAACAACTAAACACCATTAATTGTCTTTAAATAATTTCTGCTTATTTTTTTTTACTTTACACAACACCGCAGCATTTCATTGTTCATATCTCAAAAGTCGCTCGAATGTAACAAAGCCGCTAAAGAAAGACTACAAAAATATATAAATAAATGTAAACTGTTCATTTAGTTATGGATCGTTATATCACAGAGCGAATCGAAAATGATGACTCCCATTTCCATATAGTATGAGGTCTATGCACTGATCTGTAAGCATGACATTTGGAGTTGCCACACATGGGGCACATGAACCACATGCCACAAGGCACATTGCACATTAATTATGAAAGTGTTTGTTTAGTTGGCAAGTTCGCTGCTTTAGTTTTTCGTTTGCAGCGACTATCAACGCCAAAGTGCTTGTCATGGCATCGATTTAAATCATGCAGAGTGTCGTGCCGCCAAACAGACTTTAGATACCGATTTAGCAAGTAAAAAGTGTTGAGCTGCTCAACAATGAATGAATCTCTCGCTTCAAATAAATCGCTGCATCTGAATTTTTCGTGCAAATTGTAGTACTGGACAGCGGCCAGTCTCGGTGATTGTGCATGTACATTTGCAATATTTCATGGAATGATAAATGTTTTATTATAATTTTTCAACCAAATACTCTTTCAATAATTGGAGAGTAGCTTTAAATTGAGGGCATAAATGTGACATACCCATACAAGTCACATTAATCTGTGATTGTAGGAGCGCAATATTTAATCAGCAGCCGAGAATAATACAAGCGTATTTGACAAATTTACATGTGGCAAGTTGAGCTTAACTTGAAAGTACTTTGAACTTGGGTGCTGGACGTCTCTTAGTCGAGTACCCTAGACTAGAGCATACTCAATTTGTTTTCCTAATGATTTTATTTCGCTATTTACAAACTTGGTCTAACCACTTAATATGCCATTAATTGTTCGTGGTCGTTCGGCTGCTTCATTAATGCACAATATCATGGGGTTTCTATAATACCGGACATTCTGAATACGTCTGAACATCGACTAGAAAAAATATCCACCCATGGTCGTAAACATATATTGTTCTGGATAAAGTCCCGCGTGGTGTAATTAAATATTTAGCTGATGAGAAGTTTTCAGCACTGACCCCAGGCAACGGGGATTAGATAAATTAAATTTTAATTGCAATGCCATAAATGCCATGTTGTTCACTTTTTAAATGAGCCACAGCTAAATTAATTCATTTGACTCTAACGCTTGATTTCTGTGTATTTACATTTCATTTGACAGTCTTGAATTATGGGCTTAGAAAAACATTATTTGAGATATGGACGCACGGCTAGAGATCACATACTCGACTGGGCCAGCTGTGGGCGTGGTCGTCGACACCAGCGACAGCACAGCAACAGCAACAGCAACAACAACTGCAACATCCGCAACAACAACAGAGCAGCAGTCCACAAGCGTCAACTGCCACCGGGCGTCGGTCACGCCCGAATGTAACACACAGAGGGACGCCTCTTTCCATGTTAATATCGCATGGCATTAAGATTAGCAATAGTAAGTATGCTTAACATGGTGGAAATGCAAGTCACGGACTTCAGGTGCAAACTGAGAGCGTAAATAACACGCAAATATTCCTTTGGACATTATTATACCAGCTTCTCATTTATTTTCAATAATAGGTATTTTTGATAAATTAAAAAAAAATTTTATTATAACTCTTTTCAGATTTTCTAAATTTACTCGTTTAATTAAAAAATATTTTAACATTTTTTATATCATTCTTTGCATTTTTTCACACTACATTAAAAACAATTATTAAATTTTTATCAATATAACGCGCAATTAGCCAGCTTAAAGTCAATATCAACTACCAAATTGGTAACGTTTTTTTACGTTTTGAGCTTTTTTTGTTGTTTACTTCACCAAATATGAAAGCTAAACAAGTTGTGCGCCACTTAAACTTGCAAAAACACACAACAACAAGCAAATACTAAATAGATAAACTCAAAAACTAAAAACATCAACAAACAACAAAAACGCAATCAACTGCTTATGTAAAACCGCAGAAGTTTTTACAAAACTGGTCATCCAAGAACTGCAATGGCAAGTGCGACTGCAACTGCAATGCAAAACGAGTATTTGGCCAAAAATGCCGAGATAAACAACAACATTAAGTATTAAGGTAATCAACTGATGCAGACCTGGAAAAAAAAAAAAAAAAAAAATAAATGAAAAGAAAAAACCGAATACCAAAGGAAAAACTGCGACTAACTAAACATTGAGATTGAAATCAAGGAAACGGACACACAGTCACAACACTTGCCTAGTTAGCCGAGTTCTATGGCACAGACGTCGTTGCGTATACGCCATATGAGCCAGCTGCGCCAGCTAACTCAAAGTAGTCATGCAAACAACAACCATGGCCAAGAACACAAACTAGCTGCCTCTCTCACTCTCTCAGCATCTCAGTCCTCGTCCCCAAGTCTGGCTTGGCATGCGATCTCTTTCTGAACTTGGCCATATCGCCCAAGACTCGTACTCATACTTGTATCGCTTTCGGTTTCGCTGACTTCGCTTTCAGTTCAGAATTCGGATTTGATTGCCTCAATTAGGCAGCTTCTTGTTGCCATTTGATGCTTGTCTAGAATCATTTTTTCTTTTAATTTTGCACTTGACAGCACTATTTGTTGACTTTATAGCATTGTATTCGAAATACGTTAAGGGGCAATGTCTTGTTATTGATGTCACATATTATTGGGCTTGACATTTTAAAGACTTCTGTGTTACGTGCCAGCAAATCAACTGTCATCTGATAATTATCCATGTTCCGCGTTATGCTTTGCTAGTTAAATACTATATGTGTCACAGATTTAGAGCCTATAGTAAAGTTATGATGCTGTAGATGCTACCGACCTAGAATAATTGCCGTTCAAGCTGTGTCGATTACTGCGCATTACGAGCAAATGCGAGTTTTGTTGCTCATCTGGTCATAATAGTCATAATCATCGCTTGCAAGGTCTCGCTATAAATCAATCTGTTCCATATATAAATGGAAAAATACATTTGATATTTGATAACAAGTGCTAATGCCAATTCTCAATAAGAACGCCCTTAAATGAAGCATAGCGCGGTAGCTGACTAACGGCAGTTGCCTTAAACAGCGCTTTCAATTGATTTCGCACCACGGTGCTTGGGCAATTCCAATACAGTACAATGCTAAACAAGTTGAAAAGCGAACTAAGGAAACCCGCAAGGCAACATAAGACAGAAATGAACAAACGGCAAGATAAGCAAAATAAAAAAAATACAATTGAAAAGTCCAAGCGAATTCGAATAGAAGCTCGACCACAGCAACGACAACGACCACGACCACGAGTATCTTACTGACCAGTGCAATTTGGTGTAGTGCAGATACAGCGTAGACTCCAACAACTCCAGCAACAAAAACAACTATTAACTGCCAGATACTACAACTAACAAATACAAGTACGAGTATAAGCACTCTCGAATCTTGTACATACAAAAGCAAATATGAAAATGTTGCCAAATCAATATACTACAAGACCTCAAGAGGCCGAGCCCCGTAGCCACAGTTAGAGCCAAAGCTAGAGCCAGAGTGAAATAACCAACATCCGAAAATTGAAGCTGAGCTGAGACTCAGTTGAAAAGTAGACGTAGGAGAAGGAGAAGCAGGTGCAGATAGAGACAGCTTTGTGAGTGGATTGGCCAGCTCTGGATATGGATAAGGCCATGGGACATGTGCTTGGGGTTTCTACATCTATATGAGCTTTAGACGACTTCAAGAGAGTGAACAAAACATTAACACAATTAACATACCCAAGACAGCAATCACAGCTATTGATATATATTGATTCAAACTCAAAAAGAGACCCGGGTATTTGCCACTCCGTTTATGTGCTCAGCGCAAACAGATGCAGAAATAGGCGCGGTAGTCGCAGGCAGTGCTGCTCTTGGCTACTGAGTGCACTGAACGCTGCACTGAATGGCAAAGTGAGCTCAAAAATCTGCAGAGTCTCGCAAGAAGAAGTCTCAGTGTGGCTAGTAGTTTGGCTCTTTGGCAATAACAAGTCGGCAAGCTGTGCTCGTAGTGTGGGTTGATTTTCTTATTACAGATTGTACAACAAAATGTGCAATTGATTTAGTTGATTAAGGCCATAACTTTTAAGTTGCAATGATTCTTTGTTTCAGATATAATGTTCTGCTTAACTTTCAATTTTATGAGCATTCGAGTATCGAATTTCCATTCCATCTGATCGATTCTTTCATGGGTTTCTCTCACCTTTCACTTTCCAATGCAAGCCCTCGTAATTGTATTTAGTTTTAATTCATTCCTGTTTATGCGTTTTCTGTTTATGCTACTCGTTCTGAAACGTCTTTATTATCCAGCATCGGAATCAGTTGCAAGTACTTTAATGAAGGGTCAATATGCGAAACGTTAAGCAAAAATTACCCGAGAAGGCACGTCTACAAAGCAAAAAAAAAAAACTAAAAAACCGAAAGAATAAGCCCAGCAACCGGTTTGAAATGCCACTGCGACTACCACAACCTGAACATGAGACATATTTGTCTGGGATGAGGGCTAATTGGCATCGAGGATTGATCGGAAGATCGACAATGGGATGCAGATTGTAAAGCAAAGGAATAAGGAAGTCTGTACGAGTGCAATTCCATTTCAATTTCCTACTGTAATTGCCATAATTTGCTAAAATAAAAGTCTGTACATTACGGCAAGACAATGCTTCAAGTAGGCAATGCAAGACGACAACATGCCAACATGGCAACAATACGACAATGCGGCAGAGCGGTACTTTGGAGTCTGATCATGAATAATGCTGCAATGGGGCACGTTCTCGAGCGAAATCTGAGCTTAATTGAGAAGCTGCAGGCATTGTTGCAAAGCGTTGCAAAGTGTTTTGTTACGAGTATTGTTCTCGCTTTAGTGTATTGTTGTGAAAATTCCGCATGCGCGTCTATTGAAACTGTATTTTTAAGATATGCGATATAGTTGTTGTCGCTAATGACCATCTTTGAGAATAACAGCATTTCAACAGTGTATAGTGAAAGATTAAATATTCGTTTGATTAATAAAATATATTCATTTGGAGAACTACCTATTATCATTAGAGTCAAGCTTACTTAAAATCAGACTATTCCTAAATGGCTACAAAGTTCAATTTGAACACATTTTTGTAATTTCGACATTTCAGCAATCGGATGGCAACCCGAAACTATGTTGCATGCTTAGCTGTAATTTTTAGCCAACTGAATATATGACACCAGTATTCAGTGTCTAAGCCAGGGTCTCAACGCAGAGGGGATTCGTTTGCCAGAGACGGTTACTCCACAATCTGCATGTACGTTAAATAAATGAATCACTAAACCCCGTCGAAAGACGCCGCTGAGTCTGTTGTAACTTAATGCGTTGCAAATATTTAGATGAAAGAGAAACCGAAGCTAAACGAGAAAAACATTAAATTTTCTCGTATACAATTAATGCTTTAAATGTTAACAATAATAGCAAGCTAAATTAAACGGGTCGAATATTAAATATTCTTTATGCTTTACATATTTACTTTGAACATTTTTGTAAACATTTTTGAGGAAGCGCAATCATAATTATCACTTCATATACATATAAGCTAATCGTATTTCGTATATCGTATTAAGTGCGGACATCATAACATGATTGAAGAATATGTACAAATACTTAGCAGTAGTGTATACAGTGATACAGCTTAAAGTGCAAATAGAAATATTGAAGTAACAACAACTTCTTACATGCAATAACAATATTTCCAATAGCAACTAAAATTGCAACTTCAACACAAGCAGAAACAGCAGCAATAACAACTGAGAAATCAGCACTATTGTCAACTGCATCAGGCACTGACGTATCAATTGTGTGCCAAATGTTTATTGACCATGTCGCCAATCATAGCCCCATGCAAGCATTGTCAGTTGCAGCACGATAGCCAAAAGAAAATATATAAATGTTATACGTGTCGTTATGTATATATTATATATATATTCATATACATATACATATATATAATATATATGTATATATATACATATACATATGCATATATATAATATATATATATAGGGAGAGAGATGTAAAACTAATAAGTGAGGTGAAGCCAAAATACGATTAATGAAAACCGGCAGTAAATGCAATCAGATTGTCTCAACTGTTGAGTGCTCTACTACCTTGACCCTGAAACTGGCAGCTGCCCCATAAAAAATAATAAAAACAGAGAAAAAAAAACATAAAACAGCAACCTCAACTGCAACATCAGTTTCCACGTTTTGTGCTTGATTTTACGATATTTTACGTAACTTTCTCTACGTCAATTTTTGTTGATTTCCAGGCGATGACACAGGCTGAGTCGACGAGTGGTAAAGCGGCTTTCAGGGTCAATGGAACTCTTGAACTTTGCCGCTTTCTTGTCGCCAAAATACAAAATAATATTCGACAGCAATTATCACCGTCCATAGCTCAATACGAGTTTAATAAATCTCAGAATTCGTTATCAAATCGCGCTGACTTCAGCTGCTTTGCTTGACCCGATAAATATATTTCAATCGAAAATAGGAAATGTATTCACATATACACAAAGGTTTATATGTATCATATAAATTGTTTATTTGGAAAAAAAAAACAAAAGGTATGTTTAATTGCTGGGCTTTGCACTTATTGGACGCGTGCAAATCAGAGTTTGGTGGACGCAAGAATTTCAATTAGTTCGTTGACTGCTTTAGGGGGGTTCGGTCTCAAATCGGTGGCCGAAACCCGCTGGCATTGTACGTTGTACCTGGTTACCGCTCACCATGTCGGTCACGCCCACTTTAAAAAGATGTCATCAAGGTAATCACAGATGGGATAAATATGAGTTACGTCGTGTCCTAAGTACATACATAGACCCATAAATATAACAGTTTTCAAAATGTTGTTTCAGTTAAATGTTGACTTCAATTCAATATTGCGAAATATTGCATTAAATTAAATTTCGTAAGTCGGCCAAGATCAAGATGACAAGTGCCAGTGACAGCCGTGAAATACCACAAATTCAATAACATATTAACTCGAATTGGAACCATTTAACAAGTGTGAAGTACTCCAGGAACTGGGTTGGGTTGGGAACTTGTTATCGGAAGCATGACGTAGTGCCTTCCCACTGACGTTTTTCTCGCTTGTCAGTTTCAGTTGATGTTATTTCCTCATAATTTCAACAGCTAATAATGCTAATTGATTTCCTTAACAGAATGCAACTAAAACAAATACCAACTAATTTTCGTTTACCAATATTCAATTTACTTTCAGATAGACTAGCTGTGATAATTATTGGTATAGTTACATTAATCTTAGGCATAGTTTTAACATCCATACCATGGCTGGATTATTTTATACTAAAGGCAAGTTTGATTCTCTATATTTAATAACTCATAGCATAGCTAATTTATTATTCTATGTGCAGAATTTAAGGCTGTGGAACGACACATTGAGCTACCATTATTGGCAAAGACCTGGGGTTATAAGACTAACCAAGGTATACATATATAATGTAACCAACCCAGATGGCTTTCTCAATGGAGAGAAGCCCAAGTTGCAGGAGGTCGGTCCATTTGTCTATAGGTGAGCTCAACATACACTTTTAATTTCAAATGATCATCATCTCCCAAGTTCCCAGTGTTCTACTTTAGTGTTCTAAGTGTCAAAGTTCAAAGTTGTAACGCCTTTTTGATTCTATGTTTGCTTAAGTTGTGTACTTAACATGAGTATTTTCATGGCAGTTTTACCGCAGTGCTCTTTGTTCATGGTTCGTTAGGAAATACGTGTTTAAATCATATTTAATGAGTGCAATTACAATAATTATGTGTTTCTTTTTGTTTTGTTTTTTGGTTGGTGCTTATAGAAAGCATTGAGCTGGGGGAAATCCTATCAAATTTTCAATAAACGATTGTATTAAATTCTGCTTTATTGTAATTGACTCGTTTGCTTAGCATTATTTACAATTCAAAAAATATTATGTATCAATTTGATTGATTGGCGCATGCAATTATATTCCACAATTGGTATCTCTGAATTGTACAACAATACAAAGGCAATGGGAACAATTTAATCATTTAAAATGTTAACACTTAATAATCTGAGCAACAACTATAATTAGTTGCGACAACTTTAGTTTTTTTGTGGCTGCTGCAGCTACCCGAGACTTATCGAAATTTACTTACAATTTACACCTATACATGGAACCACTGTGCACTGTGCAAACACTGAGGCCATTTCCAATAATTGAGCCATTAACTTAAATCGATATCGATAGCAAATATAACGTGTGAGAGAGCGGCCATACAGAGAGTATCTGTGAATGTTGTGTAAATCTTGACAAGCTGCGAGACCGAGACCACGAGACCGCCCAGAAATGGAACCAGTTTCAGCGAAGGATAACGTGCTGAGAGCAGACTATCGGCAATCAATCTTACAGATGAAAATAAATATAAATAAAGAGAGATAGATCAATATGTAGATTCTGGTTATGGATGTATATATTTTAGAATGAAAATCCATTATAGTTGATCAGCAGACAGCAAAGTGACTTTGGCATATTTAAGATGACACAGATGGATTTGGCTGAGCATAAAAAACAAACTCAGCCCTATGCTGTTGACAATTTCAAACGGTAGTTAAAGCGCAACAAAAGCGCCAAAATGTTTGTCATTATTGGAGTGGTTTCAGTTTTTTTTTGTATTTCGTCTTTTGTATTTGTGTTGCTGTCGAAAACATTTCTCTAACTGAACTGCTTCGAATGAACTTGACATTCAGTTGGGCTGGGCTTGTTGCTTGAGTTGAACTTTCTGATCTTTTTACGACGACCACTGTCCCTGACTTTGGACTGACTGCTAACAGCAAACAGCTAGCGGCCAAGTTTAAACTGTCAACGACCAACGGCAGACTGACTTTGAGTGTGACTTCGGCACGTGTTAAGGGAACTGAAATGAGATCAAGAGATTGATTACAAAATAAACGTAACATAGTTTAAAATATTTTTATGTTTTGTTTTGACTGTTTTTATGGGTCATTACAGAGAAGACATGGAGAAGGTGAATGTTAAATTCCACGAGAACAATTATACGGTGTCATATCAGCATAAGAAAATCTTAAAGTTTGTTCCTGAACTGAGTGTGGATAAAAACACGCCCATTGTTACGCCCAATATACCAATGCTGGTGAGTATAAATAGTATAGTAATGAAAGTTTTATTTATCTACCCTTACATTTCGCTTTAGACACTGACAAGTCTGAGTCCTAAGCTGGGGTATCTGCTGTCCCGAACTATATCCTTTGTGCTAACTGCCGCCAAGTTTAAACCCTTTATCAATGTGACAGCCGATCAACTGGTGTTTGGCTATGATGACGCACTTGTTAGTTTAGCACATCGATTTTACCCCAAGCACATGCGACCCATGGAACGAATGGGTTTACTTCTAGCACGCAATGGTACTCTGACGGAGGTGTCCAGCATTAAGACGGGCTACCAGGGAATGGATCAGTTTGGCTACATTGATTCCCTGAATGGAATGGATCACTTGCCGCACTGGAGCGAGGGACCCTGCACAAGCATTGCCGGCTCCGAGGGATCCTTCTTTCCGCCACGTGATATTACCAAGTCGGATGTGGTGCATATCTACGACAAGGACTTGTGTCGCATCATACCCCTCAAGTACGTTGAGAGCGTAGAGAAGGATGGGCTGTCTGCAGATCTGTTTCGACTGCCCAACACTACCTATGGCGATTCGGCCAATAACCCGGAGAACAAGTGCTACGATGCCAGCGACTACGATGCCGTGCGTGGACTACAGAACATCAGCCCATGTCAGTATGGTGCCCCCGTCTACATTTCGAATCCGCACTTCTATGAGGCCGATCCTGAACTGCTCGATGCCGTCGAAGGTTTGAAGCCGCAGCGCGAGAAACATGAAACCTACTTCAAAATACAACCGGTAACACATTAGAACTATAAGCGACTTCAAAGCTATGCTAACGCTGTTTCCGCTTTTAGAAACTTGGAGTGCCCCTGGAGGGCAAGGTGCGCATACAGCTCAACCTGAAGGTCACCCACGCCAAGGACGTTCATCCGGTGCGTGATTTTCGTGACTTTGTGTTTCCGGTCATGTGGCTGGAGGAGGTGCGTCAACAGTCATGGGTCTCTGGTCTACGTATATGAAGATTTGAAAATGCTTAATTTCAGGGCATTTCGGAGCTAACACCCGCCATCAAGCGCTGGCTCTACCTGGCCACTGTGATTGCCCCCCATGCTGTGCCCATAGGCTCTTATCTGATGATCGTGGGTGGGGCGTCGGCCATTATCTTCAGTATTGTGCGTGCCTATCAGAACTTTGTGTTTGGCCGCGATCCCAGTTTGGAAATACTCGAGATGGGCAGACGTTCACTTCGACGCAGTAGCAGTTACATTGCCCATCAGCAGCACAAGCTGCACCTCCACCATAGAGATAGCTATACTCTGCTTCGCACTATGCCGCATGCCATGACAGCTTGCCTCGATCTAGAGCGAGACAACGACGATGCCCAGCCCATAATCGACTGTGTTGCACCCAGCCAGGAAATATAGTACAAGTACTAGTTGTGATTGTTTGACTCTGTTTAGGCTTAGTCACGTTCTGGCCAACATTGTGGCATATACACAACTCTACAATTCACCCAAAAACGGTTTTGATCCTACAGGGGTTTTATTCATTTCATTCGCACGTCTTAACCGATTCGACATGTCCATAACTCATTTTCTTGCAACCAAATGCCAAATCGGGTTTGCTAGTTATTCGCATAAGATCATGAATACTTGTATATAAATGCAATTTTTAGTTGTTAAAGCTACAAATAATTCACTAGTCATTTTTACAATGTGAAAAATGCGAGCTCATTTCTAGTTCTACTTAGATAGTTAGTTATATTTAAAATAGGTAATTAAATTGAAATATTTTGTTGTATAACTATTTAATGATATAGGAAGTGGATAACCTGATCATGCGATTTTCTGCATGTAAATAAAATAAATCAAATAATATTTCACGTAAATAACACAATGTGTCCTCTAAATATTTTCTTCTAATTTTTTCAGATTTAATTTTTGTCTAATATTTCAGCTGTAACTCGCGATAGTTTACAAGATTCCTTATAGTTGTTCTTGCTAACACTAAAATTCATTAATAACGCTTAAAAAATATCATGTGAGCATAAATCAGCAGCAGACCGTAATGCAGAACATCACTTAAAGATCATTATGTGATAATAGATACACTTGCTACTTTATTACGTTTACCTGGTACTTCAGCTGCTCCACATACCCGTACACACATGCATCGAGCAGTATTGAGCACGGGAGAACGCTACACATCAATACACCCCATCTAATTTGCCTTGGGCAGCGAATACCCACACATGCTTACTTATATTATTTAAGACATAAATGAGGGAATTTTGATCATAGAGTGAGCACATGCATTTCTGATGATACGATTGCTCCTCTTTTCTGTTTGCCTGGTAGATTTAATCAAATATTTAGCATGTTGATACTGAAGATGGCCAACAAAACAAAGCAATGAACCTCAAATAAAGAATTTGTATTTAGTTTAGTTGCTAATTATATATAGCTTCGAAATTAATTGCGTGCTCAGTTGAGGCCCCTTGAACACGAAGGAATATGGAGTCCCAAACGAGCCACATTTTTGTGGCTAGCAATCTCTCTCTTACTTTTGTCATCGTTCAACAAAGACGATCAAAAGTATAATCGCGCAGAATGTTTGCTTTGTATTTCAGTTAATCCTTAAGGCTTTTTCAAAGAATTTCTTGAAGAGAGTATAGTTTGCATCAAGAACTACGAAGTCTACTACTACAGCAATAGGATTAACTTGGGTTCGAAACTCAGACAATTTAACTCTTGAAATTAAAAATCTGAAACATACTCTTAGGTCCCTATATTAAATCATTAAATTAGCGTATGCTGACATTTTTTTTGCCTATAGAAGAAATTGCCAAATATAACCTTTTTTCATTTTTATACCCGCTACCCATAGGGTAGACGGGTATTATAGCTATGTGTCATCAGGAAATGTATGTTACAGGCAGAAGGAAGCATTTCCGACCCCATAAAGTATATATATTCTTGGTCAGGATCACCAGCCGAGTCGATATAGCCATGTCTGTCTGTCCGTCTCTCTTTCTGTCTGTATGCACACCTAGATCTCAGAGACTATAAGAGCTAGAGATTCTAAACTTGGTACCAGTATTGGTGTATGTCCTACGCTGATCAAGTTTATTTTAGATTTTTGCCACGCCCCTTTCCCACCCTAAAATCAAAAAAAAATGTACTAGCGCATCTTTGAAGATAGAGTCTCGAGTTTTCGTACATACGAAGATAATAACAGTCTTGACGATTCCCGAGAATCGCGATCGGATGAAAAATTGGAAGTTATTCAAGAAAGAGTTTTGTATGGGAAAATCCATAGGCAGTTGCACGTGGCTTGTTTCTGATGAACAATGTTACCGTGCTTGGTATATTTTATACTTTATGCAATATTTAGGATGTGATGGAATACGAGTGTACAAATATACCAAATATAGCAAAAATACCGAAAATACTTTTTGGTATATTTTAGTATGTTTGAGCTGGGTAGCGGGTATATCACAGTCGAGCACACTCGCATATAGCTTTCTCACTTGTTTTTTTATTTTTAATTCGCATCCATACATTCAGCCCAGAAGGGCGCACCTGCTAGTTATAGGCCTAGCTATATCTACTTAATCAACAATTAACAATTAACTATTACAAAATAACAATAACAATATCACAAGTAGTACATCTCTGAGATCAGAGGCTACCTTGGGCTACCTGGATGCGCCTGATCTGCTCGAGATTCTGAAACTCTTTCCATCAAATCCGAGGAGGTTCTCCTCAATACTTGTATCTGCTGGAGTGGGCGTTAATTTGGTCAAAAACCGTGGACAGCTTCAGGTTGCGATGAAGGGTGCTGTTCCTCACGAACCACTGACTTCCAGTGATAATCCTGGCAATCCGGTTTTGGGCTACCTGGATGCCCCTGATCTGGCTGTCGCAAGCTAACCCCTATATTTGGTAGCCATACATCCAAATTTGGGCGATGACTTGCTTGTACACTCACAGCTTACTTGCCAATGGCAGTTTGCTCCGTGAGCCTAGTAGCCAATAATGCTTGGTTACGGATGTACGTATACAAGCCTTCAACGCCGTTATGTGCTTTGCGAAGGTCAGCCTCCTGTCCAGAGTGATCCCAAGGTATTTGGCCGAAATGGGCTGCTTCACAAAATCCCCTTCGACACGCACAACAGGCGGCGTTTGCCGCCGTAGTGTGAAGCACACATTGACGGATTTGCCATTGAGTGAGTTTCCAAATATTGATTAAAATTTGAACTGTCTGTTTAAAATCCTTGACAATAATTATATGTATATATATGCATATACGAGTGTATATGCTTCTCAAAATAAATTTATTTTATGCCGAAAAGTATGCAACACTTTTGTTTTTACAATTAAATATTTGAATTATACAAATTTATTATTTTTTATTGCCATTTAACCGATTCCCCGTATAATAAAATAAAACAATAATACAATAAAAACATTAATAAAGTTCTTCCCGATGTTAAATGGTTCAATATGCTGAAATTTATTGCTGTATTTTTCAAAAACCGAAAACAATTCTTTCAATTTTGTTCAAATTAAAATTAAATTAATTATAGAATCTATCCGAAATCGGGTTGTAAGATAAATCGAGGCCAAGTAAATTAATGCAAAAAGCCATCAATGTTTGGCGCATTGACGATGAAAAGTTGTAAAAGATTTCGAATCGAAAGCTCCCCCTTTTCATCATCGTTCACCGATCCAGCAAGCCCACTCGCTCTGGAAGCCTACACTATCAATCAAAAGATGCACACGCAAGGACCGCTACGCTAGCAAAACCTGACAGATCTTGGTGCAGGACTGACTTGGAGCAAGCCGAACTGTTTGCTGCACACCTTGCCGAGCGATTCCAGCCACTTTAGCTTCCAAGCCCGCAGCAAGTTGTCAAACCGTTCGCTCCTGAAGAAGTGGCAGAAGTCGTCCATCGCCAAAATGCCAAAAAGCGCCGGGGCATGACATACTATGTAACAACACCTTGAAGATACTCCCCAATAGCGCGATTCTCTACATAACATTAATTTTCAATGCTATTGTGAGGGTGTAATACATACCTGCCCAGTGGAAGCTGGAAACGATTTCCATGAATCACAAAACTGGCAAACAGGAAAAGGACCCTGCGTCTTACCGGCCGATTAGTCTCCTCTCTTCGATCTCTAAGGTATTTGAGAGACTATTTTCCGGACTTGATCCACGGTCTTTGACCAAATTAACGTCCACTCTAGCAGATATAACGCCAGACGGTTGAACCACCGCAACTGGCTAGCGAAATATAAACTATCTTGTATTTTCTGTCATCAAATGTGGAATTACGTTATTCAGCTCTATATAACATACATGCATAAATGCTGGAGGCTAGGAGTACTTCAGTAAGTGTCAGTAAATCGTTTGCATGAAGAATTCACAATACTGGAAATCTTTGACAGCATTTTTTCTCCTCACAGCTATATAATTTTTTGTTATTTTGATTGACGCTCTTTTAACGTTTGCACAATTCTGAACAACAACGCAGCGTTTTTCTTCAAACACACTCACACAACAAACACACGCGGCGTATGGGCAATAAATTATATGTACACAAGTGCTCATGGGGTAAGAACTAGCTAGGCATGGGATAAAGGCGAGTGCAGCGGAGTTTTTGTTTTGTGCAGAAAATAAAAAACAGGCACAAGAAATATGATGTTTTCAATGCTCCAAAGTTAAGTGAGGAAGCATAAAAGAAAATAACAGAGCACAACTTGGCATAGGGGCCAAGAGAATGTGTAGGAGTGGGATTGCTAGTAGCAGTAACAGCCTTTTCCTTACCAGCTATAACAAAAGCATTTTCATTTCGTTTCATTTGGCAAAAATGTTTATACAAAACCAATTTTACAATTTTCGATTCAATTTCTGTTACTGACATTTCACTTAAACGAAAACCTTAAAGGCGCAATTCATTTTCTTTCCGCATCCCCGCCGCAGTCAAAGCTTGCCACCGCACCCACGAAGACCTTTTAACTTTGTTGTGATGTTGCATAAATGCCAACAGAGGCAGTGCTACGCTGCTGACAATCAACGTTAAGCGTTGAACGTTAAAAGTTAAGGTCAAGTTATGTCCAGTGCTTATAATTATGCACCCCTCAATCCCGGTTTTGTATGTGTTTGTGTGTGTGTGTGTAAGTGCCTCTATGTTACTTGTTTGTCGTTCTCCCCATTTTCACGAGCACTTAGAAACGCATAAAACGACCAAGTGATAAACTAATAAGCGACAACATATTTGCGGCACATGTTGCACACAATCCCGTAAGCTGGAGCCAAACCTAATGCTAACGCAGAAACCTCAAGGACAACAAAAGTTAAAAATTCATTTATGACGCGCCATAAAATCGAATAAAAACAATTGGCACATCAAAAAATCTCGGAGTGACTAAGAGACACCGAGATCTTCATTGAGGAGGGTTGGCCACGTAGCCAATGCGTGTCGAAATAGGCCAAAAGCGTCGGCCATATGTTGCACTCCGATGTGGGGGAGTTTTGGAGGTAGTGTGCTAGACTAGCTGGGATGTTGTCGAAAGAAATGGCTGAAGTAAATAAAACGCCAAGACGAGGGGGTTGTTTGGCTGCTTCTTGAGCATCGAACATCGGGCATCGAGCATTGCCTGGCGACAGCTGGTTGGCCACTTAGGCTGCATTTGTAAGCGTTGATGGAATTGCTTATGAATTATACAAGAATATTAAAACGTGCCCAGACACACACACACAGAAAGAGAGAGAACAAGAGGGAGAAAGAGATGGAAAGAATGCTACGAAACATCAGCTGAGCTTCATTTTATTTTTGCTTTTTCTATTTGATTTCATCTTTGCGCGGAATATTTCAATTGGCAGCAAAAAGTTTGCTGTAAATACTTTATTGGAAAAGTATGTGGCAAATGGTTATTGGGGAGCGGCCCTTGCACAAACAAATTGGGCGCTAAGTTGCCCGTTATTGGTTTTTATGTGTGCCGTCTGGTCAACGAAGGACTTGGGACGCGGACGAGGAGGAAGTTAGTGGCTAAGTGGAGCATAATTTGATTTTCGTTATTTGTCCAAGTGCGAAAAAAGTTGCTGACCTTGTTCATTATAGCCTAATGATGATGGCATAATTGAGGCTGTAGAACTGTGCCTGCGGTTGAATTCCGAGTGGCAATACATTCATTTTATGTTCGGTATAAAAAGTATACATATATTTTGTACATCATTATATTAACGGGAATATATATTACAGGCAGCGATAATTTCTTAGATACTTAACTTTTCAATTTAGGCACACGCTATTTATACACACATCTTTAAATTAGTTTCATCATAAGATTACCATTATCATTCAGTCTGACTTTAACGTGCACACACAAATACAATCATATTCACACACTCACCATAAAAATGTTTTTAAATCGTAACAGCCATAAGCAATTTCAAATTTAACGAAAATGTCACGTGTTCACGACCAGTTTGTTGGTTTGTGTACTCGCTAAATATGCAAAGTAAGCTCGTTAAAAAGCTTCAACTCGACGCAGTCGAGGCGGCAACTTTAAAATCGGTGTTGTAAGCCGCCGAAGTTGATCAGTTGTTGACTCCGAGTGACTAACCGGTAATTGGTAATTGAAAATGCATGAGTGGCAGGTAATCAGTGGTAACGCGAAAACTGTGAGATACTATCCTCGTTAGGGGGCGCCACCAACAATATGGGCTGTAAATTCAAGCCAGTTATGTGAGGATTTGACTTGCGTGAGCCAGCCAGGCTGATGACATCCGTCAGATAGGCATTGTTGATTTCACCTGTCATGAGAAGTCATAATATAAGTTTAGTTATAATTGTCATTCCGTTGGGCACATACCTTTGTACAGGGAGTTCTGATAAATTGGATCAGGCTGAAGTCGGACGTGACGCGTTGCCAGAATAAAGGCCAATGTTGCGAGCACAACGCCATCAATGCAGCCAATGATGGCCAATGGATATGCCCATCGAATACTGCAAAGACCCAATTCGAATCTATTCGCTTCTGGTCCACAAATCTTACGGAAGTCATCCGAGTTCCAGCCGAAAGGAAACGCAGCACATGCCACAATCATACAAAGAGCTGAAGACAAGACGATAAACAGAAGCTAGATTAACAGAAGTTACGTGTTAAATGGTGATCGAAGTACACGAAAAATTCGAAGAAACGAACACAAAATGCGTGGAATGCGATGCGATTAACAGCAAATTACGCCAAAACGTGCTCAAAGTCAGGGTAGTAGTCGAGTATACGTAGACTTCCGTCAAAGTGAACAGAACATTGAATGTGTCTAGAACTGGGCTATACACACCTGATATAATCTGCATCCAGCCACAAATGTGGAAAACACGAGTGGATTTCATAAACAGCAGACAAACCAAAAAGAATATTGTCAACAATGCCAACCCAACGGCACCGATCATAAAGAAAGTGGCCAACTAGAAGAAAGAATTGCATGTGCATATATATGTAGAGATTTGGGCATTATTCCATGTGGCGAATTAAATGAGCACCTGAAATGAAAAGGTTGGCACTGCTAAAATGTTCTCCCAGCGACGTCGGCAATTATCGAAGATCTCGTCTCGCTGGCACTGCTGCCAAAGACCCAGGCGACCTGCGCAGTCACTATCCGGATCGCCAATCCATTCTGAATGCAGAATAAAAAGTAATGCATGTTAAAAACTAATTGCGAACTATTTAAGGAGTGTACTTACCTGGTGTCACAAATGCCACAATTCCAATGATGGCATAGCAAATTGTGAAGATCGCCCATAGGACGCCGATGGCTTTCGAGTTTCTAATGTATTTCGAAGCGTATAGATGTGTTGTGTCGACGTACTCAATTTTAGTGCCCATCGCGTTCGTTTTATGAGCAGATAGATGGATGCTGCGGAGATGGTGCTATTGGCTTTTTGTTGCTGGCTACGTTTGTTTATTTTTTGCTGTTAAAAACGGAGCGCATTAATAGAAGTAAAAAGTTAAGAATGATGAGCGCAGTTATCATTTGTAGTAACAGCAACATAATCGACTATTTGATTTCTGTCAGTCATTTCAGTTGTAATCGCATTACCATTGCCAGTCTTCGGTTTGCTGACCTCGTTTGTTATTTGAAAATTTGAGTAATGCTTCAATGGAATTGGAACCACAAATTTGGGACTGTACTCTATAATCAGAAATTGAAAACAGATGCCATAAAAAAGATTCCGATTGCGACAACTTTCAAATAAATTTATCTTAATTATATTACAAACATCATTACATTCGACTAGAGAATGGTTTTTGCTAATTTGAATTCGACTTTTCGTTTTTATTTGAAAACCCAATTTTCATATAATTAAATATTTCTATTCGTTTTCCCCTTCACTTTTGCCGAAAATTCACATATTAAGTATTTGCCAACTTTTTAACAATAGCGGCATTTTGGTTAAATGCTTACAACATTGACTAACTTATGTAAATCGAAAGATAATTGTTTAAAACATTTCTCGGATATTGCTTAATTTTCACCACTATTTCTATGCTTAGCTTGGGCTAATGATAATGATAAAGGCGACGAACAGCAAACAATCATAAGATATCAATAAATGGAAAAAAATAATAATTTCATAAGGCAGACGAGAGTATAAGAGAGTAAGAGAGAGAAAGAGAGAGACAGAGACTAAAACAAACGGTCCACAAATCTTGAGTCTGTCTAATTTTAACTGTGATTCATGGCAAAAACTGGCCAATGGCCAAAACCAACTGAGCAACAGGCTTAGATACAAATCAATAAACATGTTTTTCATTTTGAAAGTGTGGTAAATTTCTGTTCAATTTCAATTCATTGTATTTGCAGATGGGCAGTTTCTTGAAACTCGAAATGAAAACTGAAACCTGAAAGTTAAAAACAAAATGTTGAGTTGGAAAACACAAAAATGCAAGTACATTTTCAAGGCATTGTCTCGTCACCGCCACTATTGTGATCCCACAGACAACACTGCGAATGCGTAATTGAGTAATTCATTAAGTTCAGACATTATGGCCGGAAGCAAAACAAAGGCAAGAGCGTAACTGGTCTCAACAGCTGTGAACAACTACGAGAAGCCAGACAATTACTCTAGTCACAAATGGGTTGACTTAACTAAGTCGAAGTAAGCAAGAGGAAAAGTAAATTGCACTCAATTAAAGCAAAAAAAACAAGTAGGAAAGCTGCATTCGAGTGTGCTCGACTGTGATATACCCGCTACCCAGCTGAAATATACTAAAATATACCGAAAAGTATTTTTGGAATTTTTGGTTTATTTGGTACATTCATATTCCACCACTTCCTAAATATCGCATAAAGTATAAAGTGTACCAAGCACGGTCACATTGTTAACTAGAGACAAGCCACGTGCAGCTGCCTATAGATTTTCCCATACAAAACTGTTTCTTGAATAACTTCCAAGTTTTTCATTCGATCGCGACCAAATTCTCGTCAAGATTGTTATTATCTTCATATGTACCAAAACTGGAGACTCTACCTTTAAAATTGCGCTAGTAAATCGTTTTTTTCGATTTTAGGGGGCGTGGCAAAAATCTAAAATAAACTTGATCCGCGTAGGACATACACCAATACTGGTACCAAGTTTGAAATCTCTAGCTCTTATACGGACAGACGGTCAGACGGACAAACGGACATGGCTATATCGACTCGGCTGGTGACCCTGACCAAGAATATATATTCTTTATAGGGTCGGAAATGCTTCCTTCTGCCTGTTACATACACTTCCTGAAGTCACAAAGCTATAATACCCTTCTATCCTATGGGTAGCGGGTATAAAAACGCTTAAGTCTAAGTCCAAGTCCACGTCTGTGGCATTATCGGCAGACACAATTATCATAATATCGCTGATGAGTAAGAGAGAGAGAGAGAGCGAGCCGTGTAGAATGGAACTCAAAAAAGAGACAAGCAGACACCTAATTATATTCACATACCCGTCAAATTGTACACAAGTTAACGCATTCATAGTTGAAACACGTGACCAACAAATGCTCCGATGAAAGGGATCACAATAAGAATGGAAAAACTTGAGTTCATTCAAAGTGGAGCCTGACTCACGTAGAGCACGACATGTATTGGGAAACCGGGTCTGCAGAAAACTGGCCATCAAAAGCGATATATTGCGCGACTAAGGCTCGAAACTCGGAGGCAGACAAGCGGCAGACAAATAATAATTTCCTGCAACTGCAACGAATGATTGCTATATAATTTAAATGAAAATTGAGCGTGGATATGTATATATGCACATAGACTGTGTTCTGTGCTATGATTGCATACTGGAATTTATATTTGTATATATCCATGTTGTCTGCTGTCTACTTTCGGCTTTCGGCTTTGCTAGCTTTGGAGACCCACTCGCCTGCTATTCATTTTCACATTTAGATTTTATATAAATATCTGTATATTAAAGATTTATTATAAATCTATTTGACATATCTAGTTCACACTTTTACGCTCAGTGTTTACGTTATGAGAATTGTACTTGACTGCATTCTTCGGGCAGACACATCGATCGTGAGCGAGAGAAAGAAAAGAAAGTGACCAGCCGGCGAGGCTGCGACTCGGCGAGTACTCTAACTGGTATTGGTCTGAGAGTGGGTATTGATTCAGGTACTGCGTGTGCTATTGCTGTGCGGCGTGTTACAGTCCATGGCCGAGATGAACAGAGGGAGAGATGGAGATGAGTAAGATGAGTAAAGGTGTATCTACATCCGTTGCTGTAGCTTTGATTGTTGTTGATGTTGCTGATGTGTTGATGTGGTAAAGTGTTGTTATACAAAGTTTCTCTTGCAGACACAAAACAGAAATCAGCATTGATTTAGCATCAATAACATCGGCCTCACAATATCAATGCTGTCTCGAGCTTATGCTAGCGCGGCAAAAACGCGAAAGAAACGCGCGCAGTGCTTGAAATGTCATTTTTGCGAAGCGAAATATAGCGACTACACTACACTACTTACATACATACATATATGAAAATGGTTGCACATGTATTGGACATATAAGCTGTTAGTTGCATATGCCACAAAATAAGGTCAGTTGGGTAATGTTTCGCGAGCTGAGAATGCTTTGTTACCTTAAACGTGGCCAAATGGATTGCAACATTTGACAGACTTGGAAGAACTGTAAAATGCAACTGCAGATTTGCGGCTTTCTTTTTGAGCAAGTAACTAACTAACTGACTTTGGTCACTCAGCAGAAAGCAGCTGCGCTGTGTTGGCCCAATGGACTTTCTACTTTAACATAAATTTCACATTAGGCATAACATGCTGCAAGAGGGTAGGGAGAGGAAAGCTCATCAAAAACAAAGTCGACTGTCTGCTGTCTACTGTCGGCTTTGCCAGCTTTGATGGCCCACTCGCCTGCTATTTATTTTCACATTTCGATTTTCGACTTTTCAGCTTTTCCAAGCTATTATCGTTTAAACACGGCATAGCTGCCTCTTTATAGCTACTTAATGTATATTTGGGCTCAGTTCCGCATTGTTCCGATCTTTAGTCGTTGCTTTTGATGTACTGGTTATAGTTTGTTTTTATTTTTTTTTTGTATTATTTTCTTTTCTTTTTTGAGTGTTCGACAAAGCGGAACCTTAAACAACAACAAGTAACGCTGTTTGTAAAGTGGCCGACAGTGGCTTGATTAACACATCCAGAGTTACTACACGGCTATTGCTTGTTTGTTGTGCCACCACCAAACTTGTTCCAAGAGACTGCCCCATGACTGCAAAATAAAAAGCAACAAGCCAGTTTCAGAATTATGCGGAAACAGCTACCTTCAACCAGGGCGTATCAAAGGTGTAGAATGTTTTATTTTTGTTTCCCTTTGGCTTCGGTTTCAGTTTTTATTTCTCCCCTTTTGATCAGTCTTTGCATATTTTTATGGCGAACGATTTCTTTTTAAGCAAGGCAAACGGCCGTGTGTAAATATTGCGGTCAGACATTTAACAATAAGCATATGGACAGCATTTAGGTCTGAGAGCGATCTAGCAGCTCTTCTATAGAAAGATATGGGAAGTCTGGTTTAAACTTCGCTGGAGTCTCTAACTGTGACTGTGACTGTGACTCTGCTTTTTATTAGATCACGACTTTTAATGTTGGCAAACACTCGCGCATTCCAAAAGCCCAGCCAGCTAGCTAGCAAATGGTAAAGAGCAACAACAACAACGAAAACATCACCAGTGCCAGCAAACAGCGACAGCAATAGCAATGTGGGCCCCACACACATTCATACGAACGTATATACCTAATAGTAACACACACCAAGATTCTTCTGCAACTTTTTGTACCTTTGCCAGGAGCGGACTGCCAGTATAAGCAGTGTTGGGCCGTCTTTATATGCTTGAGCTTAAAATATGAATTAAGTATAAAGATCTTGGTGATAGTAAGCTGTCAGTTATTTTTGATATTTGATCTACATTATTATTATTATATATATTGTTCGATATTCTTTGTTGCCTTCACTCGGGTGTCCCTATTCAAAACCATTTTATGTGCATATCTTATTCAATTATATATTTTTAGATGCCCGATTTGGGCCATTTAGATGCATCGTCATCATTTAGGTTGAGGCGCCCTAAAAGAAGCGGCACTGCGCAGTCACAGAAGTTCGTTACAAACAAAAACAAAAAAACTGTGCCTCTTTTCTGGTTTTTCACGTTGCTCTCGCTGTTTTTGCTATTGATGTTGCTTATGTTATGGTTGTTGTTCGTCTTGCAGCAGTTGTTGCTGTTGTTGCAGTTTTTGGAACGCACGTCTTCAGAGGGAACATGGTCACTAAATGGCATTCTATCTGTATATGTGAGAGCCACCGTCAGTGTGTCTGTGCGCCTGGGTGAGTGTGTGCGTAAGTCCGTGAGCGTGTTTGTAGATGTGAATGTGAATGTTGCTTGTAATATTGTTGTAGTTGTTGTTGCGTTCCACGTTTTGATGTTGCATGAACTCTGTTGCTGTTTTTTTTTTTGCTGTTTCTTTAATGTCAAAACCCGCAAAACTGGGCGAAGTCACATTTGCTACCTTTACGAGTACTTGAATTGTCCAATAGTTTATCTCGCATTTACTTTGTTTTTTGTATGCAGTTATAAGTTAAGCAGCTTTTTGCTTGTCTTACAATTCTTTTTTAAAGCTGATCGCCGAGAACCGGTTAAATATTTCTTTTTGTTTAATGTTATTCAATTTTGTTTTTACTTTTTTGTCTGCGTCGCGCATAAGTATTTAAAAACCGCGAATACCATTAAAAATTAGGCTTGATCGGACAAGTTACGCGCGAACAAAATCCGCTGTCAACCGTCGCGTTTGGCGGTGAAAACCGAAGTGCGGCGCGAGTCTTGAGATCCGCTTGGCATTGGGAGACAACCATCTTTAAACCTCTCTTTCGGCTCTCTCGAAACACCTTTGCATATCTGTAAAGCGCGGGCCAGAGAATGAGATATACGGTTGAAAGAGAGATAGTCAGCGAGAGATAGGTAATAGGAAAATAAAGAAAAATATATTTAGAGATAGCAGACAGTTGGCTGAACCGATGATAAGTGCAACACAGATTGTTTACATTTCTTTTCAATTATTTTCTTTCGCCTTGCGATAAGTGTAAGTAAATGCCAAAGTCTTTGTCTTAGAAATTTTCTCCCTCCCTCTCTTACTTTTTTGTTTACTGAGACATTTCCTCTTCGTATCGCATACCTGCAGTATGACAAAGCATATCTTCGAATTTATTTTGATTACTGGTCATATAACTATGTAAACAATGAAAATAAATAGCATTTAAAGAAATTCCCTTTGTCTAAATATTATATTACCCAAATTTAATCCAATGTTTTTAAATATTATTCCATATTAGAAGCAACTTAAGCATGACACAACACGAATACCCAATTTCAATCGCGCGCCAACACGAACTTATCGATAACGCAACTCAAAATCATCGCACTACAAACAACCACCTGATATACAGCTGTGGGTTATCAGCTGAGGTTATCAGCTGTTTTAATCCAATCTAATAGTTTTAGTTCCCAAAAATTCATCATAGCTCATATAGTTGCTGTAAAATCTTTAAATTATTTTCAAAATTTCACACTTCTTGAAATAATATAGCAATTGTAATATGGCGGAAGTGAGCAACGCAGATAAATTGGATTATGTGAAGTCCAAAATCGGAGAATATGCCGATTTCCCCAAAAAAGGAATTGTTTTTCGGTGAGTAAATCCGACACTACATTAATTGCTCTCAGGGCTAATTGTTGTTGATCAACACATGTATTTTATTAATAATATATTGCCACAATGTTATTAAGCTTATCAGGTGAATAACATGTATCCCTGTTCTTATCTGCCAATCAGCGATATATTTGGTGCTCTCACCGATGGTAAAGCTTGTGCTTATCTACGTGATTTATTGGTGCGTCATATTCGTGATAAATATCCAGATGTTGAGCTCATAATTGGACTCGATTCGCGCGGATTCCTATTCAATCTGCTGTTGGCCACTGAATTGGGAGTGGGATGTGCGCCCATTCGCAAGAAGGGAAAACTAGCGGGCGAGGTCATCTCTGTTGAGTATCAGCTGGAGTACGGTTCTGTAAGTATTCTAGTCAACGATTTTAATATTGAATACATATATTAATATAATTGAATTTCAGGACGTATTCGAGTTGCAGCGAGCCGCCATTAAGCCAGGACAGAAGGTGGTTATTGTAGATGACCTTCTGGCCACGGGTGGATCACTGTTGGCTGCAACTGCGCTTGTTCAAAAAGTTGGAGGTGTTGTGCTGGAAAGTTTGGTTGTCATAGAGCTGCTTGGATTGGAAGGCCGCAAGAGGCTGGACTGCAATGTACATTCCTTGATACAGTACTAGGCAAAAGACACGTATTTTCCATTTGCATTTAGAAATCAAATTTGTACCTCAATCGAACAAAATTTTAAATTTTGTTATACTTAACGAAAATTCTTATAAGCATTTTTAAAGGTTGTCCAGACAAAATTATAGTGCAAATAAAAAAATTTATACTTTTATACAGAGTACTCAGGCAAAAGCTGCCTGAAGTATTTTTATTCCACAAGTATTCATAACTTTGCGAACTCCCCATGGTAACCCACTGTGATTGAAAGCAACCCTAAACCACAGCACAGTTCCATAGTGCTCTCTCTGCGACCATCTGGATACATATGTACCGCTCTATGCTCATCAGAATTGCTCTTGTTTTGTTGCCGGCCTTGTCTTTTGCTCAGCTATAAACAAAAATATTTTCCCGCGGTGTTGTGGGCATGCTTTGAGATATTCTCTCCGCGTTCGGAGACTCTCACCAATAAACAAATGTAACCAGACTCAGCCAACTCTCTCCTTACAGCGGGGCGATTACAAACACAAACAATAAGAGCTCCATTGCTGCGACGTCGGCGCAAAAAATTCAGACTGAAACTGAAACTGACAGTTGAACAGCCAAATCGGAGGGAGGCCAAAGTCTGCGACTATGTCTGTGAATGTGTGAGTGCCTATGTTAGCGTTAGCCTGTGCTCATTTCATTTCGCATTTGAGTTCATTCGTGAAATGTGCGTCGTTCGGAACGGTGTGTTGTGCTTTGTGTGTTGTGGTCTCACTGAGTTACTGCAGTGCGGTGCTTTATTCTTTATTCTGTGTTATGTTTGACGCCTTCCTCATACTGAGAAAACTTCTGTGTTTCGTACGCCCATCGTTTGATAGTATAGTGTAGTACTTTATAGTATTGTTGTCATAGAGAACGGCCTTACGTTTGGTGAATAGAAAATCGCATTTCACAGTTGCAGTTGGGGTTGAGGTTGCGGTTGCAATTCATATTGATTGAGCGTCTTTCAATTGACATACAATCGAATCGAGTAACAAAAAAAAAAAAGCAAGAGCAACCAGCAACAAAAGCAAAGACAACTCACTCACTCAGGGCAGAGTGGCAATTGATAGAATTACGTATACGCCGCGTGTGCTTTCATTTGTTTTGTTTGCGTGATTGTGATTGCTTATGTGTATGCGGGTGAACGCGCGCATGTGTGTGTGTGTCGAATGTTTCTGTTAGTCGTTCCCCCCTATTGAATGTATTTTATATAAATGCCGAGCCAAACTTGGAGCACTGCCTTAATAGTTTGCGAACAATTTGCAAACGGCGTGCTAATAAAATGACTTTTATTTACGTTTAGTATTCTGCATGTCATTTATAAAAAACTGAAATTTAAAGATTGGAAAGAAAACGTACATTTCTGGGGCGATTCGAGCTCAAAGTCAGCAATGGCATTGCATCTGGCACAGCAACAAACAACTAATAACAAACAAATTTCCTGTGCCGTAAAAATCAATAATTGACATCTTGACTACACGACAGCCTGCAATAACAGCAGCCAGTAGAAAAAGTTGCGGAAGTTCCGGGATACCCAAAAAATAATAATAAAAAAAAAATAAGCGCAATCAAACACACCCTTAGCGTGAATACGAAATTAAATTTTCTGACTTCAAATTATTGAAAATTCGTTGGCTAGAAGTGGCGCCTTTCACTCGAGCAAGAAGAAAACATTTGTCATCATTTATGTTATGTTTCGGGTGTAATATTTTATATTTTTGTACTCTGAACGTACAGCACAGCACAGCACAACACGGAAGAGCACAGCACAGCAGCGTTAACTAAATTTAGCAAAATCCACAACAGCAACAACAAGGCGTATTAAGAACGAATATGAACATGAACAAAATGTACCGAAACTGTCACCAACTGCACGCCAATTTGACCGCATAGCAGCCACGAAAGAACCGAAATATTGTCCCGAAAAATGGTGAACTACGCGAACAGCGATAGGAAAGGCAAATATATGAAAGACACGAAAATACCAAATACTCGTAATATTAATAAGAATAATAGCAATAAATACACAACTTATAACAAAAAGTAAATAGTAAAAACCGTTCCTATGCATTTGGCCTTGTGTCTTAAATGAAATTGAACAAGAACAACGCAAATTGTCGCGTACGGCGATATTTGCTCATATTTACGGCCTTATCGCTGCTATTGCTACCTCTATCGCTGATCTACTTGGTATGGAATGAGCAGCTGCAGAAGATTAAGGGATACGAGGTGAGTGGATTCAAAACCACACCCCACAACACCACACAAAACTAAACCAATTTGTTTAGTGTTTGCGTTTGTTTGTCGCCCCGAACGAAGGCTGTAATTGTTTGCTGTAGTTGATTTATAGTGGCCTGCAAACACGCTGCAAATGCACACACTTAGTAAATGTATTACTCACACATACTCACAGATATATTACACATACCAATAGTGTAACGGCTTTCAAGGACTGCCCAGACAACAGAGGCAAACTACCGCCGATCGATTGCTCATTATATTCGCGTATACATGTAAAAATACACATCATCACATAATCATTATTGTGCATTAGTATTACACATATTTGTTCAATACTTTGTATCATCTGTGCATATTATCAAACTATTTATTGCAACGACAAATTAGCCTTCAATATGCGTAGCGAGTATTCTAGATATCTAGAATATGCTGCCGTATAACATAATTAAGTAATTAAAAATAATTTTTTTTCAATTTATTTTTGGTTATTAGTGGATGTTAATAAAATATAATATTTCGAATACATATAAAATAATTACCATTTTGTAGAAATTTTGCAATTTCCGCATGCGATTATTTAGAATAACGCGAAATAAATTATTGATATTTTGAAACTAGTCTTCACCGCCCTCGATTGGAGCACTTGCCCCTGTTTCATTGCTATTGAATACGAATGCTATGTATGTTTAGATTTCAGTGGTGTGAAGGGCATCTTAACAGATACATTTATTATACTTGAATTCTGGATATAATATATAGTATTCTCTTTTCCACATGAATACGTGTACTTAACGAAGTATAATGATCAATACTCATCAACTAAATATTTCTATATAATTTCCTGTCTTCTCTCGTTTTGTTTATGAAAGATATTAGCATTTTGCGTTTACACCTCGTTGCACTGTGTAAGCGCTTTTAAAGGTGAAAATGAATTTAAAATTAGCAAAAACTTGAATATTATTGCAATTGCAGTTTTCAATTAGCAATAAAATATGGAAACATCCGAGCGACCGCTAGAAGCTTGTGCATTGTATTGCTTTTAGCGGATTCTGTTTTGTCCGGCAGACACAGAGGCGCCCGTCCCTCTCTACGGCTTAAGCTTGAGACCCAGAATAAATGGCAGCTCGACCTTGGGCCACGCTATATTTTTGCATTAGTTGAACTTAATTGCCCCTGCAACAGAAAAAACAGGACCAACATTTGCCAGGACACGTCAGAGGCCCTCGAAAATCAATGGAAGTCGGCGTCCCAATTGTGTTACATTATCCAAATGACTCAATGTTCAGCCAGAAAAATAAAAGGCAAAACTGAAATAAAAGCACAAAAAACAGAAAACAACGGGAAACACGCATACGCCAAACATTGGCATAATTAAGCACAATGCCTACCACGGGCACACCCACACATGCACACATACACACAAGCGGACATGCACATACAGGCACAAACATGTAGGCAAGCCGTTTAAGTGACAAGAAGCCCACGTTACGCCCACGTCTCACATCTTTCATATACACTTATTAACCTCCCACAGTTCACGTCATGCACATAGCGCCACTTTCGTTGTAAACCAAAAAAAAGCAAAGCTCATAAATAAAAATAAACATAATATTGATAGAAACAGACTAAGAAATACCTTTTAGTCGGAAAAGCTATATTACCTAAAAAGCAGGCTATAGAAAAATGATATGTTTTCAAGCTTCGGTAGAGTTAAACGTCGTCCATACATTTCCAAAAGTTCACTAGTACATGATCAAAATATATAAAAATGTATATAAAATTAATAGGGATGAGCAATAAGATATCCTTTACTAAATTCACGCTCTCAAAAGTAGGCTATATAAATATAATATTTCGAAAAATATTCAATAATTCACATTTACTACAATTCTGTATAATAAAAGTCACAATCCTCTTAATTTGACCCTTCAGAGATGCTTTTGTATTGAATGCCTATAAATTGAATTCGATATACCTTATGAATGATTCCGCTCAATTGTCTGCGGGGTATAAAAAACACGAGTAGTGCACAAGAATTGGCCAAATGACATCTGAAAATTACGTTGTCCACTCCACAATCAAGTAGATGCTAAAGTTAAAATAATGCTATCGCCAATGTACACATAGTTTATGTGAGCTTTTAATTGGGATCATTCACTGGGTTGAGCTCTGCCTTGACACTGAGATGTCAGAGGCATGAATCAGGGGTGTCTGTATGTTACTATTCGCAGCTCCGCTTAAATTGAAATATTCAACCAAATCTGGCGAAATCATATAAACTCTTGTATATTACGCATACGCCTCGTCCTGATTGCTTTTAATGAACGTCCACTCCCTCCTTTCTCTTGACTCGCCGGAGTCTGTTAATAACATATGTAGTAAATGTGAATTGTAAACTGCAAATGCTTTTTTAGGCTTTTAATGCTCAACAGCAACAGCACGAGCAGCAACAGCAAGAGCAACAGCAGCAACAACAACAACAGCAACCGCTGTCGGTGGGTCAATCATTTCGATATCCTGTGCTGCTGCTGAACAAAAACAAAAACAAGGAGTTGACTGTGGTCGCAACGGGCAACGGTCGCAAAAATAAGTGGCGCTATGTTGATAAAGTAAATATATATAGATACACACACACATACACACAGGTATTAATAAACACACACACGACTAATTTATAGTGCATTAAAAAGCGGAATTATTGAAATTTGTTACATTCAACGCGTCCCTCGATTACCGTCCTCCGTTGTTTGCAAATGAATGATTGGCAGTTGTTTGGGTTTGGCATCATCATCAACATACCTTGGAAATTGTGTTTACTTAGCTATTAAGTTTTGTTTATCATACTCCAATGGCCCATTTCTTAAGTGTTTTCCTTATCTGCACCCACAGATTAACAATGAAACAGGACTTCCACTTATTCCCAACTATGCCGTGCAGACGCTTTCACAGGACGAAATGCAGGAAATGTCTGTGGTAAGGCCAACTACAGCTTCATCATATTAACTGGCTTTTAATAATGGTCTATGAATTAATACAGCGTATGGAAGGACGACTTGATAGACTGAAGGACAAGTGCTCGGAGTATGGATTGGATGTATTGGGTGAGCTTATTTTAAGATCCAACTAAATATTAAATATCCAATATGAACGCCTTCATTGCAGGTCACGATTCGTGGCATACACCCAACACATGGGAGTTTTTAGTTAATAAAAAGTATCATATTATATGGTGAGTGCTTAATAATATTATTCTCGATATGTGGGTAATAGGTAACAAATTACCGGTTTACAGGTGCAATGTCTTCAAGGCTGCATCATCGTCCTGGATGTTCAATTTTAATGTTCTGGCCGGTTACACACCGAACTATTTGCATAAAACAAAAAAGATTCTGCTTAACCTGGCCAGAGAGCGATATCCACGTGTTACACTTGAAGAGGTGCTTTCCAAAATTTTTCCAAAATTCAGAAATATGAAAATTACACATTTTCAATTACAGTTGCGCGAGGCACAAAATGACTCAATTACATTTATCATCGCGAGAAATCCCTTCGAGAGACTGTTAAGCGCTTATCGAGATAAAATCGTATTTGCTCTGCCCTATTCCTTTCATGATAAGCTTGGACGGAGCATAGTCCGCACCTATAGAAAAAAGGTATATAAATACAAGTAAGAAAGCTAAAATCGAGTGTGCTCTACTGTGATATACCCGCTACCCAGCTCACATATACTAAAATATACCAAAAAGTATCATATTCCATCACATCCTAAATATCGCATAAAGTATAAAATATACCATGCACAATCAAATTGTCCACCAGAAACAAGCCACTTGCAGCTGCCTATGGATTTCCATTCAAAACTGTTTCCTGAATAACTTCCAAGTTTTTCATCCGATCGCGACCAAATACTCGAGACTGTTATTATCTTCGTATATGCCAAAACTCGTGACTCTATCTTTAAAATTGCGCAAATAAATCGTCTTTTTCGATTTTAGGGGGCGAAAAGGAACGTTTCAAAAATCTAAAATAAACTTGATCTGCGTAGGACATACACCAATACTGGTACCAAGTTTGAAATCTCTAGCTCTTTTAGTCTCTGAGATCTAGGTGTTCATACAGACAGACAGATAGGCGGACAGACGGACATGGCTATATCGACTCGGCACGTGACCCTGACCAAGAATATATATACTTTATGCCTGTTACATACATTTCCTGAAGCCATAAAGCTATAATACCCTTCTACCCTATGGGTAACGGGTATAAAAATTTAATAGGTATTTGGCCCACACAAGTATATATAGCACGAGTTTCAACCCAACTAACAACTGCAACAATAATTTTTGTTGTAGCCAAAACTAGTGGCACGTGTGGGTAATACGAAATATCCGTCATTCCCTGAGTTCGTACACTGGCTGCTCGACCAGGTAAAGCATGGCAACTATATAGATATGCACTTCGTATCGGCGACTTCATTTTGCACACCCTGCCTGATCCGATTTGACATGATACTCAAGTTCGAATCGCTGGAAGAGGATCAACTATATCTAATCGAAAAGACTGGCCTTAAGCGTGTTATAGCGCCGGTGTGGCGCAACATGGGAAAAGGAGGTAGAAAGACACAAGAGCTTCAACAGCAATTCTATTCCCAACTAACCAGGAAGGAGATGATGGCCTTGTATGAATACTATCAGTAAGTTTGACCATAGAGCTTTGACTGTTTGTTGATCAATTTACGCCATATACTCCATTTACAGATTCGACTTTGATCTGTTCGGCTATGACATTAAAGAATATTTGAAATATGCTCGAGCAGATCCATTGGAAGATGCCCCCGCATCGGAGGCATAGTAGCTAACTAAGCTTAACTTAAAATTCATAGAATTTAGCAAGAAATCTTAGACACATATGAACTAATTAGCCGTCACAGTACGTAATTGCAAATGTTGATAATAATGATTGAAACAATAATAAAGTTAAAGAGAAAACTAATTAAATAAAATGTGTAATAAGGGTAAACCACAGTAAATGAAAACTTATTTACGTTGGCTGCAACAAATTGGCAATTGATCATTTTGGGGCCAAATATGCAATTCATTTTATTTTGTTGTTAATAAAATAATATGTTTAGTTTTAATATTAAGTGATTATAAAAAATAGCAATAATAAAAAATCATTAAATTCGACTACATAGTTTATAATTGAATGAATTAACTAGCTACAATAATTATCTGAGATACCGTTACACAATCTGAACATCAAATCGTTACTGCATTTCCGACAAATATAGAACATTTCCCATAAGTTTGAGCGCATAAATTAGTTGTTCTTTTAATTTTGTTTTATTTTTTTCGTTTGTTTTGTTTTTAAACTTAATTTATACATACAATAGTGTTTGCTTGATTTGTTTTATTTCAGTAATTGTAAAACATAATATGCACGTATATATTTAAAGATGTATGTATTTAATATATTCAGTTATATGCCTATTAAACTATGCGCTGTTGAAGTTTGCATGATCTAGTTGTACATTTTAGCACACACAAAGAATTTGAAGTTGTTTTTCTTTTGTTTAAATTTATTTTTAATATATTTACGTGGTCAATTGATTTCATTGTATTTTACAATATTACGGCGTTTTTCAATTTGTATAAAATTTACCTATTTTGTGGCTTGTGCAAATGTTCAAATAAAATGTCTACCTGCAAGAACATTGTAAGACGCACACAAAGGCGCCACTAATAATAATAATAATAATAAAAACATAAAATTATTTTCAGTGTCTACAACTATGCTCGGGTTTTTAGTTCTATTTGCTGTAAATTTGTTAATTACGACGTGTTTTTGTTTACCTAGTTAAACTATAGAAAAAACTTAGTCTGCTTTTTATACACATCTATTTAGTTTTGTTTCTTTCGGGTTTATCATAAGCTAATTAAAATTACATCAATTTTTTAAACAACTACAACTAGTTCAATGTATGCATTTATGAATATTTCTTTTGTTTTGTTTTTCTCTTCTCTTTCTCTTGCTTGCAATATGGTTTTGGTTTTAAAAACCACCTTATGATCGATCTTGAATGCTAACATACATCCTAATATTACGCTTGATTTTCGTTTAACAATCTAACATAAGCTACACAATTTAATCATATTTATATATGTTTATATCGTTTAGATAAGGCCGTCAATGCAATTATTACTGCAATTAATTGTATTTTTTAAACATTAAAAAATCAAACGCTGGCTTACTGCACGTAAACGTTTGTTTTCTTCTTGTTTTTTAATAGTTGTTTTTTGTTTTGTTTGCTGGTATTGGTTTTTGGATTGGTTTGGTTTAAGTGTTATAGGCGTTTTAAATGGAAAACGAGAAGTTTGAGTTATAGAAAATTATAATTACAATTTAATTCCTATGTCTAACTAAAAACAACAAAGGGACGACGCATTTAAATGTGACAGCTAAAGTATATTGCAAATTATTGAACGAAGCTGGTCGGTTCGAGTTGAAGTAGACCGAGAACAGCAGAAGTTGACAGGAGATGGAGGAGGAGTCGTACAGGAGCGTAGGCGCGAATGAACAACGGCTGCGCCAGCAGCGATCACTTGAGGTAAGTTTTGAAAAGCAGCGAGCTGCGACAAAATTCACGTTCCTGCTCCATGTAAAAGAGCATATCGCGAAGATTGACGCGCTTAATTCGCGGCCTCAACGTTGTCGATGTGTTGCCACTACTACTCAGCAGACCACCGCTACTGGAGCCCTGCGAGTTGTAAGAGACCTCATGTCAAGTAACGTGTGTTCAATACTAGATTTCAGATTACTCACCACACCCACGCAGCTCGTATCGCTATCGAGTTTGAGTTTCTTTCGCGGTCCAATCGCCTGCAGAGCCGTCAAATTTGCGTCACGTTGACGCAGCTCCTCCATTTCAGCGCGCTGCATTTCCTTCGCCTTAAGTAAAATGAAATAATATGAATTAGAGGCCGATATTGTCAACTGTAGCGATCTGCCTTGCACTATCGACAGTGAACATTTGTCGAATGCTTTGGGAAAATTCGATTATCGCTATCATAATTAAAAATAAGTAAGAAAGCTGCAGTCGAGTGTGCTCGACTGTGATATACTCGCTACGCAGCTCAAATATACCAAAAAGTATTTTTGGTATATTTGTACATTCATATTCCATCACATCCTAAATATCGCATTAAGTATAAAATATACCATGCACGGTCACATTGTTCACCAGAAACAAGCCACGTGCACGTGCCTATGGATTTCCCATACAAAACTGTTTTCTCAATAACTTCATCCGATCGCGACCAAATTCTCGGGAATCATCAAGATTGTTATTATCTTCATATGTACCAAAACTGGAGACTCTATCTTTAAAATCGCGCTAGTAAATCGTTATTTTCGATTTTAGGGAGCGGAAAGGGGCGTGGCAAAAAATCTAAAATAAACTTGATCTACGTAGGACATACACCAATACTGGTACCAAGTTTGAAATCTCTAGCTCTTATAGTCTCTGAGATCTAGGTGTTCATACAGACAGACGGACAGACGGACATGGCTATATCGACTCGGCTGGTGACCCTGACCAAGAGTATATATACTTTATGGGGTCGGAAATGCTTCCTTCTGCCTGTTACATACATTTCCTGAAGTCACAAAGCTATAATACCCTTCTACCCTACGGGTATAAAAAGAGTGCTTACTCTTGCTTTCATTTTGGCCTGCTCCGGATCCTCCACTCGCGTCCTAGACTTGGCAGCTCTCAGAAGCATCTCACGTTCTAGTTCTTCGTGCCGCTTCTGCTCAGCCTTGTCCAACTCCTCCAAGAACTTAATTTGGCCTCGCACATCTTTCGCCGGCTCATAACGTGGATCAAGCTGTGGATTATTATTGAAATTATTCTATGGAACAGATACGAAATAGATGCTACACAAACCTTGATGACATCAATGCGGTGCTCCGCTATCACAGCCAATTTCTCCACAATGTTCTTGAGCCTTTCTTGGCATGCATGCGATATGAGCACAGCCACATCCTGTGATGGTTCCTCCAAACCACGTTCAGCGGTTATTGCGCGTATTCGCGACTGCAAAGCTGGTAGATTGAGGAACACCTCGTCCTTGCAGGAGCGGATTTGTGTCCCAATGTTTTCGGTGCATCCAAGAATACGCTGTGATTCCTCAGCCAAATTAACGCCACCCATCGCCGCCACATCGTTGATGTCGTCGTCACCATATATCGAAGACGACATCGAGCTTTGCTGGAAAAATGAATTGGCAGCCGCTGCTGCTGCTGCCGCCGCAGATGTAACCGTTCCACTGCCGCTGTTCACCTTATCGTCTTTGCCATCGCGGTCAATCGCCTCCCTTTTCTTTTTACTCACTGTTTTGTTAGGCATGGGCATTGTGCCACGCGGTAACGTCTTGGCCGAGATGGGCGTCAGCGAGGCATTGATGCGTTCAATATGCGGCAATTGTGGTGTCTTAATCTCAATCAACTTCGGCTCAAAGTGATTATTGTTGTTTTGATGCAGCGAATTCTGCATCTGTTCGCGGGCACGCAAAGCTTCCGGCGGCAAGTGAACAGTGGGTAGTGACGGTACCGGCAACGAAGTAGTCGATGCCGAGTTGATCGTCGATAGCACTGATAACGTCGGCGTTGGGGGTGGTCCACTATTTGATGATATGGCCGCCAGCGAGGGCGGATGCAAACTGGGCGTTATGGCCTTGATCTGTGTCTGGCCTACTTTGACGGCAGTAACTTTGTTCGTGGGCGTGCTGCTTGGCGGACGAGGCGTGGCACGGATCTGCACCGAACTCGTACGCTGCAGCTGGGCATTGTGTGGGCCACGGATTTGCACAATGTTCTATTCGGAGATAGATAGGTTGATCATAAGGAGTGCCGTTTGTGGTTTCAAGGAACTCTTCGAGTACTTACCGCCTGCGTAGGCATTGACAGCGAAGGCATTTGGCCGCGTATGGCGCCTGTATTCACCAGACGCGGCGCTGTGGGTAAGCGAATGCTTGGCGGCTGCTTCGATATCGTTGTGTGCCCAATTGTTGGTCGCGGCACATTACCAAGGGCATTCGATTGGATCATGCGCACCTGTGTCTGTCCAATGGTTGTTGTCTGGCTGAGTCCAATCGGACGGATTTGCGCTTGAATTTTCTGTAGAAAAATTTACAATATATGATTAACTACATTTGCTTTCGAACGAGTCGATTTGCTTTCTTACCGGCAGCTGCTGTGGCAATCCAGGCAATCCTAGCACATGCTGCGGTGGCGCTTTAATGCCCTCAATGACAAGTTCCTTGGTGTAGAGCGCCTGGCGCAGAAGTGGCAGACTTTTCTGTGGTAGAATAACATAAATAACAGATAAGCATTGCACTTTCTACAACACAGCTTTACTACCTTTAGAAAGCCGATGAGGCAAGGCTGCGGACTGGCGTTAAGTAAACGCTCCAGGCGATCACAAAACTCCTCGGGCTCCACATTAGCATTGACCAGCTCCTGAATAAGCGTGCGCACATTTTTTTCCACCGGCTTCGGTTCGCGTGTCGACAATTCTATTAAATTGGCTAAAAACTTGCGACATTTCTCTTTGGTATTGCCCTGCGCCGCCGTTGTCGTTGTCGTGTTGACAGCATTCGATGCTGTTGCCGTAGCCGCTGCTGCAGCATTTGCAACTTGCACATTGTTGGCCTGTGCTTGCGGCTGCACTGCTGCTGGTATCGTTTGTATTTGCGTTACCTGCGGCAAATGCGGAGCTTGCTGCTGCTGCTGGAGCTGTGCCAAATGCGGTAGCTGTGAGCCGCTGCCATAATTGTGAGCATTGCTACTTGCCACCGAGTTCACAATTATGTTACTGGACGCTGTGGTGTTGGTCATTGACTGCGGTTAAATATACACAAAATATTTGATAAGTAATTAATTATACGTATATGATTTTTAAATATTTAACTCTATAGTGTTCAGTCAGTGCAAATTAAGAGCGGTAAGCGATACAAGTTTAAGCTAGAAATAAAGCTAATGATGGAATTAATGGTGGTTCGCAAGGGCTCCGGGCTCCCATAGGTGTTTGTGTGCGCCATACAAATTAACTACAAGATTATACCGACTCCATTTCTCAAATTATCACATGTTGGAAAAAAACTAAACATTTGTCCTGTTTTGCCAATCTAATGAACAATAACAATTACCCTTATTGTGATCTAAATATTTTTCCAATATTCTTATGTATTTTTTGGCACTGATTTTCATAATAAACAGAATTATAAGTATTATTTTAACGTATTTTATATGTGACAATTTCCTATCAACGCACACACAATTCACCAGGGACCCCGAAAATCCAAGTTAATTTCCCCGTATTGATTCTAAAGGGCTAAATGATAAATTTCGTTCACGAAAAATTGAGCAGCAACGCAGCATAGAACTGCAGCGAGAGACGAAATAATAAACAAATATTTTGAATATATCGTAATTATAAACACAGTTACAACGCAACATGCAAAACTGAGCAGAGGTACAAATACATATATTGAAATTAAAATTTAAGTGATTGACAGCACGGCGCCAGACCGGCAAAATCGGTAACAAAATGGAAATCGAAACTGAAGCGAAGCTTAAAAAAAATAATAGATCGAATGCATAAATAGACGAGAGAGAGAGAGAGAGAAAGAGACAAATTTTTACGAGTGTTTTTGAAGAGCAAATAGTATAAAAATTGAAAATTTTTGAAAATTTAAGACATTCTCCATTCAAGCAAGTTAAATTGAGTTTGGTGAGATTTTCGATTTTTACGTTTTGCTTGATCTTGATTGTGGCAGCGACATTCGCTGCAGCGGCTGCGGCAGCCGCCGCGGCCGCGCTGCTTGCGCTGGCAGAGGCCTGTTGCTGCTGTTGCTTATGTTGCTGCTGAGCCTGTTGCTGTTGCTCTTGAGATGTAGCTGTAGCTTCTGTTGCTGTTGCAGGTTAGTAGCGGGTTTGTTGTGGTTGTTGTTGTTGTTGGTAGTGGTTGTGGTGGTGGTGTTGTTGGTGTTGGTGTTATTATTATTATTAAGATTATTGTTGCTGGATGGGAGGATTGTGGATGAAGTTCGGACAATCGTTTTGCGGAGTGCAATACTAGTGCTGGCAGTTGTTGCTTGTGAGGATGATTGTGTGCTTGTCTGATGCTGTTGCTGTTGTTGTTGCTGTTGTTGCTGCTGCGTCTGCTGTTGTTGTTGTTGTTGCTGTGATGAGGATTGGCCATGATATCTACTTACAGCTGCAGCCGGCACAGTTTGCAAGCGTATCTGTGTTGTTGTGGGATGATTTGTGGGTGTAGTTGTTGTGCTGTTGTTACTGTTGTTGCTGTTGTTGTTACGCTGTTACTGTTGTTACTGTTGATGTTGCTGGTGTTCGATATGGTCTGTGTCATCGTCGGCGGGCCCGTCGTTGTGGCCGTACCCACGCGCAACAATTGAAATCCATTATCCGTTTTCACTAACAGTGCGGGCGTTTGTCCTGCATTTATTGTGCTTAAAGTTATCTAAAATGGGGAGAAACAGAATGAGAAAGAGAGAGAAACAGTAGACAGAGAACTGTTCGACCGGCTGATAATGCTTGTATGTGTATGTGCCACTCACGCAAGGTAAGTGTGTTTAAATATATATGTGTGCAAGTGGCGACCTTGTAGATTAGTAGAGAGAAGAGCCCACCACACAACAACAAAACTCTTACTCTTACTAATAGTGAACTCGACACTTACCGATGGACTCTGTGGCCTCACTCCAGGCATGTGGGGATTGCTGATGACCACGCGACTGAGTGGATTGGCGGGCATGTTCTTTGGCTGCTGCTGCGTCGGACCTTGCGGTCGCATGCCGACTACAACTCCAGCTGGCAGCATCGAGTTGAGCAGTGGTTGTCCGGCCTGTGATTGATTTAATAAATAATATTAGGAGGCTTTTATAATAGTCGATGATGTTCAGTGAGTTTTCTATAGGCGGCAAACAGCATAAGCTTGGATAGGATTCACAGCATTTTTCTCTACATTTTTGTTTACTACAGCTACACATGCACCAGTTCGCGTCGATGGAAACAGGTCAGAGTTGAGAAAGAGTTCCGTCAAAAAATGTGCTCAGAAATCAGGCGATATTGCAACTACTAATTGAAAATATATACTGGAATTTGTAATGAAATTAAAAGTCTAGAAGCCAAGTAAAAATCGTCAAGCTACAGACAAACTACACACATAATCAGTCTTCAAATTTTGTTTTGAAAAACAATCAAAAAATGAGATACAAAAATGAACTCTAATTTTAATGAGGGAAAATTATATAATGCACTGTTGTAATCTAAATAAAAGATTTGAAAAAATATGTAAGCATTTTAAAGACATTAAACTTTAAGCATTGAAATTTCAATAGGAACTTAAATGCCATACAAATTTTTCTTTTTAGACTAAATATAACATCCAGCAATTTTACATACATTTACTCTATGACAGTGGATATTTCAATTACTACCTAAATTACAGTATACTCAAGTATGCACCGGTCCATACTGTAATTTGGTAAATCTTTAAATACAAATTCACTGTCCTAACTACAAAAGTTTTAGTGCCATTTTTGTAAAATGCAAATCGTTGCTTAATGAAAAAGGCGGAATCAAGCGAGTGTGTGAATAGAATAGATTGGGAACAGATGTGAGTAAGTTGTGCCTGTGTCTGTGTGTGTTCATTTAAGAGACAGGCGGAAAGAGAGAGACAAAGAGGCAACTGAATTAGCGCCTGATATGGGCTCGCTTTAATTTGGAGCACGTTGGAGTTGAGAACTTGATTGGTGTGGGTTAGTGGTGGATACCTGATTGATGGTCTTGGTCATTGTTACGATTCCTGCTGGTGCACTTGATACTAGACCCGCCGGTAGGGTGACAGCATGGTGATTGGATTTAATAACTAAGGTTTGTGTTTGCGTGGCACCTACTGATTGCGTTTGCTGCTGCTGTTGTTGTTGCTGGTGCTGCTGCACTTGATGCTGGTGATGAGACACCTGCGACAGTCCTGGCATTGCACCGTGTCCCCCAATGCCCGCATTGATCGTCTTGATGGTCGTCGTGTTCGGCAGCTGGGCCGTTGAGATGATCGTTGGTCCTCCTGGAGCACCGCTAATGTTGATGGTGCCATTGGGCAGCGGCTGGCTGGTGAACGTGATGCGATTACTGCTGGCCGCGGTGGCCGTTGCTGCCGTCTGGCTGCTGTTCATTGCTTGTGTGTGGCTTTTGTTACGTTAACCGAGTTTTCGTATCTTCGAGCAGCTGGAAATAGTCAAAGCTGCCTGGCTACGTCGTCGTTTCGTTCTTTAGCCGCCCTTGGGTTAGCTAGATCAGCTGAACATCTGCAGCATGTTGTTTTGATTGTTATCGATGTTGCTGGTCTTTTGGTTGTTGTTACATCTGTTGCTATTTATCACTCGCATTATTCGCGAAGAGAACTACAAGTACAATTGTGGGACACTCAGTTAATTTTCTTTAAGACGAAACGATTTCATCTCTACTTACATCGCTACCTGTCAGGAACAACACAGTTTTACCTGTGGGTCATAAAACAGCTTCTCTTCTTTTTCGCTTTTTGCAGATGTTTTAAGAACGAGCGGGGGGAAGGAGGCAGCTGGCGAAGCGTAGGCGAATGCCGACAGGCCAACGATGCTGCGGTAATGCAATGAACTGCTAGTTTAGCATTAACTTATCTACAATCCGTAATCACCTTGTGGGTGCTCCGCTGACCAAAAAGAACAGAGTTCCACGCTCACTCACTCACTCGCACTTACGCTCGCTTATTCACGCGGCTGCTGCGCTGGCGACGTCAACAGGGACGACGACGACAACGGCAACGACAACGTCGTTGACTCCTTGTCACTAGCTGACTTTTGTTATATGTGGATTTTCTTTGGGTTAATTAAAATATAATATTTGCTTTTATTGAATTTTTCACACACACGCGCGCACGCGGCCTCTAGCGCAGACTGTTTGTTGAGCACTGTATTTATTGTCGCTTTATTTTGATTATTTTGGATGTACAAAAAATTTGGCAGCGACCGAGCGACAACGCCGCCATTTTCACGAATGCGCGTGCAAAACGACAGTAAACGCGCAAAGGGGCCACAGACGTCGATAAAAGTGCGAGACAAAACGCAACGCTGAAAATTTTCATTATCCACTAGAGGTCGCTAATACAAGAAAGCATTGCCAGCCCAAAAACAAACGCAAAGAGAGCAATAAATTGCGTCGTGAAGCCAACTTCATGTGAGTTTCAATTTGCGCGCAGCCAACTTCACACAAGTTGAAAATTTGTCACTCGTCTCGGAATTTTCACGTTTTGCCGCCACATTCTCTGTGTACAAAATGCTCGACTTGCTGACCATATGCATTAACGTATATAATTTATGGGGGATCAGTATTCTTTGGAAATGTAGTGCAACGAATAATTGGTATTGGTACGCAAACTAATCGCTTGATGACTCTCGCTTTTGTCAGGCGATGGTTTCAATGGCTTGGCCTCGTACAGGCTGAAGAGATTTTCGAAGTTGGTGGCTTACTTAAGAAAGCACTCACGTTAATTCATTTCGCATTGGAATTGGAACTGTGTACACTAGATCGCATTTTGAGCGCTTAATACTAGGTTTTTGGTTTTTGTTGGCGAAAACACCAATTGAATGTTTATTAACCGTCCACCGCAAGCAGATTGAGATTTTACATCGCGGTGTGGCCAACGTGCATAAGAATGAAAATGTTAACAGGTATGTTAAATATACTAATTTACGATAATTATTACTCTTGTGGAAAATTATCATTTATTAGCAAGCAGACAGAACTATAGTTACATGCATCTTCGTTGTTGGTTGTGCTATGTGATTTTCTATATATTGCTTCTATATAGTAATCGGTAATCGGATTCCTAGTCAGCATGCAAATGTTGTACAATACAGTGAAATTGGGCGGGAAGATTTGCCAACACTGAAATAGTTTAAACATGCGACATTTAAAAATTAGATTCAAATCAATTTGAATAAAACTGAAAATTGAAATACAAGTCTTTTAGAACTTCTAATGTTACGCCTAAGTATAAATTTCAATGCGTTTGTTGTTGTGTATGTTAACGTAGCTAATACCCGATCAAAAACAAGTTAATGAAATTAATCAAAAGCATCTTCTTGCTAGTTGGCAATATTGAGCGTGTCATTCTGGGCATTAAACTAGTCTCCGCATTAAATAAATATTTATATATTGAATATTTGCATATCGTTTATATTCGTTTTATTATCTGAATCCTAAATTTATTTTTTAAGATTAATAACTTATGAGTATTATTGAGTTATACTAAACTAGCCGTATTACAAACATTTATTTACAAGATTGTTATGCGGTCTCTCCGATGCATGATTTTATTTGATTTAAGAGGTATATTGTTTGAAAGATTGAGTTGTGGTTGTTGTTATGTTATGACCAAAATTGTAGGTGTAAACGGCTTTGGATGCAACCTTCACACTATTATCTTGAAATTTGTTGTAATACGGACTAGAATTAAAATTGAAGGTGGGTTTTGGAGTAGTCGAAATTGGTACATGACTTGTTTCGAAGGCTGTTTTGAATTTGGCAAAGAATGGATGACTAAAAGGATCTGTAGTTGTTTTGATTGTTGTTGTTGTGACGATTGGACGATTTGTTGTATATGTACGGGGAGTTGTTGATGTCGCAAACGGACGCGATGTATTTTTTGTGTACCGCGTTGTTGGTCTAACTGTTGTAGAACGTTTAGTTGTCGTCTGGGATCTCGATATATTTGCTTTTGTCGTTTTTGGTATTCTTGTAGTTGGCCTCGCCGTTGTGTGTCTTGTTATTGCCGGTCTCGTTGATGTGGGTCTTGTTGTTGTGGGTCTCATTGTTGTGGGCCTCGTTGATGTGGGTCTTGTTGTTGTAGGTCTCGTTGTTGTGGGTCTCGCTGTTGTGGAGCTCGTTGTTATGTGTCTCGTTGTTGTGGCTCTTGTTGTTGTGGGTGTTGTTATTGTTGCTATATGCCTCGTTGCGTAACCGACAGTTGTTTTAATTGTGTAGAAAGGTGCTGATGTCGTCGTTCTAAAATAGTTTTCTATTGATTGTCTCGATGTTGTGGGTTCCGGAGTTGCTCTTGGAGGATATGTTGATTTAGTAGTTCTGGGATAAATCGTTGTGAAATAAGAAGTTGTTCGCATTGTTGTGGGCCATTGTGTTGTTGAGCGTAATTTTGTTCGCGTTATTGGAGGTCTCGATGTTATTGGACGAGAACTTGCTCTCATTGTGGTGGGTCTTGGAGTTTTCAAATGAGTAGAAAGTGTTGAAGTAGAACTATTAGCTGTTGTGGTTCTCGTTGTTGTAGAACGAGTTGTGGGTTTCGCAGTTGTTGAGCAAGTGGTGTATTTTGTTGTTGCTGGTATCGGTGTAGTAAAATAAGTAGAAGGTGTTTCAGTATATCGTTTGGCTGTTGTGGAACGAGTTGTTGTTTGGGGAGAAGCTGGTGTCGTATAATAATATCGACTTGTTGAATTTGATGTGTTTTTTCTGGTTGTAATTCTATGAGTAGTAGAGTGAAAATGGGGATTTCTTGTTGCATGCTGTGTAGCTCTTGTCGTAGTTGCCGGTTTTGTTGTGGTCGCTAGATTTGAAGTTGGCTTGAGAGATGTAGCGGTTGTCAACGTAGTTGTTTTAGTTGTATGGGTAAAAGGAAAAAATGTTGTGAATGGACGAGTGGTTGATTTCGGTGTGATTAAAGGTTTTGGGGTTGTTTCTAGTTTCGGGGTTGTGTTTGTTGTTTGCCAGTCGTATTTGGATGTTGTTGGCGTCGGGGTATTTGCCGTAAATTTAACAATCTCGTTACGAAAGCTGTCGCTCTTGACATATGGATGAAGTGTGGTTTTAGTTGGCCTGGCAGGCTTCAAAGTTGTACTTATTTTTGGTTTATTTATATCTGGTATAAAGTTGGGTTTACCTAAAATACTCAAGAATGGATTCGATAGATAGGCTTGGCTGTGATCCGATTGTTTTACAGGTTGGCGTTGCGATGTGGCTTGAACACTGTTTCCAGATGGGGTTTTAAGCTGACTTAAGAATGGATTATGTTCGTAACTTGGCTTGGGGTGCGAGACATGACCAACAATTTTTTCATGGTGCATTTTCTGTGGCTGCTGGGGGCGTAGATGCTGAAGAAAAGGATTCGAGCAGTACAGACTATTTTGGCACGAACTCGAACCTGGTGGACTTGCAGAGATCTTTGCTTTTGTCTGCTGTGGCGTTGGGGCTTGAGGATGTTCTTTTTTTACTTTTGCAGAGAGCTCCAGGGGGCGTAGATGCTGCAGAAAAGGATTCGAACCGTAGGGATGATTATCAACCGAATGCTTGACAGGCACTTGGCTAGTTTGGAAAGAGCTCAAACCATATGGGCTGGCAGTGGCAGCAAAGTGACTTGACTTTAATGCCTCGTCAATTTCATTTCCCTTGAAACAATCGCTTAATTGTGCAAGATTTTGATGTCTGCAATGTCCATTATAGACAGTCCAGGCCGAAAAGCCGTCGCCCGAGATGCGAGTGTGCTCCTCGTATATTGTGCGAATGCATTGCACATCATCAGAAATATCAGAGTCGAGTAGTCGATCGCATTCAATGTGACATCCCTTGCCGCCTCCTACATTATGTGAGCACCAATAGAGATCGCTAATCTGAAAGAGACCGTGATCCTCGCTACCATCTGTGTTGAGGCGACCCACTGCAGCCGTGTTGAATGAGGATTCGTGCTCGGCAATGCACACCCAGGTGGGAATCTCACTCATCGGCATCTTATGCCGGTGGTAAAGCTCTTGGGCTAACTCACATCGATTGTAGATCTTGCCCTTGGGTTTGGCCTTTGACTTGATGGCATTTATTTGAGGTGTGATCTGATTGATAGTCAGCTCACTAGAGTTAAAGCAACTGGCGAGATCGGCCGGCTTGCGTTGTCTGCAGTGTCGGTTGTAGACAGTCCAGGCTGTAAAGCCGTCGCCCGAGATGCGAGTGTGCTCCTCGTATATTGTGCGAATACATTGCACATCATCAGAAATATCAGAGTCGAGCAGTCGATCGCATTCAATGTGACATGCCTTGCCGCCTCCTACATTATGTGAGCACCAATAGAGATCGCTAATCTGAAAGAGACCGTGATCCTCGCTACCATCTGTGTTGAGGCGACCCACTGCAGCCGTGTTGAATGAGGATTCGTGCTCGGCAATGCACACCCAGGTGGGAATCTCACTCATCGGCATCTTATGCCGGTGGTAAAGCTCTTGGGCTAGCTCACATCGATTGTAGATCTTGCCCTTGGGTTTAGGCTTTGACTTGATGGCATTTGTTTGAGGTGTGAGCTGATTGGTAGTCAGCTCACTAGACTCAAAGCAACTGGCAAGATCGGCCGGTTTGCGTTGTCTGCAATGTCCGTTGTAGACGGTCCAGGCCGTGAAGCCGTCGCCCGAGATGCGAGTGTGCTCCTCGTATATTGTGCGAATACATTGCACATCATCAGAAATATCAGAGTCGAGCAGTCGATCGCATTCAATGTGACATGCCTTGCCGCCTCCCACATTGTGTGAGCACCAATAGAGATCGCTAATCTGAAAGAGACCGTGATCCTCGCTACCATCTGTGTTGAGGCGACCCACTGCAGCCGTGTTGAATGAGGATTCGTGCTCGGCAATGCACACCCAGGTGGGAATCTCACTCATCGGCATCTTATGCCGGTGGTAAAGCTCTTGGGCTAACTCACATCGATTGTAGATCTTGCCCTTGGGTTTAGGCTTTGACTTGATGGCATGTGTTTGAGGTGTGAGCTGATTGGTGGTCAGCTCACTAGACTCAAAGCAGCTGGCAATCTCGGCCGGTTTGCGTTGTCTGCAATGTCCGTTGTAGACGGTCCAGGCCGTGAAACCGTCGCCTGAGATGCGAGTGTGCTCCTCGTGTATTGTGCGAATGCATTTCACATCGTCTGCAATGTTCGAGTCGAGGAGTCTGCTGCAATCGATGCTGCAGCCCTTGCCCCCACTGACATCGTTGCCGCCGCCGTGCGTGCACCAATAGAGATCGCTGATCTGGAACAAGCCGTGATCTTCGCTGCCATCTGTGTTGAGTCGACCCACAGCAGCCGTGTTAAGGGAGGATTCATGCTCGGCGATGCACACCCAAGTAGCTAAATCCTGCATGGGAAACTTGTGTGAGAAATACAACTCTTGCGCCAATTCACATCGTGTATAAACTTTACCAGCTCTCTTGGGTGTAGTGTGATAGTGATGTTGTTGTTTTTGATAGTGTTGTTGATGATAGTATTGCTGTTGTGTTTGTTGTTGCTGTTTGGGTGTCGTGTGTTGCTTGTAGCTGAGCAAAGGATTGGCGGGAGTCACTTGAAGTGGCTTTTGGGCAAAACCAATTGCATTGGGATGAGGCTGAACCTGAGACTGAGGCAGACGGGGACGCAGGAAGGGATTGCCCTGATAGCTGGAGATAGACTTGGAGCTGGAGCTGGAGCTAGTACTTGCCTGCAACGATTGGTAGGAGACAAGCTTGCTGCTGGGGCGATAGTAAGGATTGGGAGTTGTCGCTGACTGTTGTCCCAATTGATAGGCATAGCTGCTAACCTTGGTCCCCGACGAGTGCTCAATAGCATTGGGATGAGCGAGAACTTGCGGCTTGGCAAAACAGGCAGCCACCTGCTCATAGCGCTGATTCCGACAGTCGCGATTGTAGACAGTCCAGGCTGTGAAGCCATCGCCAGAGATTTGCGTGTGCTCCTGGTGAATGCGTCGAATGCACTGCACATCGTCAGCAATGCTCGAGTCCAGGAACTGATCGCAAGAGGCCCGACATCCTTTACCGCCTCGCTGATCGTGTGTGCACCAGAAAAGATCACTGATTTGGAATAGGCCGTGATCAGCGCTGCCATCAGCATTGAGCCGACCCACGGCAGCCGTGTTGTATGAGGATTCATGTTGGGCAATGCACACCCAGGTGGGAATCTGCTGCATGGGTAGCTTGTGCTGATAGTACAGCTCCTGGGCCAGTTCGCAGCGACTGTAGATCTTGCCTTGTACATGTGGTCGACTATAAGACGAGGCCGCTTCGTGATGGTGATAGCTCACAGAAGCCATTGCTTGCTGTGGTTGCAGATACGAAGCAGCAACTTGCAAGGCTTTATTGTGGCCACCCGCAAGTCCACAACCACTCACATAGGAGGCCGCATCATGGCGACAATAAGCATTGTAAGCCTGCCAGGCTGTGAAGCCATCGCTGGATATGCGCTGATGCTCAGCGAAGATTTTCCTCACACACCAGACATCGTCAGCGATGTCATCGTCCCTGAGCGCGGCGCAGTTCAGTCCACACCCCGCACCCTGACCTGATGGGGAGCACCAGTAGACGTCGCTGATCTGGAAGATACCGTGGGAGCCGCCTCCAGGTCCGCTGCCTCCGCCAAAAGCAGCCGTGTTGAGGTCACTCGAATGCTGCGCAATGCACACCAAAGTGGCAACCTGGGCAGCTGGCAATCCGTATCGTTGCTGCAGAAGACCAGCTAATTCACAACGCTCATAAATCCTGCCCGCAATAAGCTGCAACTGTAGGAGCAGCAGTAGCTTCAAGGTGAATGGGATTCGATACGCAGTCGACGACATCTCGCGACGCTTTGATACCAAAAAGCGCAACGATCGGGCTTTTTATTCAAGCCGAGACACTAAGGACTGTCTCTGTCTTAAGGCGATAAATTAAAATTATAAATTATTCTCAAATTCGCACTCCGTCGAGTGTTGCGTTGGGTTGCGTTTCGTTTCTTTGCCGCGTTTGCGTTGCGTGCGTTTGCGCGTTCCGTTGTAGACTGAGGCACTCAATGAAGACAAGATGAGATGGCAGCTCATCTTGGGCCCCAAAGTTCAGTTGGTGTCGATTTGAATATGACGACAGCGCGATGGCAAACTGGTTGCTGCTTTGTCCGTCTATCTCTGTATATATTGCATAATTATTGACCAGCTAGCTTTATGGGAACGTAAAAAGGTTCTCGATTCTTTTTGTCAGCAACGACACTTTGTCTAAAGTGTCCACGCGCGAAAGACCATAGAATATTTTGTGACAAAGGGAGGTGGTTGTGAGGCACTCAGAGCGATGATCGTTAAAGATGCGAAAGTGTCTTGGGGCAGCCATTAGCCATTAGCTAGCATATTGCTAATGAAATTAATTTATAATATTTACTAGACAATGGCAACATTTAAACATTTAAAACAATTAACAGTCAAAACGGGTTGAGAAACAGAGTGACTTGAGCCCCAAGCACAACGACAATCACGATTTTTTTTTTCTCGCGATCTGAAACACTATTCCCCACGCCCCACATGTCCAGTTGACAGTTGCCAATTGGCAGTTTGAGCAATTTGCCAGCAATTCAACAGATTGGCAGTTACGCAGTGTATAGCTGCCACTCGAAATGAGAGACAGTCCCACAGCCAGACTTTGTCTCAATCACATTGTATTTAAACACCTTGGCGCATTGTTGATCTTGCCAGAAATTTGTGTTTGCGAATATTGGACTTGGTCAACACTCTGTATTCATCTCTTGCCCACACTGAAAATAGGGTTTTGTCGACATTTTTTTTAGTTTATCTACAGGTTTTAACAACTGTATTTAAAGCATGATTTAATTAGCATTTTTTTGCAAATTTTAATCAACTTTTTTCTTTGTGCGCTTAGTTTGGTTGCCATTGATTGATTCATTTAATGAATATTTTATGTTTTCCTTCTCTCACTCACTAAAGGCTGGTCTTGAACTTGGTTTTGATTAGATCAAGGTGTAAACAAAGACTTAGAGCCGTCAACTAAAGTGAATTTTGTGGTTAGATTATTTGCCGCATATATTGATTTTTAGCGGTGTTCTGAAGAAAAATCAAATGGACTTCGTAAATATTTACGAGTATTTTGTTGCTCAGGAAATTTCGTTGGAAATAAAAGATTGGCAGTAAATCACATTTGTTTTAATCTTCATTTTATTTAACAATTTTTTAGTACACACTAAATCACAATATAATAAAATCACATTTAAACAATAAATTATTTACAAATTCGTAGACAATTGAGCAAATTGTTACATCGGTGCGATATTACAATAACATAATAATAATAATAATAATAATAATAATAATAATAATAATAATAAAAAAAAAAAAAAAAAAAAAAAAAAAAAAAAAAAAAAAAAAAAAAAAAATAATATTATTATTATTAATTAATATTAATAATAATATTATTATTAATAATTAATATTAATAATAATAATATTACATTATTATAATAATAATATTATTATTATTATTACTAATTATAATTATTATTATTATTATTATAAATTTTTAATTAATTTAAATAATAATAATTATAATTAGTAATAATAAAATACATTCATAATAGTTACGAACTTAAAGGTATTCTCTTTCAGATTAGTCTCCTCCTCCTTACTTCACTGGCGCCTCTTCAGGTGGTTCCCTCTGGTATATATAGTAGATGAGGCTAATAACTGCAACTCCGAGGCCACCACAAAGCCCTACCCAGTGTACAATGTCCAGAGTTTTTAGCGTGTTGATGAGTTTCTTCTTGAAGAAATTGACCATTTCGCCATTCAGTTGAATACCCTGTGGATATTAATGTTAATCAATTTAAGAGATGTACAGATTACTTTACTAATTTGTCTCCTGACCTCCTCTACCCAAATGGCGGGCATCAGCACTGTTGTCAGATTCTCAGTAATAGTTATGCGGTTAATACTCTTCAAGAACATGTTGAACTGTACTCGCTTTCCGCCTTGCAGTGGTGTGCCAGTTAACTATGTCATTGCAATTTAAAATTAATATTTTATAGCATTTATTTGGGTTCAAGGCTTGGGGAACCTGCTTACCGATTGCACATCCACAAAGGTCTGATGCTTTCTGGCATCGGGCTTAAGGCCCCGGATCATCTTCCTATACTCGTTTGAGGCGCCAAGCATGTGAGGCAGCGTCAATATGACGGGCGCATCTGTGATAATGAGAATAAACTTGTTATTACATTCATTTATTATGCTCCATTAACTTTTGCATTATATTTCAATTCAAGTTAAATTGTTGACAAAAGTGTAAACTGGGTTTTTACTCCGCTTACATTCAAGATAAAAATAATTAAACAAAATTTTTTAACATCAATATTACGAGTTCAATGGATCGATGGGTCAGCAAAGATTCAGTAAATAATTCTGAAGTACAGTGAAACACAGTATAGTGCGGAAGTAAAGATTCAATTGTGTACTTAGTATTTATTTATTTAATGTTACCATTGAACCAATTTGCCTGAGTTTCCTCATATGGCCGCATAGCAAACATTCGACAAAAATTTCAAACGCTTATTAATAAACTGTTAACTCACGTTTTGCCAATTTAGAGGCAAGAATCTCGAGTCGAAACGTGCGTCCGCCAAACACCCAAACAAAACAAAGCAAACCAAAACACAAAAAAATAAGATATGAAAGAATAAGAGATGAAAAATAAAATAATATGAGAAATACTCGTAATAAAGAATATGGAATTTAATGCTTCAATTTGTAGAGCGCACTTGAGGAAGATCATAATGAGCTGATGAGCACTTCAGAAGCCATAAAACCAGCCATCAACACTTTTTATTTCAAATGCGCAATACAAATTGTCTGATTTTATTCAGCTTTTTTCTAAGATCTGCAACTGCTTGTTTGAAGTGTTAATTAAGAAATTAACAATTAATAGGAATGGGTCAATAAACGACGCTTCAATGGACCAGAGACCTGAATATGAATATTAAATGTCCAGGATGCCGAACAATAAATACCCTAATAGCAATTAAATCTCATGAATAGTGTTGACATTGTTCGAGTTTATGTAGAACCTCATTTAAGTACCAATAATTTCATTCAAAAAACAAAAATGATGTTATACAGCACACATTTTAATAAGTAGAGTCTAAAGCACAAATGGTTGTCGAGTAGTTTAATTCGACCCACACGGCTGTACTCCAATTGCAATTCGCTTTTGGTTTTGCGCGTGTGCAAATTCCGAGTTCTTTGAGTTGGCATTAAAGATGCTTGAACGAATTTGATATTATTTAAAGTTTTATTGGTATTATCGAGCGCATGATTTGAATTTGATGAGCTGTGTGTTTATGGGCTGCCTTTGCACCTTCAATTAGCATGAAATCGACATAAAATTGCTATAAAACGAAGCTTGTTTCTATGGGAACAATGGTAAAAAGATTGATAATAACACTAAAACATACTTTTCCAAGCAGGCGGATAATGGGCGCGGGCGGATCGACAGTAGTCCTCGTATATGACAGACAATGATTAGCATATAACATATAAAGTATAATCATAGACTAAGCAAACACGCTAATCTCAGCTGGGGCGTAAACAAGCATGTCAAGCATTTCCGGATTTTCTAGAATTATTTTGCATATATTCTTATGTATTCACACATTCGCATTTGTCTATGTTTATTCAAATTATTGATGCTGAAGCTGAAACTGAAAGTTGATACTCGTATTTGTGTTTAATTTTGGATGTGACAAACGCGGGTAGATAATTAGATAGTCAACTGTCTTGTGGCCTCTTAGAGGGTGTTCTAATAAATGCCCATATAAATGGGCCTAAAGTTTGTTAGCATATGGAATAACTAGGCAAAAAGCTGTCGAATGGACATTTTATACACATAAATAAAATGGTTGTTAAATGAAAACGGTTTTAGGCAATAAAGGCAAATAAGTAACTCGCTGAGTTCCATTTTAAATTCTAAATCAGGCTTCTGGACACTTAATCTAAGCACTTAAAAAACAAGAGGCACTTTAAATGATTACGGATGTGATTTCACACTTACCCAAACAGGTTGTCAGATCCAAGGCGCCTGCATAGAGGCATCCATTTTTCCGCTTGATGACATTCGCAAGTTTGTCCACGCAGAAACATTCATTGTCGTGCTCGGGGCCAATGTCATTGATGAAGTTCTCGCCGATAGAGTATCTAAATCCGGGTATGCCCTGATATTGTATGTCTGACTGATAGAAAAGCTGCACTGATCGACAAATGTCCGCACTGAAGATGTACATGGAGTCGCCTCTCTGTCGAAATGGGGGATAGGAAGATGCGTCGGTCCCATTGATCTGATTGCAGACCGAAGTCTCCCCTTCGTTGGTGCCATTAAGCCACACTTGCAAATTATGTGAATCATCGAGTTTTTGTATCTCCAGCACCTTCATGGCATCACCTTTACCAGTGTGCACCTCGTATACCTCGTGGCCAGATCCATTTTTCTGTTAATTGAAAGCAAAAAGGAAAAAAAGTCTCAATCATTTAAAATAAAAGTAGATAAACAAAGGCTTCTTAAATAAGTAGTCTTATTGATTTGCTACTCACATGCCCAAAGAAGGAGAAGGCCAGGCTACCATCGCTCTGCTCGCGTATCGTTTTGGACCCACTATCCTTAATCTGATTGCAAATGGCCTTGGCTATGCCCTGGGGATTGATGCAGAAGCGCACTCCATCAAACAGATACTCACGCACGGAGGTGTGGACAAACATGGAGCGGGGGTCGTTGAAAACCGCCTTGAGATTGGCATTGAGATGTACCAAGAGTAGAGCTAGGCCTGGATCATTCTCACCAATTTGCAGCACGGACTGCAAAAAGTGAAGGTCAAGAATTTTAAGGAATGAGAACGATATTGATATTGCAATGGGCCAAAACCAGGAAAGGCGTCAAGCGGTAGCGGGATAATTAGTCATTGACATTTGTTATTTTGTTGAATATGATTAAAGCGTTTGCTGGAAGCTAAACCAAAGTAATAGGTAGGCGGATAAAAAGTATTATTATTAATTACTCAAATAACACAGAGCAAAGTGTGAGCGGTGTGAGTAGCCGTCTAAGTCGACTGACTGACAATCATTTCGAATTGAATTGAATCTGAAAAGCTAGTTGTCAATTTATCAAAAATATTTACACTTGGGAGAAGTTCGCTTCGCCAAGGTTCATGCCAATCAATATGAATAACAGATGATGAGTTGTGATGTGTATGAACTTGAGTTTAATGAGCAACTTACGTAATTAATAGTAAACATGCACACGAATAGGAATAGGAATACGAATAGAATAGCTATATTAAAATAGGCAACTGCCAGATAAAGACAGTTACAAAGACAAAGTTAAGACTTACTTTGACATCTTCAATAAGGCTGATCAAGATGCCGTTAACCCAGCTAAAGGGTGCTAAAGATGTTATTAATGTTAATATCCATGAGCAACTAATGACATTTAAGCGTCAAGTTCTGTCTACAACTCGAGGCCTAAATGTCAAGGCGAGTTAGTGAATAGAAATAGAAATTTTAGAGCAGCATTTGACCTTTGTTTACAATTGTAACTTATCGTTTCTATCTTTTATATTACAGCCCTGAACCATCTCCACTTCATAAGCTCCAAGTACGGGTAAGTGTACATATTAATTTCCAACACAGTGTCTTTGGGGAGAATCATGATTAATAACTATAAAAGCCAGAAAATCGATTGATATTATCAGACCCCCTCATCGGTCATAAATTGAACAAACAATCCCGAATGTCAAATTAAAAAGCTTAGGCAATAATACTACAATTGTAGATTATATCTCTAGCTGAATTGAACACCATCCATTTCTATAGAAGTATTCATTACTTAACAAACAATACAGGTCAATATGTAGTTAGTTGGATTAATTAATCCGTTGTGTTATTCAAATCCGAATCCAGAAACCCTTGACTATATTCCACAAGAAATACAATTGATAACCAACCCGTCATGTTTGTGATGTATTCAATAGTAGTATGAAATAAAGTCGAGTAAATGTTGACTCTCTATAGAATTAGTAGTAAATAAAATTACTTTACGTTTCCCTCGAATGCGCTCCATCAGACGCTTCAAAACACGTACACCGGGCGTTCGATTGAGGCGCGAGTTCAATCTATTTGCAAAACCCTGTAAGATATCAGTGATTTCTCTCTCGAATACTTGTAAAAAAGCCTGGAAAATGTGTCATAAGAATATCAGTCTCAAATGTTAAGGTGTTTTCTTAAGGTAGTTGAGTTAAGGACTATATGTTGATTGAAGTATTAACATTTTAGCTTAAGATACACGTACATTCATGTGCATGTTGAGTGCCACAATATGATCGCTTTGTGTATACGGAGCAGAGGCATCTTCGTCGAAATCGAAGTGCACATTCTGCACATACGTAATCTTGGACCCGTCACGCGAAAAATGCTTCACCTTCTTCTGTCGATATTGTCTGCAAAGTGCGTTAATATGAGTATAGTTATTAATATTACATTGTATTTCTTACTTATAAACATATGGTCCAATTTCTTCAACAATTGGTATGGCGCCGTGTTGAATCATCTCGGGATTTGTCACATTGAAAATATAGACTTTAAAGTTGAGTGGCTGCGGCAAATTCACAAATCGTTTGTACTGTTCAGAACCATCAGATATTATGACACTCTGCAAAAGAGACAAATTTGATAAATTATAATAACATTCGCAACTTAATTTGTTCTTATATCATAAATATTCTCAACATGCTGTCAGCTGACTTTTTTGATCGTGGGTTAATTATCATTTATTGAACAGCATTAACGTTTTATTCATCGCCGTCTAACTGTCTTAGCCACTCTATAAGATATGAGACAGTAAATATAATGAATTAGTAACCATAAAAGACTCATCAACAACATCAACTTCCGTTGTGAACCAGTTTTTCTTCCATTATATAATATTAATGAAGGATGAATTAATTTTTATAATGACAACAACAGCACAAATATTTCAACCACCCATTGCATTTCAAATCACTAATTATTTTTGGTCTTCTAATTTTTGTTCTTCTAAGGCGATTGTATTTGTTTTTGTTAGCATTCAGGTGCAACGAACTGATGACAAAAATAAATCCAATAACGCTATTATTTATATTGCGTTATATTTCTAAAGGATTTTTGAAATTAAAGCATTTAATTTTTTTTTGCTGACTTATGAGCCATTTAAGGTAGTTCTTCCAGATCTCGTATCTTATCGAGAGAAACTAAACTACGTTCCTATCTTTTTGCTCAAATTAATAAAAATAACAAATACCGGGCGCCCCCGCCGTCCCCTCCCCCCCCCCCCCCAAACACACAAAAATATACAAAAAATTTTTTTTTTGTTTTTTTGGTTTTTTTGTACATTACTATCCCAACACCACATAAAATCCATAATAAAATATAAAATACACAATCCATCCCCACACGTCCCCCGGGCCCCCCCCCCCCCCCGCCCCCCCGGGTTTTCCCCCTCCAACCCTTTTCCTGTAATACTTCCCAATTTTTCCCCCCCCCCCCCCCCCATCCCTGGGGTCTCATCTTTTTTTTTTTTTATCAAAACAGGCCCCACCCTTAAAATTGGTGGTGTTAGTTTTTTTTTTTTTTTTTGGGGGGGGGGGGGGGGGGGGGAAAAGAAAAAAAAATTGTCTGCGGGGGGCGACCCACACACACACCTGGACCCAAGTTTGGAGGGCTTCTCGTCTTTCTGTCCCCGGGGCCGGGGTGTCCATCCCCCGCCCGCCGGGCCGGCGGGCGGGGGCTGCCGCCCCGGCGGGGGGCCCCCCCCAAGAATATATATTTTTTATGGGGGCGGGATGCCTCCCTCCCCCTGCTCCCACCTTCTCCCGCCGCCCCACCGCACCACCCCCCCCCCCCCCCGGGGGGGGGGGAAAAAAAAAAAACACCCCCCGCCAGCCCCCCGGTGGATATACAAACATAAACATATATATATCAACTTGAGCCCTTTGGGACATTTAACACTCTGTAGCACCTTGACTAAAAGTCTTAACAAATATTTACAAATTCTTTATAAAGTAGACATATTAAATTGGCAAAAATAAAAATAACGAGATTAACTAGCAGTATATTTTTGTGATGGGGCTTAAAATCATGCCACGTACCTACATAATACGAACAAGTACATGATACAATTGAAGAATTGTCAAAAATCTTCGAACAGAAGCTCAAGGTCAATGCACACGCAGCGACCGTTGCGACTATCGGAGATTGCGTTGAGTCGCGACTATGCAGCCAACTATCGAAGAGCATACAAAACTTTTGATTAACCTTAAGAGCCACTAACCGAAAGACAGTCGCAATATTAACGCATTGACACTGGCCCAAAATCCAGTTGGCTGCCAAACAAAATAATAATGAAAAACAAAATAATTATTGCGAAATTGACCATTTTTAACAATGTATCGGCGCAAAGCATCAACAACAACTACAACAACTGCGACAACAACAAAAAATCAAAGTCAAAGCGAGTGCCAAAACGTGACTGAAATTTCAAGACAGTCGAATGCAAATACAACTACTGAATGATGAGTTAATGTTTAAGGGGTTCAGAATGTGCCCAGCGATGGGATCACTTCTGCGTATGCGTAATATTTAATTGCTGTAGTTTTCTAAATGATTAAATTATCGCCACATACTACACATACATTTTAATGGTACATTATTGTAATTGTCAATGTCTTTTGACCCAATGCACAAACCGAAAGCAGCAAAACGTAACTTGAACAGCAATTGGCCATCGAGGTACTTCAAGTGCTTTGAATTTCAATTTGGTTTTATTTGATTTGCTTTGAATTTCAAATAGGAATTGTTTTACAAGCAAAGTTGCCTTCAACTTGAAGGCGACAAAAACCTTAAAAGGTGCTTATCTTGACCACATTAACTGGGCTTTAACAATTCTAGATTGCATCCGAAAGATACGCAAGATACGGAACTTCAATGGCTCATAAAACAAGGTTGAGTAGACCTCTGTCATGGGCGCCAGGTCGCTTGTGGTTACTTATACTCGTCAGCGAGCAAGGTTTCCAAGTGTTTCGTACTGAAAGCTTGACAACTACAACGACAACCCTAAAAACGCAATTAATGTGACTTCGGCTGCCATGAGCAGGGCCAGAGCAATTAAAAAGCAATGTGCGCATTCTAATTACGTTAACAATAAACACCAACTGAATTGTGAAGTGAATCTGGCAATGAGTCAATCTGCGGCACTATTCACCTTGGCAGGCGTGGAACAAAAACTATTGCCGCAGATCGATCAACCCTTAGTCTAGATATAGGACATATTTAGAACAACGTGATCGTCAGTCAAATTATAAAGGCTATAAATTATAAACTTATATGCGTACACAGTGGTGGGATCGGGGATTAAACTTTTGTTACTTTGACAGTTTCAAGGTTTTCTTGGTAAATTCATTGAAATGTATTTTGGATGCTATTTCAATTTAGTCAGCATTCTAAATATGTAATGGACGTCGAAGCGGTGATGAAAATTTGTTTTCGTTCGCATTACATTTAAAAAAAAGCATAAGATGTAACTCAGTTTTAATGTTAATTTTGTTCCATTAATCTTGTTTCGGGCAAAAATTATACTAAACGCTCCCTCTACAATTGCATTTGCATTGTACAAGTGCATTTTTCAGCATGTTCCGCAGCGTCATTCATGACAATAATGAAGCGTTGTTCGGGCTCTGTCGTAACTTTATAAATCGTCGAGAGATATTTGGTAATCGCCAGGGCAGTGGTGGTGGTAATGACTGAGTTGTACCTGCATTTTAATGCAATGCATTCGTGTTCTATTGAAGGTCATGTTTTACAATTGGCCAGCCTAAGTGCTTTATGTGATTGCTGAAACTTTTAGAACTTTCAATCATCCAAATGGAATGCATATTTACCACACAGCTAATTCGTTGATCCAGCAAAATTGAAATTCCAATTGATTGCTGTCGTTTTAAAAAATGAAATGGAAAATAGCCTGATATATAAGTTATAAATCATAAAAGTTGCAATCCATAATTCATTTAAGAATTGAAAAAGATAAAAAAAAGAAAAAAAAATGGGGAATATGAATTATTGGCATCCTGATATTTTTTCCCATTCTTTAGTTATTTTCTACTAACTTATTTTCGTTGAAATTCGTATTTTCTGGTGTATGATGTAAAAGTTTAGTTTAAAATAATAAAAAGTTATCACTGTGTGTTTGGAAAGCAGACAGATTCGAACAGAAGTTGTATACTTTCTAAGCAATTGCTCAGATATGTTGTATACTTTTTGTTAATTCTATTAAATATCCGATATTTTTCTATAATGTGAGGCTCACCTGTTCGACCTTTTTGTGAATCATCGTCGGGAACAAAGACCAGCCACAATAGCCCCCTAGACCGGCTATGATGATGCCCAGGGCGCTGACAATCAATGACCAGTGGATCATTTTAAATCTCCAATAAACTTCAGGAAGCGACCTAGTGTTGACCCATCGGCCAATCCAGCACTGTGAGCTGCAGTAAGCAATTTACTTGAACTTCAATTTGAACTCTAATTTAGCCGGCAGATTAATAAGCGCATAGTTTGTGGTTTATTTACTGGGCCAGTTGTCTTTTGATGTCGCCTGACCTACGTCAAGTTGGTTGCAAGTTGCGGTGTTGATGTGTTGCGGTGTTGAAGCTACCGTTGTTGTTGTTGTTGATGGTCGCCAGCAGCCAGAGACTATTGTAGTTGTTTTTGTTGGGGTGCCGAAACAAAGCGCACTATTTATAAGATATACGCGCTTTCAGGTTTTGCCTTTTGTTATATATACTTATATGTTTTGAAATAAACAAGTTGTTGAATGCGCTACGATGCGTTCGTTGTTTGTCGTAGTAGTTGTAGATGTTGTAGATGGTGTTGATGTTGTCGATGTAGTTGCTGTTGCTTTTCTGGGGTTAGCTTTGGCTTCGTTCACTTCGGTTTGGTTCGGTTTAGTTTGGTAGATAAATATGTATTCGTATAAGAAATATTGTAATTTATAATGTTTTTTATTTGCTTTTGTCGTAGTAAAAGCGCCAAAAAAACGAGTTTTTCGCCTCGTTGCTTTGTTAGGTGAAAGCTCTTTTTCGTTAATTTTTGCTTAAAAATTTTGTTTGTTTTGTACAAATATTTTTGACCAATTTAATTGGGTCGACACTTTGACACGCCGAAGCTCATCCACGAACTGACCGCTCAAGATAATTGCGACACATTTTTATTTGTTCTAAAGCACACACATATACACACACACTCTAAAGCACCAACGACGCAACCCATACACAATATACACAATACCCACGCGAAGGTAGCGTTATAGGGTTTCAGATCTTTATCTGAGATAGGATAGTTGTAGGGTGTGTGAGGTTTGGGATAGCACAACGATAAAATCAGCACCCATTTATTTAACTGCCACACTCGGATGGAAGAAGGCCTAGAAGGTTGAGGGGAGGTGTTGAGTATTGAATGTTGAGACTGAGTAAATACACAATATTTACTTTTGTGCCTAAATTGCCTGACTTAATTACCGGGAATTTCAGTGTTCACTACTCGATGTTTTAGAGATCGGTTCGCGTTTCGGACAACGCGCCGCATGGAACAACCGTAAACGACTGCCAAAGTTCAAGACAAGCTCAGAGCAAAGTGGCGTCACTTGCGAGTCGCGACAGTCGACAGTGAGCAGCTACCGACCTCCCCTCCTCTGCTCTACTCTACTCAGCTCTGCTATGCCCTCAGCGCGATCAGTCTGCACAGACAACCAGCCCTGTTTATGGGCTGTGAAAAGAGAGAAATACACACACAGAGAAAGAGCGATGGAGAGACAGAGCGATAACAAAGTGAGCGCCACATTGACAGCTTACAGAGCCAAATCGCGTCGTCTGACCCAAGTCCCGAGTCTTTAATGATGCTGCGACTCGTTGAGTTGTTGCTGCTGTTGTTGCCGTCGTTGTTGGTATTGTGCTGATGTTTGATGAGCACCACGTTTTTTATGCTGTCTTTGTGTAATTCGCTTATAAAAATATGGGCGCCCCATTAGCAAATTAGTGCAACTAAATTTTGCTTTTATTTATACATATAATTTTCGTTTTATTTTAGTTTTGAGTTTGCTCAAAACTTACGTTAATTTATGTTAGGCGTGGTAAGATTAAGCAAGGCGTTGGAGTCTCTTTCGCGTATTTTTTAATGAATCCGAAAATGTTTATCTCTGTGTCCCCATTTTTCTCAACTATTTTGAAGGTCACATGTCTCTCATTCTCAAAAGAGTTGCCAGCGCCACAACTGTCTCTCTTTTGAAGTGTGATTTTCGGAAAGATCCAGTGACAACCGAGTTTCTCTTCATGAGCCGCGTGGGTGCTCTTTACGAATCGCACAAAAAATGACAAAAAGCAGACCTAACGCATTAACATGTTTTTTTTTTAGTTTTGTGCGTGCCACGAATTTAAAAAATAAAAGATTCAAAGACAACAACAAGAGCAACAACAGCATCGGGTGAAGCTTTTGTTGAACTTGACACGATTATTTGTTGTTGTTGTAGTATTGTCAATTTACAGCTGTTTATATTGTTGTTTTCATAATTGTTGTTGCTGTTGTTAACCTAAATTGCCGTTCAGTGTCGGTTCTCTTGTAGTTGTTGCCATTTTCGCTTATGTTGTTGTAGTTGTAATTATATTAGTTGTTGTGCAAAAATGTAAAGCTTTCAATAATAAACGATTGAAAAACAAAGCTCAACCTAGTAACACCAGAGGAGGGGAACTCCTTAACCCTTATATTTAATTCATGGTGTAATAATTAATTCCAAATGCTTTCAAAAAGGCTTTCTATGATTTTCTGATGTAAATATTTGAGTTCCTTGTAGACTTGCAATTCAAATCCAAATCCAACATAGCACCCACGTCTCATTTAATTATTTTGCAGCATTATCCACGCTTAGCCTAGTTTTTTTTAAGAGCCCTGAACCCAGTTTCTCTTTCTTATTTGCGTACTGTTTGTTGATATCGCATTTAAATATTTATTGCATTTTTTATGCCTTGCTTGTCACTTGACTACCGAGTAAGTAAAGAAAAGAAAAGCAAAGCAACTGACACATCCTTTCTCGCATATAAACACACATACACAATTGCAGTCACTGCATACATATAGAAAGCAAACACAAGTACAGACACAAAACATGTCCTACTTTGTATGACCTGAAAATTAAATTCAAATCTCGAGTAAATACCCACCAAAAATAAGAACCAAACAATTTGGCAGTTAGTTGGTGCTCTACTCTGTAAATTGATTGCAATATGCCTTCAATTTCTACGATTAAAATATACGGGGCTAAATCAAATCGAAATCTATGATATTTTTTATGAATGAGGTATGAAATTTCCCACGGCAGGTGAGCTATGCCGACTCCTGTGTATCGCGTTCAAAACAAAACAATCAAATCTAACTGAACGGCACGGAATATGCGTATGCGGAAATATCCTCATCGATGGCGTGCGCGAGCAAATGCAATTTATAGATAATTTGATACGTGGTGATGTCAGGTACCGAGTCATTCAGTCAGCCATTCAGTCATTCAGCCATTCAATCAGTTAGTCAGGCAGTCAGAGCTCAACGGTTGCCAACTAGCACAAGGACATCCCTGGTACAAGTTTTAGTTTGTTTATTGGCGAATCGGAATGCATTTCTAATTTGTATTATGCTTGCAAGTTGCAATAGCAAATTGCTCACAATTTCATGCGTTCACGGGAGCGTATGCGTATTCCTTAGCCTGGTGCAAGATTCCTTCACTTGCAATTGGATTGCATTAAACGGCATGAAAAGGCAATGAGAGCAACATTGCGAATGAGCAATGCTAGCTCACTACGCTTGCTTCTTAATGTTCTCGGTGCTGACTTGCCAATCCCAAGAACAATGCCACCGCATGACATGGTCACAATATCTAACATACATAAGCCAAAGCTTCCCATCTACTCGCTAGTTTTAACACTACTCGACTACTTCTCGAATCGGCCGCTTATCGCCTTTCTGTCATCGTCTAAGGGCACTTAAAGGTGCATTGGAGCAAGCATCAAACGGAGACGTCCTGGGACGTGGGCCAATGTGAGCGACCGATTGATGAGTATGTAATGTGACGTTGTACCCCCCATTAGCAGACCCATCTTGTTGTCTGCCGTTTGAAATTGTGTCATATCGAGTGCTAAAAGATTTATATGCTGCACCTCGACTCTGTCCCCATTGCTGCCTAGTTCTGTCTTTGTGACACTCAGCTCTTTGGCCGGACCTTTTGTCTGTCTGCTTGTCTATTGGTCTCAATAAGCGGCCCAAACGGCTGGCGCTCACCAAAGGCTTAAGTGTATCTCACTGCCAGACAGGACATTTTATATGTGTTTGATTGTTAGCCACATTTCTTCATTTCGCATATTCCTGTTGTTGCCATCGTTGTTGCTGCTGTTGCTTCTGATGTTTGTTCTGCAGCAAAGCAATTCTGCATAATTGCCAGGGCCTACTGACTACGTTGCAGCTTGATCCATTCAACTGGTTTCACTGTGAACTTTAACTAAGCTAATTGGGATTGGCGGATATCTGTAGAGGAATAATGAATACCCACTGAATGTTGAAGGGACTCTATTGCCAAAGACAGATTCAGTAAGATTATCTGGCAACTAAGAAATGAATTAATTGAACTGTGAAAGCGGAGAAGTGAAAAATGATTGCCATTGTTTTCATATTATCAGCACTGCGTCCACTTAATAGACTTATACATAGAAGTTAATCAGGCAAAATAAATCTGCTATTTTCCGTGCTAGTGAAGTCGCCAAAAAATGTTATACTGAACATCTATGTTGGTCACATGCTCAATTCTTTGGAAAATATATTATTTAGTATCTGGATTTCATCGCACATCTCACACATGCTTATACGCAGGGTCTATCTATCGCAGCTGCAGTCGAATCCGCAGTCGCAGTCGTTGTCGTTGTTCTTCAGAGCCGTCAGCCAGGGACGTAATGCAGCCAGCACTTCTGGAGGCCATTTGGTTGAGAAATATAAGAAGAAAAGTAAACTAATGACAAAAAGGCGCGATGAACGCGAAAAAAAATTTTCACAAAAAGCAAAACATTTCAGGCATTCTGAATTGAGCAGACCCCTGCTGAGATTTTAATTCTTTGTCCGCAAGCAAGTCATAATAACACGCATACGCTGCGTTATACGCGCTCTAGCAAAATCAAAAAATAAACCTAGCGTAGACCCAAATCTAGTAGTTGCACTGGCTTTCAGGTAACAGAGAACTATGTGCGAGGAGTAGGAGCAGGGACAAGGATCGGGTTAAGGTTCGGGGTTGGGGGTTATTTTTATTTGGGTTTTTTGTTGCACTTCGGGGCAACATCGTCATCGGTATTTTTGCTCGTCGTCGGGGGCGCGTGACCGCACGAAAGACAGCGTGAGAGAGAGCCAGGGAAAGTGAGAGAGTGAGTGAGAGCCGAAGGAGTTGCTCCGCATGATGATGATGAACCAGCATAATCGCATTCGTGCAATGCTGGTAAATTGCATTTCGTGTTTTCAGCGCCGAGCTTTCCGTTCAGTTCTGTTCGAGTTTCGAGTCCGTGCAGTACTTGCGAGCGGAGTCAGCTCCACAGCTGAGTCAGACCAAGTGTCTCGGCCGAGTGCAGAAGTTAAGCAAAGTAAATGCAAAGTAAAATAAAAGCAAACAAGTGCAGTTCGTAGTGCAGTATCTGCTGTGTATGCTTGTCTATGTATGTATGTCTATGTTGTGAGTGTGCCTCTGCGATAGCATAGATACAGAGATACTTACACATTTTCGCTTGAAAAGTGAAAACAAACGAGGCCAGCCACGGCGACAGCGACAGCCAGAGTGCAATTGAAAATTGTAAATACAAGTGAGAAACGGCAAAACGCAACATTTCAAATAGAAAACTAACGACTAAAAACAAACAGAAAACTGCAAACTGAAAATAGAAATAGACAATAGAAAATTGAAAGCATCTTTTTGGCAAAATACGACGCACAATCTGTAAGGAAACCATGTCGACGCTGCCATTTCTGCTTAGCGTTGCCGACGAACTGGACAACATCCATACTCAATCGTACATGGATGACTTTGGTCTGGGCTTCCATCCCCATCGGCAGTACTATCGCACGCCGACAATTCAACTGTCGCTACCTGCCAGCACCGACTGGACTGGGCGGGATTGGCAAGGACGCCATGCGCGATATCGCAGCTACAAATTCTACGATGATACTCAGAACAATCTCGAGGAGGAGGAGGACGAAGAGGCGGAGCAGCAGAAGCGTCAGCAGCAGCCGCAGCAGCACCCTCCAGAAGGCGAGCACCTGGAGCATAGAAAGGAGCAGCGATATCAACTCAATTCCCAACAGCAACAACAACAACAGGAACAAACTGCCAACTTGGTTATGGTTAAATCAAACTCCCACGATGTCGGCGTGGGCGGCATGGGACTCAATCTGAAAGCTGGCGAGGAGGAGGACGACGAGAACATTGATCGTACCGTTCGCATGTATAATCTCTCGAAAAAATGCTGCAAGAATTACTATCGTCATGCCCTCGAGATGGATGGGCCCGGGGCGAGTGTGAGTGGACGTACAAAGTGCAGCAATCTTCGAGCTGGAAGCCGTCAGACGCCGTCGGATTGCAGCTCTGAAGAGAGCTTGCAAAAGGTACCCTCGCCGATTGAATTTCTCACTTGTTTTTTTGTGAAGAAGTCGCGTGGCCCCAAGTGTTCGGCTGCAACACGGGCAGCTGAGCAGCTAAAGAAATCGTAGAACGCGGCCGCGTTGTTGCCGGCATTGACAGCGACAACAACAGTGACGGCGACGGCAACAACAACAACGGCATCGGCATCTATGGCATCCACATGCGGCTCGGCGTTGGCATCAGAGTCGGCCTCGGCCTCTGTGTCGGCGTCGGCGTCGGCGTCGGCGTCGGCATCAAAGCGCCGCAACAACTGCTTCTGAATGTTGGCCCGAGTCGGTGTGCTCTGTGGCCAGGCCTGGAACTGGCTGCAGCGTTGCGGCGAGCTGCCCAGCTCGGAGCCGACGACGTTGCCCGTAACTCGCCTCGGTCGCATTACTTATTAGGAGTGCAAGGTGGCAGCGGGGTGGGGCGTGGTACACGCGACTCATGCAAATTAGCATTAATATTGGTTTTAGAGTGCGCAGCCATTGTTGTAATTTACATAATGGTGCGTGGCTCATTTTGTGGCCAAGTTAAGAGCCAAATCAAACATGAGCAATATTAACAACCAACAGCGAAACGTACAGCAAAAGCCGCTTCAAGCGGCAGCGAAAATAATTCGAATTCTAATTGAAATAATAACACACCGAAATTATATTTTCGAATTATTAAAATAATCGCAATACACACAATTTTTAAAGCCAGATTTATACCGAACTACAAGAGAATTTGTTAAGGAAATGTTTTTATACGAATTTTTTTATACCAAAACAAGTAGAAATCGAATATTTATATACTTCGATATATATATATATATATTTAACGCACTCGTAACGCATTGTTAACGTACGATTTTTAACATTAGCTGAGTTTAAGGCACGCGAATTGCGAGAGGCAAAAACGACAGACAAACAGACACTTTAAAGCAGCTAGCAAGCTCACATAAACGAAAATCACACACATACATACATAGAGGGTTTTGCTTTTTAATTTGGGGAGAAAAGAAGCAGAAGATGAAGAAAGTAACAAAAATATAGTGAAAAGTTTCGACAACGTCAGCAATGTATTGTCATGGGTTCGACAGTTCTGTTTCTGTTTCAGTTCGAGCTTTGTTTCGGTTTTAGTTTGTTTTCAAAGCTCGAAAAAGGGAAAACTATTTTTGCAATAAAATGAACGACAGTAAAAGGACTCATAACGTTTACAGACCTTGCCCCGGTTATTCAATGAGGAAAGCAAATGTTAAACTTGGTAAAACTTGTATCCAAATGAATTAAATAATGGATTTGATTGATTTGACAACTATGAAATATACACAATATTATTCGCGCTCTAAATGTATTCTAAATATTGCTTTAGCAAATCAAAACATCACAACGCAAATGTATTTGACACAGAGAAAGAGTTTGATATATACATATAAAGTAAAAAAAGTTTGCAACACGTTTTGCACTTTCGGAGTTCAATACGAAGTAGAACATATAGTATGTTATATCTAGGCAATAAGACGAGCCCGTATATTGATCGAGCATTTCGAGTCTTTTAAATAAATTACACGCATAGCTTTATAAGAGAATAACCATGATATAATTGCATCTATATTAACTCACTCGTATTTACCACTAGATGTTACTTGATGTCAATCAATATCAATCATATTGGGAATACTCGCGACGAGTACTTTAAGAACTCTCTCCCAAAACATGACAAAGTAGAAAATGTTTTTGATCTAGAAATACTCGTAAACGTTACGACTTGTTCATACGTATTAATAGAAAGCTGAAAGCAAACCTGACCGATTTGTGGCTCAGTAAATGTAATTGTTAAATTAGCGTTTTGTTGGAAATCGTCTCTTCTAACCACTCAACAACAAATTCGTAACAGCATACTTTAGAAACGCAACGCATATCATAAAAAAGGAAACACCAGCTAAATCGTATCGAATACATATTTAACTTGAAATTCAATAAATAAAACTGTAACAGATACTTCGGATGTTTCGAAACTTTCACTTGCAGATTGAATTTCGTTCTCGCTTACCTTGAGCACTGACACAGACACCGACAAGGACAATTGGTTTGTCCTTCGAGCCGCAGACTACAACTTGACACTTGCATTAATTTTCCCAACGTCAACTCAAAAATTTCAAGTGCAAGACAGTAAAAGACAAAAACAAAGTTAAGAGAGTGGAGTATTAGGAATAATATGCGCAAAGAATTGTTTGGAAGTTGTGACCTTTTGGTGAAAGGAGGACAGTAAACGGCATGTCCTTCCACTGTCCTTTCGCATGCATATGAGCTGGTTGCTGCTGCGCAAGGATACTCCAAGGATTCAGGTGTCAGTTTTTTGTGGAATTCGAAATGAACTGCAGTTGTCGTCAAAGCTCCTCCTCAATTCCTTTTCCTGCTTACATTAAAGACTACAAAAAAAGTCCATACAATAGCATACAACATTAAAAGGACCTGCTCCGCCTTTACTTTCCATTTCAAACGGATCGAAATACTATTGGGTTCAATAACACAGCACAAAAATAGACTAATAGAGCGGCGTTGTCCGGCTACGTTGCCCCTACCCTGCCATGCCTTGTCCGCCTTGGCCACTGACGACGCCTATAAATAAATTTTTGCTTCTTTCGTATGTTTAAATGCAAACAAGTGCATACGTTGTGGGCGTACCAGAGGCACCGGAATGGACAAAAGGAAACGTGGCTCGTGCTATGTTCCTTTTCAAGTCGTGTTGCGCTGTGTTGTGTTGTCTTCCCAAAGTGAACTGCAATTTTTTACGTTCTGGGTTTATTCGTGTCTGTCGACTAGACTTGTCGTTGTTGTTGCTGCGGTGTGTTGCCCTTTTTTTTTAGAGGGAGGATAGAATGGAGGTCGCTGGGCAGAGCTGCTTCTTTGCACGGCCAATTACAGTTTAAGTTGCACCATGCCAGTCTGCCTTCAACTTTGGCTATGGCGCCGCATTGCAGTGCCAGTGCCAGGCCAGGACAATGTCGTCTGGTGGCAGGCTGTGACGCTGACGCGTTTCGCCTCAGTTCGCCTGTACCAGAAAGTGGAAAGCGGTTGCCATTTTGTGGATTGCGACAACGACCACCTTACACTTTATTTGTGCACTCAACTGGCGGCCCGACTTCATTTGTCCAGAGCGGCCGAAACTTGGGTCTTCGCTTCCAAATATATCGCGCGGCATATTGATTTCTGGTAATTAGTTTGACACAATTTTCCTATTAACCCTGCTCTTGCACACAAATATACGTATACCTGATTTGTCGAAATTATTAATGTTGTATGGCCTACTTTTAGGCGGCGGCACGAAATTATAATGCGGCAGTAGCGTTCGCGAACATTTTAGAAATTATGAAAGTGCTAAAAGTGATTTAATAAGAAGGTTATATTTTTAATTGTATTTGGTATTTCCACATTTCCACATCCATATGCGTTCGCCTATGTTGCTTTAATTAATGCGGCTGCTTGTGTCCACTTCAAATCATTCATTAATGACTTTATGCGAATATTTCAATATACTCATTTGGCTAATTTGGATCATTGGGGTCGGCAACTAACATGACAGAGAGCTTATCATTTCATAAGCATTTAATTCGATACAGAAAGCACAAACGACGCATATTTGTTTTTTCATTGCTCATTATGTTCTTCGAACTCATGTGTAAAATATGATTTAAGATTTTTATGAGCGCAATAAACTAGCGACTTTTGCGGAGGTGTTGTCACGGTGCGGCCTCATAAGATCGAGCAACAAACGTAGAATGTTGCGCCAATCGAACAAATGGCTGAGCATTTTTGAAGATATTCTCGGACTGTGGACCAGCGGACTGTGGCAATGATAGTCGCTCTAGCTGTAGCTGTAGTTGTGGTTGAGGTGAGCTGCTGCCCCTGGCATTTTGCCCGTTGAGTGACAAATTTGTGGCGAGCAAATGCGCCAACATTTGAGGCAATAAACAAGCTGCAAGGTATTTTGTCTTCACAGAAGCTACACCTTCTGTAGGGTGCATTCAGTAGCCATCCCACTTCGAATTGGAACCGAGGAAAGGCATTGTCAACAGCTGCATTCCCATTCTCATTTCCATTTTCAATTCGAAATGCTGCCTGTCCTTTGTTTAATTGCTTCGACCAAAATCGCCATATGGCCAGAGGGCCGGTGGGTGGATGTGATGTATGCAAAACAAGTTGAGATCAAGCGCATAGAAAGCAATTCGAATATCTCACAAGGTATTGTGTAAGCAACAGCAAAGAAAGTGCTGGGGTGCGACCCACACCCTTTGGAATTGATCTTTGGGGTCGCTTACTTCGCATTTGATTCGATTTGATTTGATTTTGCCATAAAATCAAACAAATTAGTCGATTGCTTTGTGATTTTTTTTATTTTTGCTGTTTATAAAATTGTTTACCTATAATTACATTACATTATTGTCACTAGTTTGCATTGTTGTTGCGGCACTTCATTGATTTCCAAACGAGATTCTGTGCGCGCATTTCACGGTTACACTGCATTACATGGCAATATTTCAGCGTAGAACCAGCGTTCAACGCGATTGTCACCAAATGAAAACACATTAGAACATTAGAGAATGTTCGACCAAAGTGTATTTATTTATAGCGACGCTTTTAAAATTAGTACATGCTGCTTTGCCAGCCTGCATAAATTATATTTTTGATTATTTTTGTAAACTTATTTACCGAGCCTCCAAAATGAGTGTCAAGCCCACAAACATTACTCCCTAATTTAAATGGATTGCTATAAATTTTAGTCCCGCCGCGGCCATTTAATGCCGACATCGAAGCACACGCCAGTCTGGGAGTCTGTAAAATGAATCGCAACCTTTTGAGTGATTGAGTGAGCTTGACTGTAATTTAGAGGCTATATAGAAGTAGAGTATTATTATAATAGTAATATCTATCTCACTTAGTATTAGTCAACGTGATAGACAAGTAAATCTACTTGCTTGTAGTGCGCTGTAAGTATTTTCATCTGCAATCGAAGTGAACACTTCGTTACAGGGCACAGCATAGTAAATTGTCGCGATGCCAATATAATTACTATCGGGCATTGGCAAAATCTATCTCAACCAAAGCAAGAACAATGACAATAATAACAGCGAGAGTAACAGCAAAAACAACATACGAGCAACATAAAATACAATTATAAATGGGGTTGGGTCACACAGAAAAATCCGACTCCATCACATTTGTCGCCATGGCGCTGGGTAAAAGGGGGCTGAGGCAGATGCGAATTGGAAGTGAGGATAGGTCAGGCCAATAAATGTTATGTTCACGATGAGCTGAATTCGATGCCAATCTTTTATTTGCTTCGTGTTGTTGTTATCGCTGTGCTTGTTGTCGCTAATCTTTGCTGCAAATCGATGGCAATAGCCGAAAAGCCGCTTAGCAGACAACAGAACAGCTCAACGTTACATGTATACAAATTGCCTTTTGTTATGACTACCAGCTACCAGCTATAAGCGACAAATTTTTCAATCCATGTACGCGAAATATGTACATGTTGTAGATATTGTATTTGTTTCTCTGTTTCTGTCTCTGTCTCTGTCTCTGTTTGTAGCGAAGTGAGTTAATTGAAAATGAAAATCCGTATTAAAAGTCAAAGGCCAAATTTGGTTAAAAAGTGAAATGAATTATGCGACGTTTTCAGAGTTCTTGTGTTGTTTTGTTTTCGGATTTCCGCTAAAGAAATTTTTTTTTTAATTTAGCTTAGGGTAGACATATTATATACGGATCGACTATTCACAAGTATCTATGGGCAACCTAGCAGCGGAAATGCTGCGCAATTAAGTTGCAAATGGTTGAAAAAGTGAGCGAACTTTGAGCTTGAAAAACTAGATGTTTTTTGTCGTTATGGGAGACTGAGTTTTGTGTTTCATCGTGCAGATGAGCCTATACCAATACAGCTGATCAATGAAAGATGGGAGAAATGTCTTCGGATAGCTATCCAATACGCGGAAGTGAAGTTCCCACCTCTCAATGACCCCTCTAAGGAAATGCCATTGAGCTGTCAGCCCACCAACAGCACACTAAATACAACTCACCAATAGCTCACCCAGCCCAGCCTCATGGGGATCGACATGAAAATAAGCAGCGACAATTTTAAGATAAACACCAGCTCAAAACTATCGCTCGCTGCTCGAATAGAGCTGCAGCTACGTCACAGTTGTTATTGCTGGGTTAGCCCACTGGAAGCTTGAGCTGAACTGTGCTGAGCCGAGCCGAGACACATCATCGTTCTATAAAAGGCGGTGGTTGTGTCTCTGACAAGCTTAATTGGCTTTGCGCTGAAATCGCGTGCGGACGTTTAGAAAACGCGCTGAATCGAAACGGTGAAAACGGAAAACTGCAAACCGAAAACGTTGTAAAACAAAGCGCGGGCATCCGTGAAAATCGCAACGCGTTACTGCGTCCTGCCAAAAACGAAACCTAACACAATCACAGATACTCTTACAATGGCTCTCGTACCAGTTACAAACAACACGGATTGGGATTACTGGGATTACCGTCGTCGCTTGTGGCGCGATTGGGACTTGGCTGCCGACTGGGATCTGCCCTACTGGAAACGGCTGTCGCGCGTTGGATCAGCACCTGATCTTAGCCGTGTTGTGGTGGGCAAGGATGGATTCGAGGCCAATGTGGACGTGCATCAGTTCAAGCCTTACGAAATCACAGTGAAGACAACTGGCGACACTGTCGTCGTGGAGGCCAAGCACGAGAAGCGTCGCGATGGCGACAGTTTTGTCGGCCGACACATTGTCAAACGCTTCGTCTTGCCGCGCGGATACTATCCCAACGATGTGAGATCCGAGCTCTCCTCAGATGGCATCCTCACAGTGCGCTGTCCCCCGTATCTAACGAACGAGCGCAGCGTCTACGTCCGCCAAGTGGGACCCTCATACCTGAGCATCAAGAACTAACATAAAGCCACCTCCACAGAATTATTCAGACCTGACTCTAGTCGGGATCACAGCCATAGTCACCAGTGGAGTCCAGGTGGATCACATATTCGGTGGATCAGTCGTTTTTATGTGTTTCTGTTTTTAGTATTCTCTGTTGGCGTCACTCGAAACGAAATTTGTTTACAAATAATTTAATTAATTTAAGATACATTTTCACAAACGCTTAATTTAATAGTTGACCCGAAAAACACCCCTTGACAAGAACTTATTGGACTTTTTTGTAATTAACCAGAACATTTTTAGTTAAATAAAAAGAGTATAATTTATTAAAAACGATAACAATTCATTTGCTCTCTATCAGTTTAAAAATATCTCCCCTAACTTAGCAAATCTACAAAATACATCTGAGAATCGAGAACCAGAAGAAGACGCCTTGGAAAATGTCAACATTAAATTGCCGAGGCTACTGTCAGACATCACCGATCTACCATAAGCGTAACCGAGAGAATGCCCTTGAGCAGTTTCCGCAAAATCCAACTAAGGTAAAGATAAATTGTAAAATGTAAATAGAGCAATAAACAACAAGCCAATCTGGAAATCTTCGAATAGAACGTCACATAAACCTACACACTACATATGTGTAGATACTTGTATTTGTTGCAAGAAAACTCGGGCAAAAAATTGTAGTCGTATAGACTGTCGGACAGCTGACCATAATGGTCAGCAAGTAAAAAATGCTAAAAACCTCATCAGAAAATAAATAAACAATGCTCAATAAAAAATTGCACAGCCACAGCCCAATGGCACAGTTGGGCCGCGTTTAAAAATGCTCGCAATTTTAAGTGTGCGACTGCGACGCGACTTTCGTCGCAGCTGCCTGTCGATGGGTCAATCATTGTTTACCCAGTTAGTTCATTCTATGTTTAACCTTAAAACATTTTATTGTATTGTGTGCTTTTAACAATCAATTTGTCAATCAAATGATAGCTACACAATGTGCTCAAAGTCTCTTTTAAATTTAAGAGTTCTCAATACCCTGTAAAATCATTCAAAGAGTTGTCTCAATGTGAATTTCCTTTCATCTCGTATATTTATTTTGTATATATTTTTCATTTGTGTTTAATCATAGAGGGTACCGACTAGATGTGGACCCTCCTTATTTTTCGTTTGCTATATTGTGCAGTCGTTGTATATATAATTAATTTTTTATATGATCGGGCCTGGATGTATGGCTAAAGCTACACCTATATGGGTCGCATCAACTCTTTGTGAGCTACGTAACTATATAAAATATAATAAAAAGTGGCAGCGCAACAAATAGCGAAAAAAGCAAACATGTTTGTGGCAGGCCAAATAAGTAAAAGACTTGCGAGTTTACCACACCTACGCGACTTTTATTTCCATTCGAGAACGTATTTAGTTTTAATTAAAAACAATTTAGCTGCTTCAGTGTGTGACTGAGTGCGAGAGTGTGTGTTTATTTTGTCATGTATCATATGTTATTGCCGAATATAAAATTGTTAGCGGCGAATTTGATTTAATGATTGATGCGCTTTATGTAATTGCGAATTGAAAACGATTATTAATGCTATGAAAATTATAGACATGATCAGTAAATGATGCGCACTCTTGTCACCTGGATAGTGTTGGGGGCGAAGAACTCGTTGCATCTACTCAAATACATTTCATCAAGTTCAATGCAAGCAGCTTTGGCACTGGCCCACAGAGAGGAGGTTGCACAGATTCGTATACTCGCGCCAGTAGTAATTATCATTGTGAATGATGATGATGATGATAGATCTTAAAAATAGGCCCTCGTCGATCTCCCCAATGTCTCCCTAAGACTAAGAATGCGACACTTGTGCGCAACTCTCGCGCTAATTTACTTTATGATAAACATAAAAGATCAGCATATATATTTTCATATATTTTGGGGACAACATCGGATTCCCTTCGTGGGGCAACGCATCGGTCTTCAGTCTTGCCTTGGCGGTCGTCGGGAACGGTGTGTTCGCTTTCTTAGAAATAGTTCCCATCATTTCGTGTCCTTTTTGTGAACTCACCTGGTACTTAGGCCATTTGTATTTTAGCTTTGCTTTTTTGCTAGTCGTAAATTGTGAATTCTGTGCAGTTTTCAAAAGTGAATTTAGTCTTTTTCCAGATTAAGAAGAGAAATATATCTATATATATGTCTAAATGACTATAGTATGTATATATGAAGAGCTGTGCGTGTTCAGGCGCATGCTATTTATAAAGCTGCCTTAATCTTAATGGATTTTTATACCAGCTATGCCTACTCACCTCGCCATCTATATTTTCAGCCTTCTCTCGTCTCGTCTTCAAAAGTTCTGAAAAGTGAAATTAATTAATGTCTTGTTATTTATGAAAACAAAAAACTACAAATCCAACGTGCAAAGGTGTGAAAAAAATATTCTCGATTGGAATAAACAATATTTTTAGGCATCCGAAAATGTCGCCAGCACCTTGGATTTTATGTGTGCTGAGCTGCATTGCATTTTCCGGAGGTAAGTGGGCGACAGGAAGTCGTCAACGAGATGGAAATACAACTGCAGATAGATATACGAGTTTTGTTGCTGTTTACTTGCAACCCCCTCTGGTTGACCTTAGCATATCCCCGAAAGTGTTTTGACTGTCCAAATAGTATTACTCACTTAAAGTTGAGGGTATATGCAAGGAAAACTGAAAAGAAAAAGACATTAAAGCGTGTCGTAAAAACCATTTTCTATAGTATCTAATGAGCCATATCCATAGCAGAGCAGTGTGATAGTTGAATGACACATTTACATACTCTTTTTCTCGTTGGGCATTATCGTGTCACGTAGCAGTCATATGGAGTTGAAAAATATGTATTATTTAAGGGATTATCCGTTGCCTGTTTTTTTACTTGTTTTTCTAATTGCTCAACGAGCTGGAAGTGTATTAAATTCTCGGTGTCAGGAGCGCAGAATATGTCATATCGTATCGCTATATGTAGACGGACAACCCATAGAGAAAAGTTCTATGATTCATTGCCGTATTGTCACCTCTCATCTATAGTCTTATGAATATCCCCCGCATCCCACAAATAGTCCACTTAATTACCGGCCGGCATTTACAAAACTAGAAACATAAAATCTGCTCGTAAATTTCAGAACAGATAAAAATAAACGTAACGACAATGAAAATCATTTTAGCGAAGATCTTCAAGATCTGTTCCGCAGACATCAACTGATTTCTCCCATATGGGGGTAATCAAGTTATTAAAAAGATCAACTGGCTTCAATTTTACAGTCTAAAGCGCAAGATTTTCCTCAACTGACACATGTTACTAAAGTTATTAAAAAGATTAATTTGATTTAATTTTACAGTTGCGAATGCCGTCTATGAGGATTGCCAGACACCGCCGCCTGTGGATCACGCCAAGGCTGAGTTGTTTGTCAGCGAGAGCAACCATGTGAACACTGCAATCTACAACTGTGCCACGGGCTATGTGATGAAGGGTCCCAGAGAGCTGCTGTGCAACGTGAATACCGAAGAATGGCAGGGAGAGCCTCCCATCTGTGTGAAGGCCAAGGGTGAGTGCTGGCATTTTGAACTGAAACTATGTTGAGATACATTTTGCTTTTGGTTTTTTAGTGAATGCGAACTGGGAACGCAAGCAGAAATTGCTGGCCTTTGCCGAAGAATCAAATGTGCCCGCTGAGTTGGTTCAGAAGCTCGACTTAAGCTGCATTCAAGCCAAGGTGGAGGCACCAGAAATCAGTCACGGATTTGTCACAAGATACGAACGAAGACGACGCGGGGAGAAGGTTTTCTTGGTGGCCTACTATGCCTGCCACGAGAACTTCGAGTTTGAAAACACCCAGATCCAAGCTCTCTTCTGCAGTGCTAAGCAATGGGTGGGAGAGTTGCCCACCTGCTGGCCAAGCGTGGAATACACCGACGAAGATAATGACAATGACGATGACCCCGATGGCGATACTAATTCAAGTGACTACGAATACGGATTCGACAGTGAGTCGCAAGTGGGTGAGGCTCCAGAGACTCTGAACGAAGTGGCACCGCCTCCACCACCACCGCCAGTCGAGAGAGAGGAGATGCAGCCACGAGTTCAGGTGATAAATCAAGACGCACCATCGGAAGTGGTTCCTGAGAGTGAAATAGTGGCTCAAACCACTGCGCAAGTTGCTGAATCTGAGATCGAGACAGATCCTAAAAATGAGAGTGTACTGCAAAATGCAGTCGAGACTGAAGTGGAAAATGCAGTTGAGACTGTGTCACAGACTGAAATTAAGTCTGAGGTAAAACAAGCAGTAAATACTGTTGCTCAGTCTGCGGCGGAAGCTCAAACCGACGTGGAATTGAAGCCAGAGAACGAATCCGACTTTGTGGTGCCAGTCAGCGAATCGAAGGCAGAGCCAGAGACAGTGCTCGGCTCAGAGCTTGAGTCCAACCAGACTGAGGCAGCCACCGACATCAACATTGTTGTGGCGCCCACGAAGGATCCCTATTCGCCTCGTCTGCTGGACGAGAACTGCGGCGAGGATCACGGTGGCTGTGCCCATAAATGCGAGCGATTGTTGTTCCCCGGCGAGAATGAGCCGCGACTCAAGTGCAGCTGCAACGACGGCTTCACTCTGGACCCACAGGATTATTCAAGTTGTCATGGTAAGTGTGCAAAGGTTTCCAAAGAATTTCTCAATTTACTGGTGAAAGCAATGACAAGCATAAAATATATTTCCAGTTAATTATTACGTGAAACCCACCTATGTGTCAATATAATCAAAGAACATTTCTCTCCATTATAGATATTGACGAGTGCCAGGAGTCGAATGGCGGTTGCTCGCAGATATGCAACAATTTGCCAGGCAGATTCGAATGTGGCTGTGAAAAGGGCTACGAGATTGATGCTGCTACGAATACTTGCGTTGGTAAGTAATGCATTTTCACCTGGTTATGGCATCTAGCGTTACCATTGCATTCCTGCAGATGTTGATGAGTGTGCGCTGCCCGAAGTGCTTGCCGAGTGTACCAATGGCTGTGAAAACACGCCTGGCTCCTATCGATGTGTGATTGCCCTGAACCCCAAGGAGGAAGCTGAAGAGGAGGAAAAGGAGCAGATTGAGGAGGTCGAAGAGATCGAAGTGGATGTCACGCAATCAAAACCAGACGAGAACGAAGTGGCGTCCCAACCGAAACCAGACGAGCCTGGTCTACCTGGCCCTGAGCCCGAATTCGAAGCTACGCCTGCGCCTGCAAAACCCACTTGCAATCCAGGCTTTGGTCTCTCAGCAGATGCCAGCTTGTGCCAGGACATCAATGAGTGCGACATCGTCGTCGAAGACGACAGCAATGCGGATCACGTGCCCCACCGAGTGTGCCAGCAACTGTGCGAGAACACCCTCGGCTCCTTCCGCTGCAGCTGCCGCGATGGCTTCCACTTGCTCGAGGATCAAACGAGCTGTACTCGCGATGACTGCAAGGATCTGGACAATCCCCAGCTGAATCGCACACGTTGTGCGCACCAGTGCACGAACCTGGAGAGCGGTGGCTACGCCTGCGTCTGCCCCGAGGGCTACAAGTTGGGCGAGGATGCGCACAGCTGCGAGGTGGTGGAGAGTGTCTGCAGTCGGGAGCAAGGACACGAGCGCTGTCGCCCCGGCACTTGCCTGGTCAGCGAGGACAACAGCACGTTTAGTTGCCTGTGCCCGCCTGGCTACATCAGCGAGGTGTTCAGCTGCCAGGACATTGATGAGTGCGCTCAGGGCACACACAAATGCAGTCACGACTGCTTCAATACGGCGGGTGGCTACCAGTGCCTCTGTCCGCGCGGCATGTCGCTGCAGGAGCCCGAGGGACACGCCTGTGTCGCGCCCGATCCCTGTGCCGTGAACAACAATGGCTGCGAACAGCTCTGCCTGAGTGCCGAGGAAGGTGCGTGCACTTGCAGCAAAGGCTATGTGTTGAGTGAGGACGGCAAGAGCTGCAAGGATGTGGACGAGTGTCAGGTGAACAATGGCGGCTGTCAGCAGTTGTGCCGCAATGTGCCAGGTGCGTATGACTGCCACTGCTCGCCTGGCTTCGAGGTGCTCCAAGTGGCGGGTCTCAATGGCTACTGCTTCGACATCGACGAGTGCGCCTCGAACACGCACAGCTGCGAGCCGCCAATGCTGTGCGAGAACCTCAACGGCTCCTACACATGCCTCTGTGGGCCGGGCTATGCTTTGGGCTACGACAACCGCATTCATGCATCATCTGAATCAGCTTCAACATCCCCATCTTTTCCATCTTCGCCATCTGCGTCATCATTGTCATTGTCAGCTTGCTTGGACATTGACGAGTGCTCGCTGTCTAACGCCAACTGCTCACATTTCTGCATCAATTTGCCGGGCAGCTTTCAGTGCGCTTGTCCGCTCGGCTTCAGCCTGGATGCCGATGGTCGCAGCTGTCAGGATCACGACGAGTGCCTGCTCGAGAATGGGCAGTGTGCCCAGCTCTGCCTGAATCAGCCTGGTGGCTTCGCTTGCGCTTGCAACTCCGGCTTTGAACTGGCACCCGATGGCTTCGCCTGCTTGGACATCGATGAGTGTGCTGTAGACTTTGGTAATTGTAGCGGTATTTGCATTAATCTTATAGGTTCGCACACGTGCGCCTGCGACAGGGGCTACGAACTGACTTCAGATGCCCACACCTGCCAAGATGTGGATGAGTGTGCTGGCCTCCTCTCGGGTGGCTGTACTCATGAGTGCATCAACAAGCCCGGCAGCTTTGAGTGTGGCTGTCCCTTGGGCTATCTGCTGCAGGAGGACGAGCGCAGTTGTCAGCCCGCTCTCGTGGGTTGCCCCCCGGGCACCCAAAAGTCAGATCAGGGTTGCTCACCCATCGAGTGTGGCGACGGAATGTTGATTGGCGTCGACGGTAGCTGCGTAGACATTGACGAATGCCATGTCAACAACGGCGGCTGCTCACATTCGTGCGAGAACTTGAGAGGCTCCTTCAAGTGCGCCTGTCCCAAGGGCTACAAGTTGCCAGAGAATTCGCAAGATTGCGAGGATATCAACGAGTGCGCTGTGGACAATGGCGGCTGTGAGGAGACTTGTGTTAATGAGCCTGGCAGCTTCAAGTGCGAGTGTGGAGCTGGCAAGAAATTGTCCTTTGATGATCGCAGCTGCTACGAAACTCCCGTGATTAAACCAAGACTTCAACCGGCCCACATACCGCTGTCGGAGCCTACTCCTATGCCTCTGACTCCGCTGGGCCAGGATCTGTTTCCACAGCCAACTGCAACCCCACTGCCTGCCTCACAACCGATCCCATTGCCTGCGTCACGGCCAATGCCCTTGCCGAAGCACAGACCGATCCCGATTCCATTGCCAGCGCCGAGACCAATCCCTCTGCCGTCGCCAGACACTACTTTGTTGCTAGGGCGGCCACTGATGCCGGAGATCGTCAATGATCGGTGCGCTCGATTCCAGGCACCAGCCAATGGTCAGGCACGCTGCAACAGATACCGCCACAAGCGCAAAGTCTTCTACAACACACGCTGCAAGGTGCGCTGCAACACTGGCTACAAGCTAATTGGCTCGGAGATCAGAAGCTGTGGCGCCTCTGGCAACTGGGAGGGCGAAGAGAACAAGTGTGTGCGTAAGTATCTGCTGTTTGAATTTATTGAGACCATAGTCTAAACTGTCCAATTCCGTTTACAGCTGCACATCAGTCTCGTCGTGTGTGGCTAACAGGTAACACACCCATCGCATCACCTACTGTGCCCACTGGCGGTGCGTGTCCTGCGCTGCCTGTGCCGAGCAATGGCGTCATCGTGCCAGCCAGTTGCACTCGTAGTGCCTCCACTTTCGGCTCCATTTGCCACCTGCAGTGCAACATGGGCTTTGTGCCAGTTGCCGGCATGGTGACCTCTTGCATGAATGGCTGGACCTTGAGCAGTGTCTTGGAGTGCAAGTCTTTTGGTTCGAACCTTTTAGACAGTCACATCTCTACACGGATACGTGCACCTTGGCAGACGCAGCAATCGTTGACAATTCAACAACAGCCACAACTACAAACCGCTCGGTTGTACATGAAGTGTCCAGAGAACGTAGTGATTATGCTAAGACCGCACCAGACAAAAGCACACGTTATACTCCAGCGGCCGGCGACAAACGTGGACTATCGACACGTGGCCACATTCCCTCAATGGGCAAGGCAACTGCAAGGACACTTGCCCGAGGGCGTTCATAAGGTCATCTTTCGAGCTCATGATCCGGCCACGCAACAAACTGTTGGCTGTCAAACGCTAATAACGATCAGAAGAACATCAGCGGCGTTGAATTCAAGTCCCTTTGCCTCTTCTCAAGTTTTCAGGCCTTTCTCGTTGCCACAACTCCAACCCGCAAGATTACCCGAGTTTAGAGCACCTCAGCAGAAATTTGCTAAACTAACTGATGCGGCGCCACTGGCGCTAACGCGAACTGCGGAGAGCCTTGTTGCACAGACACCATCGTCGAAGAATTTCGAAAGCAGTCGCATTGATCTGGGTTCATCCTCGTCCAGCTACTGTCCTCCTTCCTTCGAGGTGCATTTGAAGGAGAACCAGAACCTGCGCTCTGTTCTTTGGGAAGAGCCTCGATTCGAAGGCAAACTGCTTAAGATCTTCAAATCCTCTGTAAGTGTGCTGGGAAATAATCTATTTTACTCTGTATGCCTGACTCTTCTTGTGTGCTTTATTATAGTTTCCTGGTGCGTTGTTTGGCGCTGGTGACCACACCGTAAAATACGAGGCAACCACCACAGATGGACAGACCTTCCAATGTATTTTCAAAATTCATGTCAAATGTAAGTGCATAACGATTAACTGAATGGCATTTTAGTAACGTAACTGACCTTACAGCTGCCTCGGCAACATCTACACCCACGCTTGAAAGGATCAGCTATCCCACCGAACAGGAAACTCACAGCAGTCTTTTCGCCGGCCACGAATCATACGTTGTTTGCCCCGATAAGGAGCCCGTCAGAGTGACTGCACAGCAATCCGTAAGTGACGTCTAGCTTCATCGACAGTCCAATTGAATTAAATGCCACTTTCCACGATCGTATCTAACTCAAACTTGCTAACTGTAATTCGAGCAGTCGAATGAAGGCTAATACGCTATGCTCTGCTTTGCAGGTTAACCTTCCCGTGGGCTGCAGTCTGAAGAACGTTCGGCCCAAGTCAAGTGCCCTCACTCAACCTAAGCGCGGTCTGCTCACCTCGCTATGGGGTCAATATGGTAGATACTGATTCCTCGTTAGTAATTTCTCATTAAATCAATTCCTTCTATCGAACTTTTATAAAACTTACGAACTCTCAATTTAATTTACATATATTAAAAACTGTTAAAATACATAGAAATATTTAAATGAAATCGAAAATGAACTCACTGATAAATCTGATTCTTACGTTTCTTTATATAGTTTTGTTATTAAGAGGACAAATTTAAAATTCTTAGGTCTGTTAAAGTTAATGTAGTTGTTGTTGTTGTATACGCTAGAAAGTTCCTTCTTAATTTTTTAATGTTCAACAAAAGCCCGTCTCCTGTTGAGCACTTTGAAGTGTGTCCTTCCCAAGTAACTAAAGCTACTATCTACTTGGTATTGTAGAGGTGATCTTTGTGTTACGGCATTTATGGACCACATGCACTTAATAGAAAGTTCAGATAATTGATTTAGTTGGTATGGAATGATCTCTATACATTAGGACTTCAGTGGATGACTCAAGATTACAAACAAAAACACATATCTTTAAGAATGATCACAATATTATTATTTACATGTCAATACTTAAAAATGGCGTCGCTGATAAGTTCAGAGTAAAATCCATAGCACATTGCATCAGATTTGTGTGATTGGGTTGTGTGTAAATAGACAATGGTCACGCTTTAAAAAGAGTCGAAATAAGCTGACCTTATGTTGTAAAAAAAATAAATTTGGAGCTGCATAATCTTGCGGAGACTCAGACAGAGATATACTGCAGCTTAGTTGTAAGTTAGTCAGCATTAAACGCGATCCAAAAAACAAAGTGAGACAACAACAAAACAAGTTCCACGTGTGTTAACAGCGGCCTCGTTGATTGACTGAAAGCTGATTTTGCACATTCGCCAGTGGGGCTAGTCAGTGAGTCGGTTGGGTCTAGTTAATTGATAAGCAGAGCGACGCCATAGCAGAAAATGACTGGAAAAAAAGAACAGAACAGTTTGGAAAACTGTGTGCCACTCGCTGAAAACTTTGGACAGGTTGTGCGAGTAGAATCTCACTTCGATGCCTGCTTCAACTTTATTTTGACGCTGGAACTCGACTACTCGAATAATGCCAGTTTTAGAAAGCTCTAATGCGGCGTTTGCTGAATTTTTAAGTTTATTTACTTCCAATAATTGCCCAGAAATGCTGTTGAACTCGTTTGGTTAGAACTTGTCATTTGAATTTATAGAATTATTCCGCTATTTATATTTGTATTTTGGTTCGATTTGATTTGATTTGATTTTGATTCTGATGATGTGCAAAAACAGCAAACGCTATCCAACATGGACCCCAAGCAACGCATGCTGGCGATAAGATCAAACATAAGTAATATTCTCAACAAGAATATATATTTAGAATACCCGGGGAGCATCATTAGAATGACTTTGCCGAACAGCCTATCAAGACTCCAGAGCTGATAACCCTCGAGTTCGGTTTAACATCGTATGTGGATGATGTTCTCTGATCATCGCTTAACCGCTCGATAGACTTGCTGTATTTCTTTCTGATCTCGGTTTGGTTGTGTTGTATATTGTGTTGTTATTACTTTTGTTTTTATTTTTTTTCTGTTTTTTCGTTTTTGTTATTGTCTCAAAGATTAGCGCTAAGTTGCTGCTGCCGAGCGAAGTCTATATAAACGGTCGGTTAAATGAAAAATCAAATCAGTTTAAATTTGTGTGCTGTCCGGTGCGTTTGCATTGGCTTTAAGAAATCGATTTATTTTCGAGCATCAGTGAGTGCGAAAGAAATATTCAAAATGTACCAACGCCAAGTCTCCTTCGATAAGGTTGGTGGACTACGCAGTAATGCCACCTAATGTATATACTGCTGAACAACAATTAAACGCGTCAATAGAAGACAAAATTTATAACCTTGAGCACAATGTGAAGAAGTAAATAATAATAGCATAGCATTGCAAGAAAGTAGAACAATTAAACTCGAAATGCATGTGCGAGACATGAATAACAGAAACAAAAGAAATCATTCGGATCAAAATCTATAATATTCTATTTCATATTATAAAAGAGCTCTGATAAAGATCTGCATAATATACAGACATGATTTTGAAATTATAATTAATAGATGAGAGGGAATCTGGGATTGTATTCATAGCCGAATCCAACCGCATAAAAACCTTGTTAGCAGGTTGGCACAAGTTCAGGGCAAATCACAATGCTCTAGCCCTGCGATAGAAGTTGTGGTTAGTGAGAAACCATCGATATGCATTTGCAATCTCGAGTTGACGTTGACCTTTGTAACTCGATCTGTCGATCGATCGATGGCCAGATGCAACGGCCAATGACGTTAATATCTGTTTACAATTTTACTAAATACACAAGTTTAATAAATTACAATATATTATTATTAAGTGGTGGCATATAGCATATTGATGATTGATTGACGGACTGTTTTAGTCGCGTGAAAACCCCGATTACACATCCAATGCACAAGTGGCGCATTCTCCTCGTAATGCTGATAGCAGTGTCTAGTTATTATGCAAAATGTGGCAATTAACTGATAAGGTATTCTAATTAATTGCTTAATTTAATCGTAATTAGCCTACGCGCATCGAAGACTCTGCCTACATCGCCGAGGGCGTCGACATTCAGGAGGCGCGCAACACTTGCCTTCTGTTCTCGCCCAAGGACTCGTCGTTGTCCAGCGGCGCCTTAGCTAATGCCCTGGGCATTTTCAAGAAACACGACATCAACCTGGTGCACATCGAATCGCGCTCCTCGCTCCGCGTGCCCGGCTACGAATTCTTTGTGGAGTGCGATGGCAAGACTGGAGCCTTGGGCAAAGCAATCGCGGATCTGAGGGAACAGTGCGTCTACTTCAATATCATCTCTCGCGACTACAAGGACAACGACACAGCTGTGCCATGGTTTCCACGTCGTATACGCGATCTCGATCGCTTCGCCAATCAGATTCTGAGCTATGGCGCTGAGTTGGACGCGGATCATCCCGGCTTTACCGATCCGGAGTATCGCAAGCGTCGCAAGTACTTCGCCGACATAGCCTACAACTACAAGCATGGCGAGCCCTTGCCACATGTCGACTACAGCAAGGAGGAGATCGAGACCTGGGGCATCATCTTTCGCAATCTGACGAAGCTCTACAAGACGCATGCTTGCCGTGAGTACAACCATGTCTTTCCTCTGCTGGTGGACAACTGTGGCTTCCGCGAGGACAACATTCCCCAGCTGGAGGATGTCTCTAACTTCCTGAGGGGTAAGTTGATGATGAAGGTCTTTTGTAGTTTACTTATATCTTGCTCACACAGATTGCACTGGCTTTACACTGCGTCCTGTGGCAGGTCTACTCAGCTCTCGCGATTTCCTAGCTGGTCTCGCCTTCCGCGTCTTCCATTCCACGCAGTATATTAGGCATCCCAGCAAGCCGATGTATACTCCTGAGCCAGATGTATGCCACGAGCTCCTGGGCCACGTGCCACTCTTTGCGGATCCGGCCTTCGCCCAGTTCAGCCAGGAGATCGGACTCGCTTCCCTCGGTGCACCTGATGACTACATTGAGAAGTTGTCGACGGTGAGTAGTCGGCATCATTTGGAACATTAATTGCAGATGATAAATTAATCATCTGGTCTTCAGATCTTCTGGTTCACTGTGGAGTACGGCATGTGTCGCCAGGAGGGAGAGCTGAAGGCCTTTGGCGCAGGACTGCTGTCCTCCTACGGCGAGCTGGAGTACTGCTTGACCGACAAGCCACAGCTGAAGGACTTCGAGCCAGAAATCACAGGCATCACCAAATATCCCATCACACAGTTCCAACCACTGTACTACGTGGCCGACAGCTTCGAGAGTGCCAAGGAGAAGACCATGTAAGTTACTTTTCTTGAATACTTCCTTGCTGTTGTATTAAATTCATCATATGCTATGCCGTAGCAAATTTGCGAATTCGATTCCTCGTCCATTTGGAGTGCGCTACAATGCCTATACACAGAGCATTGAGGTGCTCGACTCGAAGCCGCAGATCAACAATCTGATGAACAACATCAATTCCGAGTTCCAGATTCTGCAGAATGCGATAGTGAAGCTACGCGTTTGAAATGCATTCAATATAACTTAAGAGTATCTTGTCTATTGATATTATATTAAATAAATGCTATCAATTATTCATTTTACATCGTCTTAGATTTCGCTGTAAGTCGACCACATCAAGTATTGTAGTTATTTTCAGAGAATTATTGTGTGTATTTGTATAGTATAGGTATGTACAGGAATGCTTAGAACAAAGTCCTCTTACGTCTAGCTTAGCAATTATTTCTAGTTTAACAAGTGATCGGGATCGGGATCGGGATCGTGAGCTGATGCCACTTCATGTACTAGTGCAGTTATAAGGTTGATCCGTGTTAAGCTCTTAGCATTTGGCTCTTTATCAGCTCGAATATAGATTGAATGATGAATTTCATTGTGATTCAACAACATACTTGTATTCACAAAGCAAGCAATGTGGATTTCCGAATACTACAAACAGACGAACTCGTTGTTGAGCGAGAAGATAATCGTCGAATAGTATCTAATTATAATTTAAAAATAATAAATGTGTTTTGTTTAACAGTCAAATTTATGTTTGAAAATGTTCACAGCAAATAATTCAGTTGCAATCTCAACCTGAGTGTTGACTTATCGACTAACTTACTACGTATAACATACAATGCCAATAGCTAATCAACAAATGATTTACAATAAACTCTTTACTGCGTTCAGTCTTTAAAATAATAAAGTAGATGATATATCATATTTACAAGTATTTAATTAATTCACTTTAGCACTATACATGCACAGATTAATATCGTACCTATTATAAGTTAGAATAGTTTTCGATTTGATATCAGAGATCCCTGTTGGTGCCAGCGACACTTACTGGATAATTGTAACTAATTGAAGCGATGGGCTGTTCCTAATCAACACAACTACTTACGACTAAGCTTAGTACATATCTACATACCTCTATCTATTTCTCTCGCATTTCCCCCGGTGACATACTCTTGAGAAGACCCCCTCCCCACCCCGCGACAACAAGTAGAGAACTATCAACATAAAATGCTTGCAATGAAATTAAGGATTAAGGATTACTCAGTCAGTTGAGATCTACAACTATTGTAGGGTATTTGGAATTTGATATATGGGATATCGGGTATATTCGATGCAGAGAGCCATCAGCTGAGACTTGCGATTCCACAGTGCATATGCTTCTGCCGACTTTCTTATCACTATGATGCTGGTTACGATGCTACTTACAAATAGGGTTAATGATGAGCTTAAGGAATTTGGATATCAAGGTGCATGCCACGCCCCCAGGTTGGTCATGGCCATATGCTATTGACTGCTGCTCGCTGTGTGCGGCGAGTTGAATAAGTTCTGCGATTGCTCCTGCGACATTTGGTATGGCAATATCTCGAGGTCATTAGGCAGCTGGCTTTGGTTCTGATTGCTGAGAGATTGAAACGGGTTCGAACTGAAGAAGTTGTTCGACTGCTGCTGTTGCTGCTGCACCAATTGCTGTTGTTGTTGTTGCTGCTGCTGCTGTTGTGGCAACAATTGTTGCTGCTGCTGTTGCTGTTGTTGTTGTTGGTGCAGTTGGCTAGAGCTGTGCAGCATTTTGTTGTCTTCGCTATGCGTCTCGGAGCCGTCGTCACTGATGCCCATGTGAAAGTTGAGCGAAGGACTCGACTCAGTCGCCATTTGCATATACGAGAGCAGCGAGTCCTCGTTCGTGTTTTGCGGCACGTTCGAGCTGCTGTTGATATTGTTGTTGTTGCTGGTGCCGCTATTGTTGTTATTGCCTGTGCTGCTATTGATGTTGTTGCTGCTGGGATTGCTACCGCCATTGTTCTGGTTGCTGTTGTTAAAGTTCTGATTGTTGCTGCTGTTGCCATTGTTATTGTTGCTGTTGTTACTGAGCTGCTGGCCCAGCGTCTGCAACGGTGACAAGTTGAGGAATGCATCGATGTCTTCCATATCCTCCCGCGACAGCATGTTGCTCTGGTGCTGCTGCTGCTGTTGGTGCTGCTGTTGGTGCTGCTGTTGCTGCTGTGGCTGAGGCTGTGGCTGTTGCTGCAGCTGTAACTGCTGCTGATTCTGCTGCACCTGCAACTGTTGCTGCTGCTGCTGCATGTTGTGATTGTGCTGCTGCTGGTTGTGCAGATTCTGCTGCTGCTGCATCAACATCTGCTGGTCCTGCTGGTTGAGCATCTGCTCCGAGTTGAGGGCAAAGCCATACTGATTGAACTGCGGCTCCACCGCATTGCTGCCACTGAAGTTGAAGTTGCGCTGCACACTCGCCCCGGCAGCAGCTGCTGCTGCCATGTTGCTAGCGGCAAAGCTCATGGGCATCATGGGCTGCAGATACGTGTAGCGCGCCAACAGCAGCTGCTCGGAGACGATGCGCAGCTCGTCCTGCTGCTGCATGATGAGTTTCTGCAGCTCGTCGTGCTTCCTCTGCAGGTGATCCTGCAGCTGGCTCTGCGTCGGCGTCATCACCACAGCAGCACCCGAGAGCAGCTCCTGCTGCGCTGGCACTGGCACCGACATTGGCACCGAGACGGGCACCGGCAACGGCGACAACACCGGCGCCACTGGAAACTGCGCCATTACCGGCTGCATCGATATGGTCGTGAGATACTGCGGCGGCTCCAGAAAGTTGGGTCCCACCAGCTGCGGGTTGGTAAGCGGGTAGTTGGCCTGCGGGAACTGGCAAGCGTTGCTGGTGACAATCTGCGTGGGCGCCAGCGGCAGCATGGGCAGCAGCTTTGGCTGCCCCGTCCCTCCTTGCTGCAGCTGCAGATGGTGATGGGCGAGTTGATGTTGCTGCTGCTGCTGCTGCTGTTGATGTTGTTGCTGCTGCTGATGTTGTTGCTGCTGCTGCTGTTGTTGCTGCTGCTGATGTTGCAGCTGCTGCTGTTGATGTTGCTGCTGCTGATGGTGCAGCTGATGGTGCTGGCCGTGCTCGCGTCCATGGTGATGCGATCGCTGTCGCTGACTCACTGAGCTGACGTGTGTCATCAGGGACTGCCTGCTGGTCACCGAATCCGCAGACATCGACGTCGAGTCCGACTCGTTGCCCCGATTGCTGTAGAAGTAGCACTTCCGCTTCGCCTTCGGCGAAATGCCCGTCGAGCTGATGTTGCCGTAGCTGGAGGCCGGTCGCGAAGTCTTCAGCGGATTGACGAGGCACGAACTGGAAGCAGTCGCCGCTGCCGTCGACCACATAGGCGATGAGTCGATGGGCGGAGAGTTGGCGGCAGCAGTAACATTCGCCGGGGCGCCCTCGTTGCTGAGATTGGCCAACGAGTTCCCCAACAGCGGGCTATCCAACGTCTGATTAGTCAGCTCAAAGTCACGTAACGTGGTCGTTGCCGAAGCGCACTTGCTGCTGTTCGAGTTCGAGGCGTGCCCCTTGAGGGAGTGCATCTTGTCGCGCTCCTTCTCCTTGTGGTTCTGCTTGATGACCTCGGCATAGCTGACCACCTTGTGCGTGCAGACGACGTAATCGGGCTTCGAGTTGAACTGGTGGTAGCTCACATAGTAGTCCGTCTGCAGCCAGATCCATTGCTGTCCCTTGGTGAGGAAGCGATAGTAACACGATTTTCCTTCGCCCGTTTGCCGCACTGCAAAGTGAACAACCGGGAGATTAGAAGCAAGTCTAAAGTGAGTCGGGTCTTGGTCTACATACATTCCTCGTGACAGGCCACAATGCTGTCCAGGTCGTCGAAGTGGTAGTAATCGTAGCCCGAGGTGCCGAGCACCTCAAAGGGCATGTAGCCGATGATGGGGGGCGCTCGATGGTCGAGGAAGAGGAACTTCCACTCCATGCTGTGCTTCGAGGTAAACTCGTTGCTCGTCGGATCAATGATGCTCATCTCGCGAATCAGCTGCGGCGTCTGAATGCGACCCGTGCCTACGAACACCAGCTTCCTGTCGACCTCGACATTGGGATTGTTCTGGAAGATGCGCAGCAGCGTCTGGCTCTGGCTGCTTTGGCTGTCCGAGCTGGAGCCCGCATTGGTGTTGGCGTCGTTGCGAAAGTAGCCCACGAACTTGACCAGCTCGTAAGCATTCGCATCAGCCTTCTCGATGCCGCCGCGTTTGAGGTGCGTGTAGAAGGTGATCTGGTTGCTGGCGTTGATGTCAGTCTGGCGGGGTTCAATGACGGGCGTGGGATTGAGGAAGATGTTGAGTAGCGCCTCGTGGTCCATCTCGTAGGCTAGGTCGTAGATGCTCATGTTATAGAGTTCGTGCTGAAAGCGGCGAAGAGAGATTAGGTGAGATGTGACTTATGTTGGAAGCTGAGTGCTGGGTGGCGCCACCTACCGGCAAGTAGCCCAGCTGCGAGGTAATACTTTCGGAGGCGTAGAATATGGCGCCCACGCTGCTAAACACGATCATGAAGCCGTCAAGCGACTCCAGCATTAAATGCGTAAACTCATCATTCGTTAGAAATGTGGGCTTCCAGTCTTGTTGTATCTCGAACACCTTCGAGCGATCCGTCGCCTCTGCGAATGGCAAGAATTCAATAATGAATATCGAAATCGAGAACAAATACAAATGAGCTGTATGTGAACTGTACCATTGTGATTCTTCAGGAAGGCTATGGTCGACTTGAGCACCGTCGACTTGTCCATCTTGCGATTGGACGTGGATATCAGGGCACTGAGATCATTGACCAGTGAATTAAACTGATCCCGACGTTTCTTTTCGCTCAGGTTGCGGGATTTTCTGCAAAGAAGACTGCGAGTTACCAAAAAAACGCTGATAAAAAATGGCAAAGCAAGAACCATTCTAAATATATATGTATTTATGTCCATATGTGAGTAAGTCTTTGAAATTGCAAATTAGCATAAAGGTGTACGAAGAGGCAACCCAACTCACAAACCACCCTGAACAACTGCTCACCCACCGCGTCTTCCTGACCCACGTGAGTTCTGCGATTGAGGCTTTTGTCTGGCGTTTATTAGACAAATCCTTGCATATGCTACCTCAGCAACCTTCTTTCCCGTTCCCATTTCCTTCTCCTTCCCTTTGCCCTCACCCTTCCCATACTCCCTCCTCTTCACACACATTGCACGCTGATATGTGTGTGTTTGAGGAAGGGGAGGCAAACAGTTTTCTTTTCTACTGTTGTCGTTTCGCATTTGTTGCGCTAGGACAAACATTTTTGGGCCTGGAGTTTTGCATTTGACATTTGCATGTCAAGCGAATGAATCGACTCAGAGACAGAGAAAGCAGCTCGAAGTGTGAGAGAGATAGAGATTCCCATGTAAGTCGAGAGAACATTTGTGTTTGTCAGTTTTAAGTGGCCATTGAGTTCGAATTATAAAAAAAAAAACACTTTCACTGAGATAAAAATTATTATTAATATACACTTCGTTTTGTTATACTTGTATTTCTGAGCAAATCGCCATTCTATAATATTACATAACTGTATAATTTCATAATAATTATTCAGAATTTTACAAATTGCAATATCAAGTCCTTTCGATATATTAGTAATATAAGCAACAAATATTATTAAAATTTCTTTTTTTGCTCTCGCCCAAATTGTTTTCCAAGAGATTAGGTTACGAATTTTATATTTTTATTGCTACCCAATCGTCGAGTGCTCAACTATTATGCAATAGCGAAAGAAGGCAAAAAATAACATAACAAGAAAGAGAATGGGTACAAGAACGAGAACGAGAGTGGGAATGAAAATGAGTGGAATAATGATTATTAAGTTGTTGGACGAGTACTCGTCGCAAGTACTTGAGATTTATGTGTGTTGGTCAGTGGTCGAAAATCAAATCGTACTCGAATTACACCTAATTAAAGAGCTGAATTGGATTTCGTGCGACTTTGATTGCTTTGCCGTGATTGTTTCGTGTCAGCTCCAACATCGTTTGCTCGGTGTCTGTTACCTGGTTTTTTGTTGGCAGAGCGTGCAGGCAAATATGCGGACTCCAGCAGTTCTCTCTTGCGTCTTGAGTCAAATCGCGAATTTTTCCTACGCTGTTTTTTTACGTCTTAGGTCGTTCGGTTCATGGAATTCGCATTGGCCACAAACTTGTCTACGTCTTCATATCATTCGAATCATAACTGTCACTTGCAGTCCTCCCCAGCGCGCGAGTGTGTATATGGATATGTGTATGTGCGAGAGTGTGTGTGAGTGTGTGCGTAGTTTGCTCGAGTCAGGTATGGAGATGCTCACCTTTTCGTATCATCCTTGTCATCGCTCTCGTCGTCCATCTTCGTATTTATTAGATAATCCACTTCCACGTCCACTTCCAAGTTGATTTACGTATCGAAAGATTTCAACGACAATTGTTTATATTTGTAGTAAGTAACTGGCAATTATTGGAGCGATTTTACATCAAATTACATAATTCTCATTTCTCTTGCTCTTTTAAAATTTGAATTGCATTTAAGTTGTGCTTGCACTTTACGTCATATCCACACGACAGCTAATTTCAATATTCTTGAACACGTGCCACATTTTGTGTTTGTTCCTTAAACACTTGCAGCTGCATACAAAAAGATAATAAATATATTCAATTTCTTGCCGGTTAATTTTAAAGGCTGATTGAGCCCAAATCGCGTTCGTTGCCTTCGTTTTCTACGCAGCGTTTCGCGTACCGTCAGCAACAAGTGCAGTTGAGTTTCTGCGTCGCCATGTTGCCCGTCCATTTGCTGTCGACAACACAATCGCACACACTCGCATTCTCACACAGACACATACACACACACAGATACTTTGTGGTGCTGGCATCCTTCGCAAAGGAATCACTGCTGATGCTACTGCTGATGATGCTGCTGCTGCAGTTATGTAATCGCAGCAGTTCCTACTGTGCTGCGCATGCGCATGTGCCACATGGGGCACCCAGTGGCGAATGTGCTGCAAGCAAGCACCAATCGTTGCAGGGGGCACACACCCCAGGCACAGCGAGCTGCTGCACTTTGCAACCCCTAAAAAGTATGCTACGTTATTTGGCGCCTGTTACTAAATGCGACAGCGAATGCCATAACAACAGCTCGTACTGCTGCTGCTCTACTGCTACTGTTGCTTTTGTTGTTGTTCGGCAACAGGGTGTTGCTGACTCTACATACATCTGTGTGTGTTTGTGTGTCTGTATAGGAGCAGCTGTTAACCAATTGCCTGGCTGCCTTGTCTGCCTATTTATAGCACTCACATCCATACTCACACACACGCACACAACACTCACACACTCGCACATTGCATAATGCGAGTGTGCCACATCTTTGAGAAGCTTGTCGGGTGTTTTTCCTTTAGCAGCAAGCAGCAAGGCAAACCATACGCATGCAATTTCCATATTTCGCACAACAATTGCACGCTTAATTGCCAAATGCAGGGCTTCGCTTCAACTTTTCCCACAAACTCACCAAAGAAAGTGGCCAAGAAAGCGGCAGTCGCCAGGCAAGCCTGGCAAATGCAAAACAAACTTGTCGCCAAACAATCAAACCCAAAGGTGTAAAACGTTCTCGTTTCACCTGTAATTAAAGCTAAACGAAACAGAACTAAACAGATTCAGCTTTAAATATGCAGCTTAAAATGACATACAAGAGGCTTACACACACACACATACACACACACCCGCTCTCACACGTATGCAAAGCTGTTTAATTAATCCGTTTAGTCGTTTGTCCAACGGTCAACAGCAACAGCAACAGCAAAACAGCAAGTGAAGCGTTTAACGAGTCATAATTTCCCACATGTATTCGAGAGCAACAAGACGAGTGGTGAGAGGGGACAAATAGACAACCGCCTAGCGACATTTTAAATACACATCAAAGTCAAAATGCCAACAGCATCCTGCATCCTGCCACCCTTCCGTCATCCATATCGCCAGCTCGCCCCCCACTCTGAGCTCTAGACTCGTGCCAAGTGTTGCTGGTTAACCCTAAGTAGCTGTTGTTGTTACTCTCTTGGTTCTCCCTGAACGTTCTCGTCGTTACTTGTGGTTGTGGCTTTAAAAAGTAGCTGCTGATAATTACCAGTCGACTAGTTAAATGGCTCGTGTTGTAATTAGTGTGGTTTGGCTTGCTGCAAATTGCCAATTGCTAGACTATTGAACCTTGTCTGGCCCGGACGGGAGAGTAGAGATCAGATATCAGGTCTATTTGGAAAATCTAGCTTCAACTAATTCATTACATGTGCGATAAAACATTGTTCTATTTGTAAAATTTTGACTAAGTAAATGCAACACGTGACTCAAAATTAATTTAATCTCACATCTTATGATCTTGTTTGATTTATTTTTTATAGAAATTCTATTATTTTTTCAGATACATAAAAACTAATTTTGCAAATATTTTCACTCACATGTAGCTTGAAGTAACATAATATTTGTAACTAATATTTGTGATGTATATAAATCGCAGCATCCTTGCTCTTATCTAGACGGGTGTGCGTTAATAGTTCCGTCAATCAATTGAAACAAAGACCTATAAATACAGCGTTTGCTTGACTTTTTATCTTTATTGCGAATTTGCAAGTCGCAAACTATTATCCATCGTTCGCATTTAATAACTATTGTTCACAATAAATTATGTCAAATGCGGCCAAATGTAAACAAATAATAGTTGCGAATGGTTTTGCCTTCTACAAAGCTCTTTACTTCTCCCACTCCTCCCACTCTCACACCCAGAGGCAATATTTTGCCTATGCTCGATTGGCATTGATAATAGTTGAGTGCAATGCGGAAGCAAAAGCTCGAAAAGCCGGTTGCCAACAGCAGGGAGAGGCAGACAAGCGACAGCAGGTTTGCTGTCGCGAAGATCGTTGACTGACCTACTCATGACAAATGAGAGCTAAAGCTTCCTCTCTAGGCTGCCCTCTCACAAACTCATGCTCTCGCGCTGTCACCCGCTCTCGCTAACACGCGCTCTCTGTCTAACACTCACTTGCCGTGTACAATAACTAACGTCATTTAATTGCATTTCTAAAGCTTCGCTCAGTGCGCAAATTATCGCATAGCTCGCTTGTGTTGGTGTGCTGGTGTGTGTGAGTGTGCTGGTGTCAGTGTTTGATTTCTTCGTCAGTGAACTTGAGCTTTTGCTGGCTACGCTAATTGCATTGCGATTACAGCATAGCGCATTTGTCTGTATAAGTGTGACTCGAGTGCAATGTGTTGTGTGTGATAATACCAAACACACACTTACACTCACACTCATACGTATTCAACCCCAGTCGCTTTGTCTGTGTTTCTCTCTCAATATCTCCCTCCTACTGCTTTTTCTTCTTCATTTGCGTTCCGTTCCGCATTTGACAAAGCTTTACGCGACGCCTGTAATATTTTTTGTCGTGCTCGCACTTGCACTGCATCGCTATTGACTCACTTGGCACAGTACCCACGCCACCCTTCTCGCTCGCTTTCCCCTTTATTCCTCCACCTAATGCAAGCTCTTTGTTTCTGTTTGTGCTTGGACTTGTTGTTGTTTTAAACTTGACTTCATTAAAATTTTCACTATTATTCCGTTTAGTCTATTTTGTAATTTTTCCCTATATTTATCTTTTGCCCATTGTCTGCTATTCATTGATTTATTTGTTGTCCCGCGTTTTCTCTTCTCGCTTATTTATTATCTTCCCAAGTGCCGTTCTTAATGCCAAGTTGTTGCTGGTTTTTTTTTTAATTTACCGCTAGTTTGGCCTAATAAGCACATTTGTCTATTTATTAACAGCATATAATATGCATAAACTCGTATTCAAATTCGCATTCGCCCTCGTATTCGTATCCATGCTTATTCTCCTGCTCGTATACGGATTTGTGTTTAATTCCTGACCCCACTTAAATATAGTATTCATCGCGAGTTGATCTCAACTACCAACTATTATCATCGAAGCTGTTCCTACAAGTAGTTGGTCGTTTACTCGAACCTCTACTTGACAGCACTTCATCTTTAGTGTGCTCATCTGATCATCTACCAGATTAACTTGCAATGGGGCAAACGAGTACAAGGCGGATATGCAGCTGCAGTTGCATCCAGGCAAGTTGCTCGTTAATTTCTTAATCACTTTTGCCATTTACTAATTTTAGTTTATTCTGCTCACGCTCCAGAGTGAAATCTTAAGTAATTAAAAATTAACAATTATTGTAATTGATTGTTGAGCAAAACCGTCATGTCTGTTAGTTTCGAATGCACCCCGCACGCTCTTATCGTGGCCCAACGATCCACCTTTGGTATATGCGTGAAATCAAATCAGCTGTTAACAACTGTAATCGCTTATCTGATATTTTTACTTTTCCCTATTTTCACTTTGGGCGGAAACAAAGCGAATCTCTGGTTTGGGTTGAATGTAATTTGAAAGGCAGAAATCAATATAATCATTAAAATGTGCTTATATTAATATAGCTCATAATGCATATAATATCTTGAAATGCGAATTTGAATCGTAGTTATCCGGCGAGAATTGAAAGAGCTTTTTCAATTTACATTTTATTGTGTCACGTTCTATAATTAATTGAAAAGGTATTGAGTTGAGATGCCTGCTCTTATACTCGTAGTAGTTTGTTTTTTTTTTTTTGTAACATATTTGTTTATAGTTTGCGAGTTTACGAGTTGTCAATTGAAACAGTTTCGCGCCAGCTTCTGGCTTCTGCCTGGCTGCGCTGCCTGGCGCATGATCACACACACACACACACACACACACACACACACACATACACACACACACATACACACACACATACACACACACAAATATACACACACACATGCACACACTCAGCATTCAGCATTTAGAGCCAACAAACTGGCACACTAATGTCGAATGCACACGCGCACTCACACCAAGACGGGAACACGGGCAACACACACACACAAACACACACACACAAACACACACACACATGCACACAGACAAGCAATCGAGTCGACTGACGCTCAAACGCTGACGATGACGTTTCAAAAAGACGTTGCCCAGAACAGAACAGAACTGAAAAGACCAGAAACAATTCTAAACCTAAACCTAAACCTAAACTTAAGCCTGGGATTCGCCTGCACCTCGCATCCCCTCACGGCAGAAACGAGATTCGACAATGAAAATTAACAAAACGAAAAATATACATACAAAATTAAAATATAAATATAAATAACCCAACTGAATAAATGGGCAACTGCTAAGGAAAACAGCATTTGCAAAAACAACAACGACAACAACAAGACGAGAAAAAGGAAAATAAAAAGAAGTAAGGCAATAAGTGTTTTTTTCCAGTTTTGCCATTTCATATTTTGTTTGTTGGCACCTTTTGAGCTCAAGTTTAGTACACTCTCTTTTTAGCAGTGCATACGTAGATAATTTTTGGTTGAATGCACTTTTGATTAGTTTTCATTTGCTCGCTTTCACTTTCCCGTACGCATCTGGGCAGAGTCTAATACAACGAACGATGTATTATTTATTTCATTTTAATAAATTGCAGTTGTTGATTTGAATTCAACTAAATTGAATTTGTCTCTGTTAACACGCTTATTATTTTCCATTTTCTGCTTAGTTGCAAGCACTTGAATTCGTTTTAAAAAGAAATTACATAATATTATATATTGTTAACTCTGGCGCTTTTTGTATATTTGTTTACTTCGATTTTTCGCATACGCGTGCGCACGTTTTTATTGTTGTAATTCTGACAATAAGTGTGCTCGAATAATAATTATATTTGTGCAGCTCTTCAACTAAACTTCCAATTGGGTTTTCCTTTTGTTTCGCATACGTTCACATTCATTTCGTATTTCCTATTTCGTGTTTCGCACTTCACATTGCTCTTTCTACTGCTTCGTCTTCAACTTCGCCATAGAATTTCTTGTTGTTTTTTTCCTTTGATTATTTCGACAAATTCAGCACATTTGCCAAAAACTCGTGCAGGAAGACAACAAAAGCGCACACAAAAATACAACACACGCACACACACACACGCACGCACACACACAGACGTGGACACACACGTGTGTTGAGAGAGCAGAACGAAAACGTGTAATTTATGATCGAGTTAGAGCTGTAAATCAGTTAGATACAACGAACAGCAAAATGTAAATTCGACGAGTTGTAATATATACGAAGAGTACATTATGCGGAGATGTTTTCCGACTTCCAAAAAGATTGAATCGAACCGTAACCGTTGGCAGCACGGGAAACTGTTGCTCGACACTCGGCTCGCGATTCGCGGTTCTCAATTGTCGATTACCAAGTTGCGACTTGCTCAAGTAGAAACGCTAAAGCTAAAGCTGAATCGTAATTGTTGTAATTGCGACTGGGGAACTGGAAACTGGGAACTTGGAACTGGGGACGCGGTAGGCGCTCGTTGACGCTGCGCGTGTCAAAATAAAACTGAAAGAAAAGGCCCCAAAAAGCGCCAGCAGCGGACGAGTATTGCAATTTCTAAGCTACGACGTGCTCACTAAAAATGTTCTGTGGATAAACGTCGAGCAAACGAGCGAGCGAGCGAGTGAGCAAGCGAAATGCAACGAAATGCATGAAATATAGCGAAATGCGAGTGCAGGCAACGAAAATGTATTCTCATCACTCACATTTGAGCACAGCACACATTCACAGCACAGCAGAACACACACAAACTGAACGCACACTGCACCGACTATTGCTGGTTTGCTTTGGCATTCGATTCGCTTAGCCGGTAGCGTTCGCTCTACGGGGCGTATACGCGATATGCGAACGTTCTCAACGTTACCTGACATTTTCGAGTCTCGTCAGCCAACGACCGGCTATTATTTAATATTAAGACAAGACACAATTCACTCGGCGAACCTCACTTCATTCGCTGACACGATCGTCGGGGTCTCAGCAGCAACAGCGACAGAGAGACAGGGACTGCGACGCAAACAGCGACGCTTCTCTTGAGTCGATTGCACATGACGTTGACTTTATCTCCCGATTGTCGCTTATCAGCAATTAGATTTCTCCAGGGTCTAGTCCGATTGCCTCGCGCACTCTCCCAAAGCATAGAATTGGAGACAATCTCTGGCATTGAAGCATCGGCGCATGCTCAAAATGGTTGCACACGATTCGGTTTCGGTTTCAGTTTGCCTTTCCCGCTTTCGTCTGTTTTATTGCTGATTTGCACTACTTTGTTGCCGCAGTAGTGTGGTTCAACGTCTGCAAGGTTTCGCCGTCTCGCTTGGCGTAGGTTAAGGCAACAGCATTCTTATTGGCGACTATTTATACCCTTTTTCTGAGTTTTAATTACAATATGCGAGCAAGTTTGAAATTGGCGTACTGTTAGCCATCACATTTTTCTACTGAATCCAAATTTCCATTTGGTGTGGAGAGCATCTGCAATTCGGTCAATGTCCACAAGGTTCGTTTATGTTCTGTATACTTTTTCGTGCGCAAATTTCCGCTATGAATATTTCATATGCAGAGTTCAGAGTTGTTTTTTCCCCAGAGACGAAGACAATGAAGTTCAGTGGTCATCGAAAGAACTCAAGGAACTGCCTTCAACTCGGCGCTGAAGTGTTGCTTGGACAGAGAGCATATCAAATAATCGATTGAAATCCAACGGGTTGCACAACTCTCTTTTCAAATGCTGTGAAAATTTCGTATTTATAATATGCTTACGTAATACAGTTGAAATTTGCATAGTGCATTCGATTTCTTATTTCTTATTTCTGATTCTGCGTTTTTGTTTGAAAGTTTTATGCATTTTATGCAACACAGGATATATTAAAATTGTATATAGCGCAGTAACCTATCCGATAGATCTCGGCCTCTCATCTACTCAGCTAGTGTTAAATATTTATGGGGCGCAACTCAACTCGTTTCGGTGTCTTTAGAATTTTCCGTTGCGTAGCGTTGAACCCAAAGTGCAGCTGAAGGCTGTTTGACAAAGAAAAGCAATTGCAAGACCATTAAATCGAAATGACAAGAAATGTTTACGCTGAGATATCGTTTAACGTTTATCGTTTATCGGTTATCTTTTTTCATATATCGTATATTCTTTTATTTTTTAGTGTTTTAGGTATAAACTAGACACAAAAAACGTTTACAAATTATGTCGAATATTCAAACTTAGTTGCAAATAATTGTTCATTTGTATAAAATTACATAGCTATGTGCACAATGTCTGTGTGTAAGTGTGTTTATGTGTATGTGTCTGTGTCAGTGTTTAGCTGCATGCACTAAATTAAATTCGTGATCGTATAAGAAAAATGTTTATGCTGAATAAGGCGTAGCTTCAACAGAGTCCTAGCTATATACAAGTTGCCACAAGGATCGTAAGCTAGAGAATACGAGAGTGGCGAGTACTCGGAAGTAAGGATATTCCTCAGAGCACATCGATGAGCTGAGTTGGCTAAGCAAATTGTTGTTTTTAAAATTGATTTGCTTAACAAAAACGTTGCAGTTAAATGAGGCTTATGGCTAATTATTAAATTAATTAAATTACGATAATCAAGTTTTCTCTCTGTGTACCGTGTGTGTATGTGTGTATGCATGTGCATGTGTGTGTGTGTGTGTGTGTGTGTGTGTGTCTTTGTGTGTGATTTATAGGAATGCGGACTTTTGATAGAGATAGAGATAGAAGATAGCAGTTAAATTGATAAGTTTACAGATACAAGTACAGAAATACAGAAAAAGAGCATTAGCATTAGCCGGTTAGCGTTTTATCATTATCGTATCTTTTTGTCGTATTGGCATTACATGGGTATATAGGTGAGCATATAACTTGATTATTATGGATATAATAAGCTTAATTCAAAACCTGTACAGAAAGATAGTTACTTGTTTAGAAGACTGATTGATAGAGACGAGTACAATTTGAGGGGTTTAACAAATAATAAAAGTGAATAATCAAAGTAAATCAGATTTTCAATAGAAGTTTCAGTATAAATGTATAAATGAATTCTAACTACAAACTAGTGTTCAGAGCTCTTCATATATATGTATGCATTTATATTACGCTACTGTATACATAAATGTATGTAGGTGTGTGTTGTATGTATATACTCATTGTTTATACTTTAATTCTCATTATAGTTAGAGTACGATATATAAAAAAAATGTTGCAGATTGTCTTATAGTTCCAGCCGCTTATACTAATAATTCAAGAGAATCTCCACTGAGTTTTCATCTCTTGTTTCCTATTCTGCTCTTTTTCTTGTTTTAATTAAGTTCTTGTTGTTGCTCTTGATCTTGAGGTGTAAGTAAAAATGTTTCAAGTTAACATTGAATTTCATTTGTGTTTGTTGTTGGCCGTTTCTTTATCGTTTTTTTGTTAATAGTTATATTTTAAATTTTTGAGTTGTTGTTGTTTTTTTTTTTGTAGAAACCATGAGTTGTTGTTGTTTTGTTGTTACTTAAAATTCAGTTGCTGGAGCGAAGATAACGAGAGGCTTTTCTTTAGTGGAATGTGAATTGTTGTTGTGTTATTTATGTCAAACAAGAACTTCGGGCTCTTCTCTATTGTTATTGTTGTTGTTGTTATTGTTAGGGACATTTTTGATTGTATGTGAATTATACAGTACATATATTCATATATATATAAGTAGACTTCTATTTGTTGTAAAACTCTCTACACATCGATCAATTTCAACTTTACACACATTTAGTTTACAGTTACAGTTGCGTTAACAGTACAATTACAGTTTGCAGTTAACAGTTACAGTTTATAGTTTACAGTTACAGTTCTAAGTTACAGTTACAGTTACAGTTTAAAGTTACAGCTTACAGTTTTCAACTACTGATAATTTGGTTCTGCTAAGTTTTATATATCTTTCGTTTTGGCCCCTAGAATAACGTGTAACGTGTAATACAAATGGCTTAGACACAGAATTTTCTTTACATTCGCTTGATCTGAGAAATGTTTGAAATTCAACTAGAGCTATTTAGAGTTACAAGTACGACTAAGAGTACGAGGGTGAGGCTGAGGCAGACGCAGAGACAGGGGCAGAAGAGCACACGTTCTGCACTAGACCAGCAACTCCTCGTCGGGATGTGTCTCGGCGTAGAGGCAGCACTCGTCGTTGCCGGCAGCGTCCTCCTCGACAGCCTGCTGCTCCTCGCAGTCCAGGCTGAGATCGTGCGGCTGCTGGGGCTGCGATTGTGGCGACTGCGATTGCTGTTGCTGCTGCTGTGGCTGGCTCAGATCGCGCAGCCAGTCGAGCGTCTTCTCGATAGCCCGCAGGCGCTTCTTCAACGACGTGGTGGCCAGTATATCCACCTGCAATATCAAACAGAGAACACATTTAGTACCGCTGCCAATTAAAGTTATCATAGAGACTCATCACAGACTCACCTTGAGCTGCTGCGAAAGCGGTAGCAGGGCGATGATCCACCAGGCCCAGGCGGGTCCGTCGGTTGTCAGCTCCCAGCTGTGCTCCAAGGGCGGCATCTGGCCATAGCTCTGCAGGATCTCGTGCTTCTGCTCGGTGCTGAGGCTGTCGAACCAGCCCGATGCCTTGGCCAGCACCAGGGTCTGCATGGAGGCCAGCGACTTGACCTGGTCGTGCTCGATGGGCTCATCGCAGATGTACTCCACTTTGGCCGTCTCGTAGCCGTCCTTTTCACTGCGCGCGAGGATCTTGAAGCGCTTGCAGCCAATGGTACTGAGTATGGAGCAGCCATCGCCGAGCAGCACGCAGTCCCTGATGTCCAGAATGGTGCCCACGTCGTAGTAGCGCGACTTACCGCCGTGAGGCTGGACAATGCCGAAGGTCTTGTCCCCAGACTCGAGGGCGCGACGCACCATGAGGCGGTAGCGCGGATCACAGACGAACAGCGGACAGGGAACCGACGGGAAGGCCGCGGTGCAGATGAATACCGGTACCGACGGCTCCAGATCGATCTCCTGGCGGAAGCGCGCCTCGTAGTGGTCTGGAATGAATCGTTTCATTGCGGCTTCGAGGAATTTCGTGATCGTCACTGGCCGCTTGGCCAGCGCAAGGGGTACTGGCGAGGATGAGCCCTGGTGATACAGATTGCTATTGCTATGGCTATTGCTATTCGTGTTGGTATTGGTGTTGGTGGTGTTCGTGTTGACATTTAGTTCCACAAGTGGTGACATGCACAATGGACACGAGGAGTTGTAATCCATGCAACGATCCAAGCATACCAGACAGTAGGTGTGTCCACAGGGCGTCACCACCGGTTTCCACAGCGTCCTGCAGCACAGCACGCAGTCAAAGTCGCTGGCATCGATCAATTGCCCTGTCACGGCAGTCAGCTGCCGCTGCCCGGATTCGTCGAGTTCTGTAACGGGAGACATTGTTTGAGTGATTGTGAATCGAAAGGGCAGAGAAGCAAATGCATTTTAAGAAAAGAAATTCCTTGCTGTCAGCAATCTTGCCTCGATAGCTGACCTAACTAAGCCCAATCATGTATTATCACATCTATCTATTCTATTCTGACTCTAATTTACTCCTAATTCAAATTATATGTCTAGATTATATGAGTAATTCGGACAATTAGCAATGAACTCAAGATTACTCAAACTTGTAGAAGTTAGAAATAACTCTTTTTGCTGACAAAGAGTGCGAACTCACTTCTCAGGCGCTGCAGCTCGAGCTGTGAGCGCTCCAAGACTCCACTGAAAAGCCGACTACAACGACGACTCTCGAAGGACGCGGAGTCGCGGCTCGACGGCGACGCCTGCGGCGAGGGCCATTTTCTGCGGCAAGGCTTGCGATTGGTGTGGCGCCTGGCCTTCAGCTCGAACTGCTTGGGACTGTGCAGCTGCTCATAGACATTGTGCTGATCGATGTAGTCCAGGGCGCTGGGGAAGAGAAAGTCCCCGTCCATGTCGAGGTGCGCGGTGTCCTCGTCCACCTCCTCGTCCTCCTCGTCGGCCATAATGTAGTTGTCGTAGTGCTGGTCGTAGCCCAGCTCGAAATCATCCTCCACATCGTCGAGATGCACGTGGTGATGGTGGTGATGCAGATGACGGTGTAGATGGTGATGCGGCTGTTTCCTGCGCCGACGCAGCTGCTCCCAGAGCAGCACGTAGGGCGATTTGATCACTCCGCGACTCTTGGGCGTTTGTGCCAATAGACGTTGCAGTATCTACAAGGGGATGCAGGATCGGTTAGAATTTATACCAGGCAAAAGATAACACTACCTACCTTGGCGAGATCATGTTGAAATATTTCCGAGTTGCTGAGATTTGTGTTCTTGTCCAGGCAAATGGCGAGGAAGCCGTTGAAGAGCGCCTCCTCCAATCTACCTAGACCGCTGAGAGCCAAAGCGCGCAGATAGTGAGCCTGCAAGAGTGTTTACATTAGCGGATGTTCATAGTCGACAGGTGTATGTGTGTGTGTGTGTGTGTGTGAACTCACCTTGGGCGATGTACAGCGCGTCTTCAGCACATTCTCAATGTCCGCCAACGAGCTCTGGAAATGACTCAGCTTGAGCAACACCTCGGCGCGTAGACAGAGACTTTTGAAGTTGCTCGGTGCTGCAAACAGATCAAAGTAAAAACACATTAAGTATGTCGTTAAAGTCTGTTTAATTAGCGCCAAAAATATGGGGAAATTTCATTAAGTCATAGAGCCGCAGCTTTGTCCCATTTTCTCTAGGTTAACCAAAAAACTGTTTATTGTTTGAGGATGTTCGAGAAATATTTTTTCTATTTCATTTTGTGAATTTTCCAATTGATTCTTCTCCTAAAAAAAGTCATAATATGAACTGTTTTTCATGATTAACGTCCGGAAAATAGCCCAAAACTTAAACAATTTTGAAAATGAAATTTTTGAATTAGTTGTGAGTATGTTTAACTCTGAGTTACCCACATTGTATACACATAAATCAATTGAGATCAGAGTTACCATGAAGTCAATTATATATTCCTTGTTTCTATGGAAGCTGTATATATCCTATATCGGAAGCTGTATATACATATCCTAGATCGAGTTGCGTATACGCCTAGATGCCTCATACTGTAGTCTATACAAATTTAACAGTTGCCATTGAGTTGCTATACCCTTTAGCACTCTTTGTACCGGGTATAAATGCCGAGAAAATTGTGGCACCCATGAAAGTCACACTTAACGTCAACTGATGTAAATGAAAATGTCAAAATGCGGCAACTAACGCCGCGAAATCGCCCGTCATTATCTTTTGGAGGCGATCGCCTGCCAAGCAATTGCTTGCCAATTATATATGTGTATTTACCTCATCAGCATCGGCGGCCAAAGCAGCTGCCACCCACCTACCAGCCACCCACCAATGGGGGACGTTCAACACGCGCACAAATTCGACAATTAGTTTGATGTCGACGCTGACGTTGACATCGTCTTTGCAGTGCATTTTGACGGCACTTTAACATCGACATTAACAGCCGCTGTTAGTGCGCGGCACGCGTCGTAAATTAGCTACGGCGAAAGCATTTGCCATCGCAATTGGCAAGTGGAAACTTCCATTAATTATCAGCATTCCATTATTTCGTACTTAACATAGCTTCGGAAATGTTACTAGTCAATGAGCTTAGCAACATCTGTTAAATAACAGCACTTCGGCGACCAAAGCTAACAGCGCTGGCAAACCGTGCGCTGCTCCTACGACGTAACAGCAAACCAGTCTTAACATTTTTTAGAGCACGCTGTCGTGCACGCGCTCTTCATGTGGGCCCGAGCTCTTGCGCTGTTAACTGTTAAGAGTCGCGTTTTGGGCAGCTGGCAGCTGCTGCCGCGTCTGTTAAAAATCGCGATTATGTAGCCTAACATTACGCAACATAAAATCAAGCGCAGCAACAACAACCACGCGTCGCGTCGATATCAATAAATGCGAGCATACGTAGAGGTACTGTTAGTGTTGCTGTCGTATTTGTTGTTGTTGTCGGTGTTGTTGCAATAGTTATACAAATTGTTGCCAAAACTGATTACATATAAGCCAAAAAGAGGTAACGCAGCAACAACAATGACAACAGCTGCTCATCAGCTGGCTAAAAGTCGAAAAGTTGAAAAGTCGAAAAGTAATTTTCATTTTGTGCATAATTTATAATGATGTTGTCCAAGCATTATGTTTACTCGTATTTCGACGTTGTTATATAAAAAGCCCACTCGCAATGTTTGTCAATACCATACCCCAAATTGGTGTCAAGTGTTTGTCAGACTCAAATAGCGGAGGGAGACAGAGAATCAAAGAGGTGAGGAGTGAAGCGCTTTATAGCTAGCATAACCGAATTAGTTGGTTAATAAGTTTATTGATCTCGTTCAGGGCGATAGTTTCATTGTCTCTTTCGCTATATTTTATTTGTTCCTCTGCAGCGTCCCAAAGTTAGATAGATGGAGTGTTTGTTAGTCGAGTTGATTGCTCGTTTTATTTTTAGACTTTTCTATTATCTCAATTAGATTGATAATTGCAAAGCTGACATTGCAGTCACCGCTCGCCAGTCGCCAGTCGACCTACGTCAGTCGGAAGAAACGTGCTCAGCGACAAGTCGCCAATTGGCTCGAGTATCTGAGAGATACATTCGCCGAGTTGTAGCTGATATTGGCAGTGTATATTATGCAGGCGTAGTTTAAGCTTATTGCTAAAGCCGCCACGTTCTAAACACGACTTCCCGTTCGATCGAGTCAGGTATACGCCTCAGTGGCGTTATTGCTTACAGCAAAACATCAACGAGCGAAACAAATTCAATTAGAATGCAAAGCTAAGCGCCGCATTGCTCCTCATGCCGGTTGTCAATTTGCACTTATTACAAACTAAATAACTAAACACAAAGCACACGCACACTCATCACATCCTTCTTCAGCTTTCTGCTTTTCCCTCGCTTCTGCTGCTGCTGCTACTGCTGCTTCTGCATTTTCCGTGAGGATGCAGACAATTTAAACCCAACTGTTGATAAATTGCATTTGGCCACAGATAATGACTGTTCGCTATATATAAGTCGTCACACAGACACATAGTTGGTGGCCTCTTGACTGTCTGTGGTGTTGCATTGAAATCTGAAATCAGATTTCGTCACGTACATTAAAAATCTTTTGCGAATTTCATTCGCGATTCGCAGCATTTTGTTGACAAGTGGCCGCCCCTTGCAGCTTCTTGCATAAGACCATAATAAACAATAAGCAATAAACAGAATGCGAATCCGAATGCAAATCTTAATCTGATTCAGAATGCGCTATTAGATTTCATGGTACTCATTGGCCAACACATGACTCACTCACATTCATTTCGCAATCGCAATGAATAATTGCAAAAATAGGCGAGAAATTCTCGAGATTCGCAGCACTTATGGGTCACTTTGATCATCTACATGATCAAAATGCTCAACATGATGAACGCGAGTGTAAAGTGTGTAAATCAGCTCGTTCTCCATCCAAACTTAATTGCGCCTAAACGGAACGGCAACGCACTGAAAGTCGTTAAACTATTTGCTAAAAATAAACGTTGCGCATACGTCGCGTGGGACGGCGATTGTCTCTGTCTCTGTTTCCGTCTCTGTCTCCGTCTCTTCTCCGTCTCTGTCCCTGTCTCTATGTCTATCTCTGGGTCTGGGCAATAACAATAGCAATAGCTTTGATTATGCTCTATGTGAAATTGTTTAGCACACATAAAGAGAGACGACCAGACGGAGGACCGACGGATAGTTTATGTAAAACCACATAAAGAAGACAGAGCACATGCAAAATGCTGGAATTAAATGGCGCAAACGACGCAAAACTGACCCAAATACCCAAAAGAATGCCCATCTACTGCGAGTGTGTCGAGGGAGGCAACAAAGGCAGGCAGGCAGGCGTTGCTAAGGGCAAAGACAGAAGCAAAAGCAAAGGCAGAGGCAGAGGCAGAAAAATAGACAGCAGCAGCGCGCAACAGCGGCGACTTGTTAGTTGAGGCTGCACACTGTGAGAAAAAAGGAAATCATATCGAATTTGGATTGGTTAACAAAGAGTGTTTAATTGTAAATTATTTAAATGCGACCTCAGAGTGGCATTAAATAGTGTTCAAAAATAAATATGACAATATATTTTCCTATTTTGAGCGAGATACATTCAAAACGATTAAAGAATTTCAAAATGCGATATCAGTTTATGATTAATCAGACTTATGTCATCAATTGAAAGTAACGAATCACTTAAGTCAAACATTTCACAGGTTTTCTCTCTGTGCAAAGGCAAAAGCAACTTGTTAGTTGAGGCCACAAGGGTGTGTGGCAAAGGGCAACGTTGGATTTGATGCCTTTTAATTTTCGGTTTTTTGATGTTTGTCCTATTACCAACCCTGAGAATGTTGTGGCTCCACTCTGCGGTTGAGCTCTGAGTTTGGCTGGCAGCTTAAATTAATTGAGACAGTTGAATGGCAAACACGTTGAGCATATGCAAACATGCCTGGGATGATTATGAAATCATGCCGAGGCAAGGCAACATCTGCGCCTTGGTTGTTTTATTGCAATTTAATGTTGATCATTTGTAGATGAGTTTATATGAGAATTGCGAATTGTAAATTGTGAATTGGCATTGTTGAGCAGGAAGTTGCTCTGCTTTGTTTGCTTGACAGCTATTTAACGTTTAATTTGCAGCAGAATTTCAAAAGTCCATTAATTATGCTTGCCGACACTCGACGACCCCCTTCAACACTCAGCACTCAACACCCCAAACACTCGGCCAGGCACTCGACAAAATGCGATTGCAATTGCAATTGCAGTTTGCGAATGCAAACTGCAGCAATGGAAAATGGGAAATGGGAAATGCAATGAATGACAGGCATTTGCTTTTGGTGTTGCAGTTGAAATTTTTATTTTAACAGCGTTTACAAGCGACACACGTGGCGTATGCGCAACGTCATTTGCATTGCATTTTGCGCTCAAATTGATATGCAGGAATGTAGAGCATTTCTGCATTTCACTGCGATATGACAGCGATTTAATATACAATATGAAGCTTAAATAGCCGAAAAAAGTTGCGTCATGTTCGCTGTGCTCGCTGTGTTTGCTGTGTTTACGTGGCGCCGCCCAGAAGATGTTAAATGTCAACGCAAGGCGACAACAACAATAACAACAACTGGGAGACTAACAAAAACAACAAGCGTTAATGCTGTAACATTCACTCTGCTTTTTTTCGCAGTCTGTTTCCTTGGCTACTCTACACTTGGGGCATATGCACTATTTACTTGGTTTCAACCTCATTTCATGCTTGCATCTTTATGCATACATATTTTTAGCACACACACATTTAAACGCACACCATATGATCAACGGCAACTCATGTTTAAGCTCATCCGCAAGCCAACTTGCTTAAAACACTTCTTGTCGCTCCTCGCAGTCAGCGTTCAGTGTGTAAAGATTGTATCGGCTAGCAGACAACGCCGCAATGGTCAAATGGCCAAATGTCAACTCATTGCCTCTGGGTTTGGCGCCAAGGTCAACGGGAAGCTGTGGCCGAGGGAGATGGAACGACAAAGTCAGTGGTAATGGGTTAAGCGTCCCATAAAGCTGTCAATTGCATGCGACGCTCTGGGGGCCAAATGGAACTCGGCTAAAGTATCATTAAAGCTGTTCCGCTGGAATTCAATGTTTGCTCTTAGCATCTGATTTGTCGCTTCTTCTCTCTCTCTGTCTCTCTGCTGTCCTCTGTCTGTTCTCCTATGCCTCTCTTTTTCTCGCCCACTGTCTAGGTGGTTGACCCAATCAGGAAAACTGCCAACTGCCAACTGCCAACAGTCAAATGGCAACCGCGAACAGCCGATTTCGATTTGTTTTTGGACAATTGCGACGCAGTTTTTATTCGTGTTTGCTCAGGGGGGGTACAACAGGGCGTATGCGTCATTTGGCTTATCTTCATTCTACATTCTGCGTTCTGAGTTCCGTGTTCTGCTTTTCGACTGCTCATACAATAGCAACAACAATCAGCGCTAGCTGGGGAGAGCTGAGAGCTGCATTTAGAGTTCGCCTGAAGCGCGGTTTCGCATTCGAAATGATTTCAAGGTAAACCCAAAGCGAAAACAATCTCTATCCAGATGTTATATAAGCCGTCGCTCGTTTCATGTCTTTTGAGTGCCGCAACCTTCGAGCTGCGCGCAAAGTGGAGCATGAACAGTAACAGCAAAAAAACGCCGCAAACAATTCACATAATAATAATAATTGTGAAATTTCAGAAATTAATTCAGCTCAAACGCAACATTTCGCAGCTGCGGCGTTGCGTAGAAAGACGTAGAAAAACAATCAATAATTTGTTATTAGAATTGAATTGTTATTGCAATGTTTAATTGCCAACTTTACGAGCTACGCGAATTGTTTAAGGCAAAATGAGCGTGCAATAAACACAGCTACAATAATTGCAACAGCATTTACGATAACTGCAAAAATCGCATCAATGAACAGCAAAAGCAGCGACTGCGACTTAAACTGCGTCTGCGTCGCATTGGAGTTGTTCAAGGTTAACAGGCAGCGGGATCAACAGCGAGAAATGGGGGCGAGAGGGGACCGGAAGTTGGAGTATTGCTTGTCGCTTCCTTTATACATAATCGTCTTTGGGGCAGCATGTGAAGCGCAAGACATCGCAAAGTATAGTGCGTGTTATTGTTATAGTTATTGCTGTTGTTGTCGTTGTTGTTGTAAGTGTTATTGCTATTATTGGGGTCTAATCGCGAGACACCCATAGTCGTGCTAAGCCCAGTTGGGCTTATGCAATTGAGTCAGTGACCAAAGAGACCGACAACTTACACAGTGATAAGTGATAAGTCGGCGAGTATTACGTTTTGTCCTCTGCTCTATTCTACTAAGAACATACGGGCTTTGTCCACTAGATGTCTTAGCGTAATGTGCGTTGGCTCTTAGTCGAGAGATGGCGCCACTGCTGCACTGTCCACTATTCTGCTCTCGCTCTAGCCCACTCCACCGCACCCCTCGCCACTCACGCTGTGTTTGGCACACCATATGCTGGCTATTGACTTTGCCCGGGCACTTGCCATATGTTGGCGTTGACATTTGATAAATGTTCTTGCTATGTGTATCTATGTGTATGTGTGTGTGTGTGAGTGTTTGTGTGTGAGCTTGCACAGACAGGTTCCCTACTTCTATTTTCACTTCCACTTCCGGACCGTGGTCAGGCGTTTTTAACGCGTAGTTAATTGATTTCCGAGACACCCTCGAAACCAAACGGTAACTCAAACCATCATACCACCATGCCACACCATGGACACTCGTGCCTCTAATCCATTTAAAATAAAAGTGTGAACAATGACCGAGGACAGGGGTGGTTCTTTGATTCTTTCTGCAATGACTATTTTTACGGTTCGACTATTTTTGAGGCAGCTGCAGAGACGCAGACAATGAGCCAAGGTAGGCGGGGATTGGGGAGCAGGTCGCTGCTTATATAACGACAGCGACTGCGACAGCGACATAGGCGCAAACAGCCCCTAACGATGGCCAAAGAGACGAAACAAAACCGACAAAAAACTGACATGCAAACCGGCTTTTTATGCAAAGCTGCCAAAAATGAGGCACTCGAAAGATGTAGAGAGAAGTAAAGGGGGGTTAACATTGCGTGAGCATTGTGCTTGTGCAACAACTGCGCTCGAGTTGAGTACAAGAGCGCAAGAGTCAAGACGAGAGCTCAAGAGCTTGGGAGTGAGAGAAAGAGACCGTGGTTTACGAAACGTAACGAAAAACATGCAGACAACAGCAACAGGGCCAAAGAGAAATGGTACGCGCAAGAGAGCGACCTGCTGTAAGAGAAGCGCTGGGCTTATACTGTGACCGAGGGGAGAGCGCAAGCTGCGCTTATGTCAAAATTTGACAGCTGCGCTGTGCTCTCTTCTTATTGCGATGCGGCGGTTGGCAAAGCCAAAAAAGTATGTCAAAGTCAAACATCGCCGTCGCAATCGACGTTGGCGTTGGCATCGACGCTGCCGCATTACTAAACATTGCTATTGCTGTTGCTGCTGCTGCTGCTGTTAGCGACGTCACTATTTATTATGTTTGTTTGGTAAGTGGAGCTGTGGTTATGTAAGCCCAGCAGGCAGTAGCAGCCAACTGTTGGCCACCGTTGACGTTACGTTACGTTAAGCCCGAGCCTAAAGCTCTCCTCTCTCTCTCTCTCTCTCTCTCTCTCTCTCTCTCTCACTCTCGCTCTCTCTCTCTCTCTCTGACACATGTTCCCTCTCATCATCTTTGTCTTGGTCTTTTGTCTTTTTCACGCCGTTTATATCCTCTCTCTGTTCACCTCTGCCACACTCCGCCGTAGCTCATTTGTTTGTTGCCAATTTCAACGCTTGACTTTTTCGTCGGTGTCGACATAGCGATGGGGAATGAGGGATGAGGAGGCGGCAAACAGAAAATTAAATCGTGATTTGTAAATGCGCTGAATTTTTCTCGGCTCGCTTGCCTTTTATGCATGCTAAGGGTAAGGGAAACAGATGGGAGAGGGACAGCGAATTTGGCAATTTTGTAATAAGTTTCGTTGCTGTTGCCTTTAGTTTTTGTTTTTATTGTATTGTTGGTTGCGATTAAATAATCAGCAAGCAACAATGTGGCAACCAGCAAACAGAGCACAGTTTGAAAGTGATTGTTGCTATTTTGTGTCATTCTTCAGGGTTGCATAACTTGCGGTTGTTTGTGTTAATCGCTTTCGAGTTAACTTCGATTCTTTATGCTATATTTTTATTCTTGCATAATTGTAATTTCGCGCCTAGTAGAATTAATTCATTATCAACATTTCCTTAGTTATTATATTCGAGTTATTTCTAAAGAGACTGCTCATATAATTCGAATGATGTTTCATGTGTCAGCTTAACATATTCTCAATGAATACGTAATGAGCTTTGTCAGCCCCTTTTCACAAAACTAAAAACTTCCATGAACTTTTCATTTAATTTGCGGAAGTTTTCTTCTTCTACTTCTCCTCCATCTCTTACTTGTTCTGCTTCCCACAACCACCTGTCTGACATTCAATACGATTCGCCATGCCAGCAACTGTTGCCTATCTCTATCTCCCTCTCTCTCTCCCCCACACTTAAAGGAACACATGTAAAGCAGATTTAGACAATGCGATTGAAATGCTTTGAGTTGTGCCGTTTTTTTTATTGCCTGTGCCTTACAATTGAAATTTGACCTTTGAACCGCACCTCTCTTAGTGGGTAAATGTCGAAGTGAACTTTGAGTTGTGTTACGTTTGAGATAAAGCTTTCAAATCGGATCACAGTTGTCAGGTAAATAGACAGACATTCCTCCTACACACATCGCATCTACGCGTCTGTCTGCTGTCCCTTTCTGTCCCCTTGGCTCACTCGTGCCGATTACTCAATAGACGCAAATGATTGTTGCATTTGCAGTCGCTGCTCCCGCTGCTGTTGATTGCCGTCAAATCGCTTATACAGTTACAACAGCGATAAAGCGAACACGAGCGACAACAACAACGACAGCTGCATGTGGCCCGACATCGTTCTATGACATAACTGTAATTCAAACGTGCTCTCGAGAGAGTCCATAGTCTGAGCTTAAAATGCAGAGAGAGCGTAATGCACAGGCAAGAGCGCGAGAGCACACTACGTGTGGGTTGCTGTTGTTGCCCACAGTGCAAGCAAGTGATCAAGCGAACGCTAACGACATAGTTTTGATTTGTTGTTGCTGCTACTACTGCTGCAATTGAGTAATCCCATGTTGCTGCTGTTGCGATTGCTTTTGCTTTTGCTGTCGTCTCTTTTGTTTACAAATGTTGAAAGTGAATTTTCAATTGCAATTCACAATTTACAATAGAATATTATTTAATACGTAATAGGCGCAAAATCTCACTGACTGTAAGTGTGACTCACATGCCAAAAGGCAGCGTTGCCAGACTGATTTTCAGCTGTTGTTGATACTCGCACTATTTACTACCTCGGCAACCGTTACTTTTCCTTTGCTTTTATTTCGCTTGGCGTTGCAGTTTCTTTGCGAGCTCTTGGCTAATGAGGACAACAATTGCAGTTGCGGCAACTCTGGCTGCAAGTCCCGTCCAGTTGCCATTTCGTTTTTTTTTTGGTTTTCTTGTATCGTTTTTTGTGCCCGTCGGGCCTCATTATGCAATTACAAAGCGCATTTTTGCAAACATCTTTTAGCAGAGCGACCCACAGACTTTAAACGCCCGCGCAGTGGACCAGAGGGGTGTGAAGTGGGCCAAAACAACAGACAATTGAGTTCCATAATGCGCTGTCGTTCAGTTTTAATTAAGACAAGGCGCAGTAACAAATGTGCTTCGTATATTTTATGCGCTTATAAGTACTGCATATCAGTAACACTGTAAGTGTGTGTTTGTCTGACTGTGTGTGTTTATCTGAGTGTGTATGTGTCTGTGTGTGAGGCGTCTGAGTATTACATCACTCTGCTTGGCCAAACAGAATTTTGCATGCTTCGCCGCAGCGGGAGTCGAGGCTGAGCTGAGGAGCCAGGGCCGCAACGCGGTCTGAACTCAGGGCCGGAGTGAGGGTTGGGTCCCTAAGCTATGAAATGTGGGCGTGGCCCCAGTAATGTTGCTGCCACCAGCACTTTTAGGAGCATGGCAAATTTGGGGTGACGATGAGTTATTGCTGCGAATGTTAAGCTGTTTTGATGTTTTGCTATCATTATGATTATTATTATTATTAGTATTACTTTTATGGGTATTGCTATTATTATGGTTAAGCAATGCTTGTTACGACTTCTTCAAGAGGTGGCTCCAATGGCATTGGCATTATATGATATGCATAACATGAACATTACGCAACAAACAGTGAGAATTCTGAATGCTAGTCAAGGAACTCGAACTGCTAGTGTTGCATATTCGCCCAAGGTAAAGGGATATTATGTATACCTCGTAGAAGGCAGATCACTTCATCACAAATGACATATTGATTAAATTAAAATTCACATTGTATTATTTGAAATGAATTTTATAATACTTAAGAAACGCTTTTACATTCATCATGACTATTATGGGGTGACCTTATTGCAATAATAATCATTGCTTGCATCAAACCAGTGTAGTAGGTATCTCGCAGTTCAGCCGACTCGACTCTGGACTTTTTATGCGTTTCGTTTATGATAGTGTTTTTTTGTGTTTAAGAGCGGAAGTATCTAGAATCGAATGCCACACCTCTCTGACTTCAACTTTCAATTACTTTCGAGGAATTTCGAGGCCATGCCCACCCCTCGAGGGAGGCAAGTAAATATTTGAGGAGAAACAATTTCTGGGCCGCAAGTCTCATTTCAATCGTATTGTCGAGCATTTCTGCAGTTCTTTTGCATTTTCAGTTGTGAAAGTACGAAAAATGTGCGCTGGCATTTCACAAATGTGCGCAAGACTTGAGCATTGTCTGAGGGAGGAGTGCGAAGTGGCAGTAAGGGGGGCGCGAAGGCGCAAATAAATAGCAATGTGACATAGAGACACATACTCGCATTCGGAGACTCTTACTTGCACTCGCTATAGTAGTAAGAGTCAAAGGCGTCGCATTGCACAGCAACGAAAGTATCTACAAAATACAATTAAGGAATGACGGCAATGCAGCGTATGGCAAGAAGTTGAATCCAAGTCGAGGTGGCGTCTCGTCTACTCGACGTCAAACAACAACAGCCAATATTAACACATTATTTTACCGAATACTAGGAACTAGAGGCAGATGGCAGATGGCAGACAGCAGGCGGGAGATACGGCCAATGACTGGGGCTCTGCCTTTGGCTCAAGGCCACGTCCGTCTGGTGGTCATTAAACTTTCTCCGAATCAGGCCTCTTGACTCTCTTTGTTCGCTGACACAAAGCAATTTGTTTTTATTTTTCATTCTATCGCTTACTTCCATTGCGCATTAAGTGACCAACAAAAATCAAAAATAAAAAAAAGAGACTGCAAAATCGGTTAATATAAATATGTATCTACTGCCTAGTCGCTCCCTCAGTTGGCTAATTAAAAACGGCAGCAGCAAATGTTAATTAGTGCACTCATTTTGAATGATTGTGGCAGAGTGGCGACGAGCGACGAGGGCAGCGGGCGAGGGGGAGGAGAGCGAATGACGCCAGCCACGAAAAGAAATAAAATGAAAGTACACAAAACAGCAACTGGGAATAACATTCTATGTGCCATATACTATATGTCTAGAGAGTTGAGAGACCTCAATGCAAATACATGTGCACGCGTACTTGGCCATAAATCTTGATGTTTGTGCGAGTGTGACTGAGTGTGCGTGTGTGTGTGTGTGCATGGGTATTTCTAGTATACGAATTTGATAGTCGCTTTTATCAGCTGTTTTTCCAGCTGACAGCCGACAAGTCACAACAAGTCACATGGACATGAAAGCGAGGGTATTAGTTTGTTGTGTGTGTTTTGTGTGATTGCTGATACGCTAATCGGTCATATCTGTGGCATGTATTTGGGTGATGATCGTACGATAATTGTTTCTGACTAAAAGCCATTTATGCTAGCTGCGCAATTTTCCCCCTATTTCAATAGAAAGTGCAATGGCTTTTATCGTTGAAACCGAAATTGGCCGCAACCCATGGACGAGAAAGTTGGGCGAGTTCAGGACCGAATTCTAGATCTGACCATAAAATCAAATATTGTAGAACCGTCTCAAGTAAATGACACTTGGCATTGTGGCAACTTTTAATAAGCTGCGAGAACGCAGCAATTGCTAAGCAATTAAGTACGAAGTATTTGACTAATGAATGACTCATTATAACCATACCCTGCTCCCATTAATGTCGAGTGGTCGCATTGAGAGTTAATTACAAAAAAATAAGATAAACTGCAATACTTTGTAAAATGATTTCGACTTCACGTTTTGTATTTATATCGCAAACCTCACATCAAATGTTTATTTGTTTCTACTTATCTGCTTTCAACATAGAATTATTGCATTTATTTTAGCTGTTTTCTACAGGATATCACGTAGTGCAGCATACTCGCCGTTCATTCTCTTGACCTCGTTAGCGAAATGAGTTCCACGAAAATACAAATATCGCATCAGTTAGCTGCTAATTAAACGCGACCCCCGGCTTAATGCATAAAATCAAATAGGCTCCCAGCCAGCCCAGTTGTTAGCAAATAGAGCGATGTGGCCGGGGGCGGATTAGGGGGGGGGGGGGGGGTGGGGGGTTGACGAGGGATTGGTTAACCATCTCCGCTTCTCCTCTGCCTCCGCATGCAGTCGGCATGAAATACGCGCATTGCATGGCGCGTGCTAAATTCTTTCGGTCGTTTCGACATTTAATGCATCTTTCGGTCAGCCGGAGCACACGCCATCAAATTATACGATCTATGAGTGCGATACGCGATATAAGTATTTTACTTTTTATATAAATAAATTACAATAGTGCCGTGTGTGTTGACCACAAAAGGCCAACAGCAACAGCGACAGCAACACATTGCATGACATACGAGCATTTCCAAGCTGCAGTCCGTGCCCCTCTTCTGCTCTTGTCCACCATGTCTGCCGCTGTTTGACTCAAATGTACTGAGACCAAGTCCCCGCGGCGGTTTAACAAGTCTTTCCACTTAGCCAAGCCAAAGCGGTTAGTGAACAAATAATTTTATAATACCCTGCATGACGAGAAATAAAAGGTGTATAATTTTTACAGCTGCCACGGGCAAACAATGAAAACGCCAGCTACCGAATTGTGGCACAAACAACTATAAACTTGCACTGTATAAACTATGCCACTAACAAGTGTCTCAAAGTCGCGAACGCTCAACAGTTGCAGTCGTCGCTCGTCCCTCGACACTTCATTTAGTGCATTTCGCTGTTAGCTCAGTCGCTGTAATTGCTAATTTTGATGGCACGAGGTCGACGACTACATTAGCGGCTCAAAGTGTATCTCGGTGCGTGGGTGTTGGTAATCTTCTTGATGTCTGGCACGTGTTGTGGCTCATTTAGTGCTGGCTGTTAAGTGCCTGCCTGCCATCCACCCCCCCTCGACACGCCTCCCCAGCCCAAACAACCTCAACTCTTGACTGATGTGTGCAGAGCACACTTGTCTAGCCTGATTTAAATGCTGCCACTTGATGGGCCTTGTGCCCCCCACTCGGCTCCCTCGCCTGTCGCTGCCACAGTCTCAACGTCATTGTCAACGCCAAGTGGCCTCTGGGTCTGGCCCCACTGCGTATGCGTAATATACAAAAGCCAACGCTGAAGCGGAGCTCGTATGCCAAGCATTCGCAGTTGTTTGTTCGTCTAATTGGCTTCTGCCCTGGCTGAGTTCAGCTAACCACAATGACTTGCCAATTTGTATTATCAACAAGAAATGTTTATGTTATGTGTGAGCATATTTTAAACATTTTTCGTTCGTTTCTTATGCCCAGATTTCGATAGTACTCGTATTTCTACTTTTTTTTTTTATTTTTTTTTTGGGGGGGGGGGGGTGTTGTTGTTTATCAGTGCAAAAGTCAATAACTGATTGCGAGAGAACCTCAAAAAATAACAAACAATGCGTATTAATAGCTCAAGATTGTCCAACCGAGAAAGAGAGAGAGTGTGTGTGTGTGTGTGTATGTGATTACGTATGACTGCCAACGTTGTCTGATTTTGTGACAATTCTGATTTTGTTATTTCTGTTGCTCAACTGCACTTGGGCAAGTAAACAAATCATACGATGATGCGGCCAATCAATACGCAGAACTGTTGGCTCTTGACTGTCGACTGTCGACTGCTGACTGTTGACTGTTTACTTAGCAGCAACTACAAAAACAAGGTGGGTAATTATAAAGCCACCGAGCAAGGCGACAAGCCCGCTAAGTCACGCAACAGATTGGTACACGCAGCGAAAAATCGTATAGTGAAGTCGAAAGGCTCTTGATATATATATGTGTTTTATTAGTAGCAAGCAATATTTATGCTCGCGAGTCTCAGTAATTTTTGTCTCTGCGCATCACCCAGAAATCGCCGCAAACAGCAAGTAAACATATGGCGAGCAAACAACCACACCTATACTATATTGCTGTGGCGTACAATTTGTTGCTGAATTTAAGTGCCACTCACTCCCAGATACTTGCTGCAAGGTCCCGCGGAACTCTTTGAAGATGATCTGTTGAAGATTGAGAGGTAGCGCAGAAGTTCTGTTCAATGGAAAAGTAAAACAGCTTCGTACCAACTACTTAGTTGTGATTGCCTGGGATCTGCTTAATTTTTCTTGCCCGGAAAATCATTATTAGCTGCCAGTCGCTTTTCTTTGTTTTCCCCCGCTCCCCAGTTGTGTCAGCTTATTTGAGGTAATTGTTAAAAGTTTCATGTGGCATCTGCCAGGCAGTCGCAGTCAAGTGTCTGGCCTGGTATTTCTCAACTTGTTTGATGGATTTCTAAGTGTGTGGAGCGCTGTGATTTTTCAAAATACGTATACGTAAAAAAGCTTTGCCAAACTATTTATGTTTGTGTTCGTGTGAAGCTGTCCGTCGCTAAGGCAAAGGCGACAAAAGTGTCGGACGAATGATTAATTAGCTGTTATTTCGGTGCTGATTCTGACAGTGCGAGCAGTGTGTGTGTCCGTATGTGTGTTTCTGTCTATTTGTGTGTTTGTGTGTGTGTGTGTGCGGCAGGGAAAAGCCTCCAACGAGTTGACTCAGCGCCTCAATTATTCATGCCCTGCGATGCCATCTGTCTGCAAGCGAATCGACTCGATGTGGAGCGAGGTGGAGTAGCGTCAACTCTCAGGTTCGAGAGATCTTAAGACAGACATTTTAATTTGCTTTGCTTGGCAGCTGCCCCAAGTGCCTTCGCCTGGGCGTGTCATGGTTTATTTACTTTGAATTTGCCGCATAAATATTTAATAATCGAGTCCTTGGCACACAACAAAGTGGTGAACACCAGCGCAAAGAAAAGGAGTGAACCAGTGAAAGGGCAGCAAGCCAGCAGACCAGCAGGCCAGCAGAGGAAGAACAACAACAACTCAATTAGAGCAGCGACAGCAGCAAAGAGTTGACAAATGATGCTCCCTCCTCTTGCTGGCTGAGCTTCTCTTGGACTCCCATTACGCATACGACCTGTTTGCCATGCCAAGGCCTCGACTACTGAATCAACGGCTTGCAATCGGGGGCGGTGCGGAAGCCAATAGGGCGTTTCCATTGAAAACTTGTTGCGCAGCAAACGTTGCTACTGACGTCAGCATGAAGTTCAGCTGCTTCGCCGACTACGCGTGGGCGTGACCACCCCCATTATTGATTTGCTGAGCAACCTCCCTCTAAGCACTCGCAGACAGAGCTGAGCATTGAGCGCGTCAGCGTATTCCGCCCAATGGTGCGGTCAGAGTCAGCCAGTCAGTCAAGCAGTCAAGCAGTCAATCAGTCAGGTAATCAAGAGGCCATTCAATTGGAATGCGTATGAAACGCATTCGCACCGTCAGCCAGAAGTGCGTTTAGTTTGTGACGACACAGATTTCATTTGTCCGAAGTAAGTAAGTAAGTATGAGAAAACAATGCAACCATACCATAAATTTCGCATTACATTAAAAATATATTCCGATGTTTGCTAAAGAGTTGCTTTCAGTCAATTTGGAAGCCCATAAAAATGCAATTGAAGTTTTAGTCAGGCAGTCAGTCAATCACCAATCTACACGTCTTTTACTACTATAATATAAATTCTTCATGCACTCACATTTTTCCAGGCTGGCGTTGCAGAACTTGAGCGCGTCGTCGAGGCGATTCAGATGCATACAGCTTGCAGCCCGCTCGCTGATCTTCTTGGCCAGCAGCTCGGCTCCCCACCACTTCTCGACGAGGCGTCTGACCAGCACATCGGGCATGAACTTCATCGCTGTGGACACGCCCAGCGCATAGCCGCCCATCAACGCGGACGCTGAGCTCGTGGACGCCATCGTCGTGGTTGCTGTCGCCGTCGTCGAGGCCACCGTCGTTGTGGTCACCGTGGTGGGAGCTCGGATCGGCAGCCGCAACCCGAGTCCGTGGGGAAAGTTACCGCCCACGGGAGCCGCCAGGAGGCGCAGCGATGGAGCGACGCTGGAGCTGAGGCTGCTCATGCCGACGCTGGACGTTGGAGATGGACTGGAGCTGCTTGTTGTGCTGGTGGTCAAGGCCATCGCTTGGGGCGGCATGCGCTCCGCGCTGCGCGGAAACTTCACCAGACAGATGTTGCACTGCGTGATCGTCTCACAGCACTGGCCGCAAAAGGTGTGGCCACAGTTGGTGGTAACTGGACCGCGCAACATGTCCCTGCAGAGCGGGCAGAGCAGCGGATCGAAGTCGTCGCTGAGCGCGGGACTCGGGACGCGTCGTTCTCGCGCGGGGGCATGCAACTCAAGCAGATCCTGTGCTACTTCCGGCGCGAGATTCAAACCCAGGCCCAGACCCAGACCCATCCAGTCATCCACATGCTGCTTCGCCTGCACGTAGCGCGACTTCAGAGTCGACTCCAGAGCCTGCGACGTTGTGGGCGGCGTGTGCGGTGCTGTGGGCGTGGCGCCAATGCTGCCCAGCAGCCGTATGTGGGCAATCAAGGCGCTGGCGAGGACTGCCAACTTGTCGAGCGGGACGTGTCCATCTTGCAGGCTACTTGCAATCATTTCGTACATATCGAAGGCTTGCGGAAAGTTGCCCAGGCGGGCATAGGACTCGCCCAGCAAGTACGACACCTGCAACGAGCTGTTGTTGTTTTTGCTGCTGTTGCCATTGCTTTGCAGCAGCGCCTGCCACGTGTGTGTTGAGCTGCGGCCCGCCGCAGTTGCTGCGCTGCCCTGCTGCTCTTGCTGCTGGTTCTCCTTGCGCAGCGCTATGTGAGCGCGCTTCGTGCCCACCGAGGACTTCATGTAGTAGCCCTGAGAGAGCGGCATCGCGACAGCTGTTGCTGCTGTTCTTTCTTTGTCGTGGCCGTTGTTGTGTAGCTGGCCGTGGTCACGTATGCGACGACGACGTCGACGTCGCCTCCGAGCGTCGCTGCTAATGAACTTCGCTTAATTTGTTTGGTTTGTATTTATATTTTTGTTTGTGTTGGATTGCTCTTTTGTTTCTTATTATGTATTTTACTTCATGCACTTCGCATTGGCCCACAAAATAACACTGCACTGGGGCCTTTCAAGCACTTTTGATTTGCAATGATTTATATCAATAAAAATATTTTTATTTTTATTTTTATTTGTTTCGTTTGTGACTGGAGAACTTTGCAGTCAAAGGAAGGCGACAGTTATTTTGTTGCTGTTGTTGTCGCGCAACTGAAAGCAGAAGACAAAAGAAGAGAAATGAAATGAAACGAACTGAACTGAACTGAACTGAAATCAACTCTGTGAGTGTGTGTGTGTTTGTGGGGGAATTTACGTAACGTACAGAATGCCGTTTGCGTTTTGCCCGATTCTGTTCTGCCGCCATCGCAGCTTTTGATTCTGTTTTATAATTCAGACAGGCACACACATAGACACACACACGCACACAAGCAGAGCAGAAACACATGCACAAACAGAAAAGCCTCAGAGCGAGCGTAGCTAAAGAGCACACACATCTCTCTCTCTCTCTCTCTCTCTCTCTCTCTCTCTCTTTGATTTCATTTTCGTTTTATTGCCTGCGCCTTTGCTGCCTATTTTATGACAGCTCCACAGAAGCAACAACAAAATACAGCATATCTATTACTCAACCTGGTGCGAGGTCTGCTATTTTCTGTTACTTGCATCTCTTCCGCTCTTCGAGCCCACTCCCGCTCGCAATCGCGTTGGGTCTCTCTTCGCACTGTGACGTGACATTTGTCGCGTATGCTGTTAATTGACAGTCCTAAAATTCTGAGCTTTGCAGCTGCCCGAGACTGGGACTTGAGAATTTGGCGCGTTACATAAACGGTCAACGAACTTGCAGCAGCCTCAAAAGCAGAGGCATTAAAACTAGCACCAGATGGGCAACTGAAAACGATATGTTTAATAAGGTTCAAGCTAATCGCGTGTCATTAAAATCGTCTATTCTATTTCTGTTGATATTGCTGCTGCTGCTGTAATACTCGAGTTGCTGCTTCAATTGCTGTCTGGCCGCACATGTTGTTACATAATATTATGAAAATTAACACTGAATCACGAAACGAACAGAACTGACGCGGACGCTGGCGCAAGTAACGAAATCAAAATCAAAATCGTCGACACACACACACACACATATTTACGCTTGGAGAGCACAGAGCAGCAAAAACAAAGGCAGCTCGACAGTAACCAAAAGAGCACAACAAAACGCGAGCGCGCTCTTTGCTTAAGCACTAATTTGGTTCTCTTTAGAACTGTTCTCGTGAGAGCACGCTCTGAGTGTGAGTGTGTTGTGTGTTCTACTAAAGCATTTAAACTGTTCTGTTTTTCAGTTCTGTTTTATGCGCACGTTTTTCCTTTGACGTTCAGTATTTGTATCTTGAAGATAAACAATGCCGGCACAACACACAAACGCATACAAACACACACATACACAGTTACGCAGAGAGCGGCGTGGCCATTGGCAACGTTAAAATGTTTTTGGTTTTGTTATGTAAACAATCATTTTTTCGGTGGCCGAGCTTCTACTTTGTTTTCCCCCTTTTGCGTTGTTGTTGATTATAATTTGTTTACATCTCGCACTAGCTGAGAGATAAACAGGTACACACACACACAGGCACACTTGCGTACATTGCTGAGACTTTGAAGCAGAGCGCAAATGACATCAAAGTGTGCCACAACAAGAGGCAAGATAGAAAATTGTTGGCAAATAAAAACGTTTATTTATCTTCTCTTATTTCTTCGGCCTCCGTTTCTTCTGCTTAGCCATCTCATAAGCATCGTCGGCGAATCGTCTGATTATGTACGCATTTGGCCCAGTTGCTTTGCCGACAAATATTTTGCATAAATTTCATTTTAAGTAATGCCGAAATATCCGTCTATCGTCTGCTCTATTGGTAGTTGGCCAAGAAAAGAAAAGGAAAATCGCACATGAACACACACACACACACTCAGACTCACACTCACACACACACACATACACAAGCATATCCACAAACATATCATGCTATATCGCATGTTTCAGCGAAGGTTTCTATAGATGTTCCGATTTTATTTTTATATAAATTTGATTTCTTTGCGACGGCATCGAGACGCTGAAATTTCATGACGATGCTCGACAACAATCACCGAAGCTGAATCCGATTTTGAATCCGAATACGAAACGTTTCGAAAGATTTCCAATAATTAAGATTCTAAAATCCACATGATTCTTAACTTCACGTGCCTGTTGCAATCGACTAATCATCAAGTAGTCGAGTTATCAGAAAACAGCGAACAGTTAAATGCACTTTGTATTCCTTGTATTCGCTCTCAAGTTCGTAAGAGTTTTTTCACAGACACTCACTCAACTTGTGACGCATTTGGCGGGCCTAAGGTTGGTCAACAACTTTAATGCTAACTGCCAACTGCTAAATGCTGAAATGCCAACCTGATATTTACCTGGCCATTTCGATTCAAGCCGTTCGTTGTTGTTGCTTTGCGTAAGTGTAAATTATGTATACGCCTCATATAACAGCACGTGTATCTAGATGCAATCGCTCCCTACGAATGTGTGTGTATGTGTGAGTGTGTGCTTATATGGTTGTCTAATTGCGTAATGCAACAACTGCAACAGCAAGAACACTGATAAACGGCTCCTAAACAAACTGAAAATATGCTGCTGTTGCTGTTGTTGTCGCTGCTGTCGCTGTTGTTGCTAGTGTTGTTTCGTGTTGTTGCTGTTATATGCTAGCATTCTATTTCGTTAGTTTTTTATTTTCTTTGTTATAGTGTTCCCACTGCACTCTCGCATTATGCAATGTCAATCATATTTCGCGATTGCATTTATCGTTGCCTGTTGTCGCCATCGCTATCGCTGTCGCCTCAGCCATTGTTGTTGCTATTGCTGCAGTTGTTGTCGTCAGACGACTTGGCAGCAATGGCGACAACATTCTGAGTCGGAGACTGGGAATGGAACGGAGACTGGAACCGATACAAAAACGAATTACAACGACGACGACAACTACTTACTTACTTTGGGCATACCTTGTGACTTTCGAACGCCTTTAAAGTGGTATATTAGTCGCCAGACAGACAGACAATTGAAAAGTGCGTATTAATTGGACAGTTCCCAACAACGGGAAAATTAACTCAAATAAATTAAAAGTATTTTTAGAAACTAATCAATCAAATCAAAAGTGTCGTTCAATTGAAATTCTTTCTATATTTCCTTCTCGCTTTGCGTCCTCAAGATGCCTTGCTGAACTTACAGGGCGTATGATAGTCGCGATGTTCTCGCTTTATTTAAATTTATACATGGTTCGGCTTATTACTTAAGTCAATTGTCAATTGTTGTGGGTGGCGACAAGAAATTGCCTTGAAATGCAATGTCAGATGCAAATAAGTAATGCCTGCTCCCCCTTTCCCCTCCTTAATTGCCCTTAGGCGCTCCACAAGTGTTGCTGTGTGTGTGTGTGTATGTGAAAGGCGAAACTGGCGTGAGTTTTGAGCCTAATGGAATTACATAATTGCCATCATTGCCGTTCAATAAGTGCGAGTGCGAATGCGAGAGTCTGTTATGAAATCGCTTCAACTTATTATACTATTTTCATCAGCACTTTCTTGCTGACATTGTAGCCGTTGTTGTTGTTATTTTTATTGTTGCTGCGTGAGTGATTTTTTTTTTGTTGCTCTGATATTTGTTTTATTGGCTTTTCATTTGTTTTTTTATGGCCCCTTTTACGAGTGTTGTATGTGTCGACGATAAACGGCACAAAAAAATGGGAAAACAACAACAGAAAACAGAAAGAATTAAAATCATGTTGGCTCTTGGGAGGCACAAAGAACATTTCTGCTTCTTCGATTTTAGGGCTCTTTATGATTATTTTTGGGGCATTTGATTTGTCGCCCGATTGCATAATGCCGCATTAAAGTTACTCGAGATTCTGACTAATTGTTGCGCTTATGTCATGAACTCTTTTACATAAAGGCCACAAGGGGAAACGTTTGCCGCTTGCCAGAGCTCTAGCAACACTCCAAGTGACTCACACACCCTATTTTGAAGAGGTGTTGGGGGGAGGGGGGTCAGTGGGGAGGGAGCGGTATCTTTGCATAATGACGAAGGAAATATTTGCCATTTTCAGTTAAAGGTTTAACGACTTAACAGTTTTAAGTTCGTTCAATTCGTCCAGCAAAAATGGCAGTTGTCGTTGCTGTTGTTGCTGCTCTTCTTGTTGCAGTCGCATTATGCGTCGCGAGTCGTAACGTCAACGTTGAGAGTGGGGCGACAACGCTGCCAGCGTCACGTAAACTGCAACGAGCCGGCAATCTTGCTTTCCAGAGGGACCGCAACTATGGTAGGGGGCTGGGAGGTTAATTAATTTGTTAATTTGACAGGCGTCTGTTGACTTTTCGATAGAGTTCAAAGAGTAAATGCATACAAATCTACTGAATTCATTGAAGTCTGTTGTTTTTTATTTGATTTTAATTTATTATTTTAATTATTATTATCATTTTATTTGATTATATGTATTTAATGTATTTTGAGTGGCTTGGGAAATTAATATTCCGTTTATATAATTCCAAATTTGCGTCACCTTTAGTAAACATTCCAATAAATTGCAAAGAGTAATTCTAGTCTAAGTGTGTTTTGTGTTATGCATTCATAACCTTATAATTTCATTATAATGTCAATTCTAGAAGTAATGCCGGTTGATTTGAATATTGTCGTTTTAGTATTAGTTTTTGTACTAGGGGCAATTAGTTAAAATTAAATAAATGGCAATGGGAATTTAATATATTTCGTTTTATGTAATCCCTGAATGAAAGTCGCTTTATAAATTTCCTTGTAGCGAAATAGAAATAGAACAAAACGCAGTGGGAATTGAACATTGCAATTATGTAATGCGGCATACTTTGTTGTGCATATTTATTTGACTTGATTTCATTTCGTTTATATTATTCGCATTGTTTTTTTTTGGCAGTTGTCACAGTTACGCAAAGTTGTCGCAGCATTGAAATGATTTCTCTGAACTTATCAGGATGTTGCAAGAGCAAGAGAATTTGTAGTATTTAATTCAATCTAAGTACTAAAATTAATCATACTTATTACTCAGTACTCTGCATGCGTTTATCACGAAATTAAATATAAATTACTATCAAGTGCCCATTTTATTCTCATTCTGATTCTCATTCTGTCTCTGTCTCGGAATCGAAATCGTCAACAACAACACGTTCGCCACAGAGGCGAAGCGGGCAAAAAAGAAAAACAAACGACAACAATTGGCGCAAACAACAAAAACATCAACGACCAACGAGCGAAAAAACGCTTAGTAATGCCTTTAAAAATATGGCAACACGTAAGCGGTGCAAAGCGACCTCTCCCCTCTCGTTCACTCCATTGCCAGCCAGTGGCCACCCTTTGGCAGCTCATTGCAGCGCATTTTGTTTTCACAATCAATTCGCAGAAACACTAACAAAACAGTTTTCCGCTGCCGCTGCCACTGCTGACGTTGACGTTGACGTTTACGTCAACGTTGTTGCTGCGCTGTTCAAAGAGCAATGCAACTAAGTTGAGCGCGCGTTCATTCACATTGCACACACTCACACACACATATGCACTTCCCAATCACGCACACATTCACATGCACTTGCTTAACAGCAGACGGCGTGTGGCCTGATGTCGTAACTTAGGCACTTAAGAGAGAGAGAACTTAAGCACGTAAGGCTGCTGTGTTGGGCGCTGCTTCTGCTCTTAGCGCCACACTCTCTCCTCTCATGGCAGACTTTACCTATCGCACTCTCAGCTTCTGCTGCTGCTGCTTCTTCTTATTGCTCTTGTTGACCGCGCCTCCTGTCGAAGAAGCGAAGCGTAACACACATACAATAAATTTTATAGTGTCAAAATTTATTGCCACACGCGAAACAACGACGCGAGACACTGCAAAATTCTTGTTGCTTTTCCTCGATTTATAATTATTTTTTTATTGTGATGCCCGCTATTTTTTCATCACTACTTTTTTTTTAGGGCGTGCGCGTAACTTCTGCCTTTGCCTTGAGTCGATTTTTTTTTTGCTTTTCTTTGCTTTGTTTTGTAAGAACTGAATAGCTCTCGGCTTTACGTAACCCACAGACGGGTTTTACACATTTGGCGCGCGCGAAGACGGCGAACGGGTGAGGGGGAGAATAATGACGTTTCTTTCTCCGAAACTAATTCAATATTTATGCTGCTCCTGCCGCCAGCACATAAACACACTCGCACTCACACACTCGCACACACGGGCGCGAATAAACACAGTAGACGCATTTGTTGTTACGTTGACGTTGTTTTGTAATGCGCTTACGTTGTGATTACGATTACGCGACAGACGAAGCGACGAGCGGAGGGCGTAAGGCAACGTGTTCGAGGGCGGCGTTAACGGTCCGCCAGCTACTGCTGCTATTTGCTGTACTTGCCACGGCCGCTGTTCGACAGCAAATGAACTCAGCTCACTGCTCACTGCGAGTGACAACCGGAAAGTAGAAGCAAAAGTATTTAAGAGCGAGCGCACACAGAAGAGTAAGTAACAGCAACAATCGCGCTCTCACACATACCGACGTGTTATTATGTCATAGCTCTCTTAAACGCTGTTGCGTCATCAGTTGACGGCGCTCTCTTCAATGTGCAAAACTACGCTGTCATCGTCTTTGCCACGCTGCTGCTTGAGATTTGCCGGCAAAAACGTCAACTATCAAACAAGGTGACGCCAAACTTAGGCAATGCGTGGCGTGAGAGTATTTGTGTGTGTGTTTGCCACCCACGCTAGCTCATCATTTATCGTATGCTCTGTTGCGCTTCCGGCGCCACTCCAACAACGTTAAGCGAGCAAAAATTGAAATGTAAAAATCTTCAAATTTGCTGTCGTTGCTCTAGCTGCCGCTCTTGTTGTTGTTGTTTGGTTTCATAAGTTTGTCTTTTATTTAACGCGTATTACGTGTGTGACGCGTTGACCCCATTTGCCTGCCAGTCTATCAAAAGAGAGCGCGCAAAGCTGTACGCAGCAGTGCAGCGCTGCCAACGTCGCTCTGTTACTGCTGTAGCTGCAGCTGCTGAAGCTCAGCCATGCAAAGCCAATTCACCGCATCGTCGCTCACATTTCAAGCTCAAGTTCAACGCTTGTCTGCTGCATATTTCCAGTTTATCGCTTGATGTTGTTATTAACATTTTAAGTGGTTTTTTCTGCTTTTGTTGCTTTTGTTGCTTTTGTTGTTGCCAGTTACCATTTTTGTAATTTGGTAATTTGCTGCGTCCGTCGGACTTGAACACACACACACATACACAACTATTATTACATACACATGTTTATTCATATTTGGAGCTCATGTGCTAACATTGCTCGCATTTGATGCAACACTCGCCACGCACGTTTCATCGTTTGCTTCGTAGGAAGTAATCGACAAGCGTTATGCAGCTATATTTGCCGTTGTTAATAAACGGAAATTGCAGTAGAGTTTTTAAAATATGAGGAAATTCGTCTGTGTTTTGCATAAGTTAATGGCAAAGAGAGGTGTGTCGCTCGATTTATTTGGTAATTAGTCCGATGTGATGAATATTCAAGTGATTGCCAAGTACTTCAGAGTCCCAGAGTAGCGGAAGTACCTTACAGCCGTTAACATGCAGTTAACATGGGCTAAAAAAGCTTAGCAACATTGTTCCTAAGCCTTGTTGCTTATGCAACTTAACAGTCCATGGCAATGTTAGACCATACAGAATTTAGCTTCACTTTCTCAAGGTCGTTGTAGTGTTTTGAATGATCGAAACGGTTGAATATTGCTTTGTATTTTTAAATCATTATTTTAGGCTGCATTTTCAACAACAAAAATGTTTGTTTCAGAGAGCCGCCTACGCAACACAGCGCCTGACCACTAACATGCATCGCCTAAAGGCGGGCAACAGATGATAATAATGAAACAATTAGTTTTGCATTTTTATCGTTTACCTAAAAGTATGCAACATATAGTAATAATGAGACAATTTGTTTTGCATTTTTATCGTTTCCAAATTAGTATGTAAACCTTTATTACTTTTGCAATTTCAATAAATCATATTTCTCCCCTTCTTCCACTAATAATGCCTTAAATTATTTATTTATCGCAAATCTCATAAGTCGTAACAAGATTATTTTTTTTTTGTTTTTATTAAGGTATACGGGGAGTCCGTATACCCCTTTATGGCCTTCGCTTCAATACATTCAACCCGGATGGGCGCACCGGCGAGCCATTGGGCTAGCTGTATTATCTTACACATAGAAAACAATTAACAATTAATTAATTACAAAATAACAATATCACAAGTAATTCATCTCCTTCGAGAACCGAGTGAAGGAGATAGTCACCATAGTACACAAGCCTTTAACTCTGTTAGATGCTTTGGGAACGTCAGCCTCCGGTCCAGTGTAATTCCGAGGTATTTGGCCCAAGTGGACTGCTTCACAATACAACACAATACAATACCTTCAACACGCACCAACAGGTGGACTTTGCCGCTGAAGGGTGAAGGACACATTAGAAGACTTGCCTGTATAGACCCCAATGTTCCACCTTCTTGCCCATTGGGCAAAAACTGAGGCACACTCTTGGATACCAGATGACGCTTCTATCACGTTCGACGATATGTATATGATACAAAACTCTACGGCGAAGCAAGCATTGGCAAGCATTGTATTTACTAACAGTCCGTAATATGGCATCGACAGGTCGTACGTGAAAAGGCAATACGGCAGAGGGCCAAGGACACTCCCTTCTGGCACAACAGCTGCCACATTGGGGTCAGACGATGTCACCGTCTAGAATCATACAGAAAACTTTCTATTGTCCAGGTTCGACCTCAGCAACCCGAAAAATAGCGCGGTAATATGTCCTTAATTTTGGTTAACAGGCCAGTATGCCAGTATGCCGAAGGCAGCCAGGAGCTGATCAACGATGCGATGCAGCTGCTCAACCATGCCGTGGTCAGCACGAAAGCTGAACTAGTGCTCGGGAATAATTTAAGGAGATTCCACAATCCTAACAATCCGGGCGGCAAGAAGTCTCTCAAACACCATCAAGATCAAAGGGAGGAGACTAATTGGCCGGCAAGATGCAAGGTCCTTTTCCTGTTTGCCAGATTTTTGGATCATGGAAATCTTTCCCAGCTTCCACTCGTCAGGGAAGAATTGCTACCTCACAATAGCAATGAAGATCAATGTTATGTAGAGGATCGCGCATTTGGGAGTGCCTTCAGGGTTTTGTTATACATATGACATAGCGTATGACTTCTGTCACTTTTTCAAGAGCGAACGGTTCCATAGGCAGGTCCATCTGGAGTGCCTGTGTCAGCCTTTCCTGTGCCTCCCAAACTTAACCTGGCAGCCAGTCACACACAAATTGCCGAGAAATCTCGACAAGCGTAGCAAGTAGATTTACTTAGCTCAAACAAGAAAGAAAATAAGTAAAAAATATTAGCGCCAGGATAATTTAAGGACTACAAGGGCGATTTGAATATCCTTTGACAGGATGAGAGTGCTTGCCAAGACGTTTCGTTTGACATCCGAACTGCAATGATCGGTCAGCAAATACCTGCGATATTTGCAACATCAAATTTGCATGTGTTTTTGCATGGTAAAATGATCACATTGCAGAAACGTGTCAAAAAACCTCTATAGGGGGACTCGTGTCGGCCAGCGGAAAATGCATAATCACTGTGTCATAACGCGTCAGCATGACTAAGCACCAACTTTGTTTAGGTGATCAACCACTTTCTGCAGATCACCCCCTCCTACCCCCCATTTTCCACTTAGACTATGTGGCCATAGAAAAAATGTTTAGTCACATTGTTTGTTATGGTAAGCGCATTGGTAGCTAATCGGCCACCCCTACTCCCTCATATGTGTCTCGCACGCACAGAACAAAGGTAAGCATTTGAATTTGAATTGAAGGCACCAAAGCGCCAAGATTTGCAAATAAAGTAAAGAAAAAAGAAATTTACAGCAGGTCAAGTTGTCTTCTGCATTGACTTGCTGCTGACTTCTAAGCGCCTGGTTGTATGACACTTTGCAACCAATCGCATTAGGTTCATGATCAAACGCATGTACATTAATTGTATAACACTTTTCAACCAATCGCTAAATTGTATTACACTTTTCAGCCAATCGCGAGCAAGTGATCTTGCACAAAGACTAAAAGAAAGAACTCTAAACTGTCATCAAAGATCTGACAAAGCGCCAAGCGAAGAGAATTGAGAAGCAAGAGGAATTACTGTTTGAAGAGAGCAGGAAATCCACTTGCTGCCCAATTATGTTTGCCTGATGTTTTAGCCGACACAAAACACATTAATATGGCTTGATTTATTATAGTTGTTGTTGGCCTCTAAAAACCGCCGCGAACGACAAATCACTAAATTAAATACCAGGCGAACATAATTGAGTAGCAAGCTAAAAGCAGAGAGTTACTTGTGCCATGTGCAGTGGGTAGAGAGAATTGAAACGTATGATCTGATAATGACGTCACAAAACGCAAGGTACTCTCTGCACAGTTGCTTGCTTCTGACTTTTGTTTGCCTGGTGCCTCAGCAGCTCAGATACCATTAGTGACGGTCTCAAGTGGCCAGCTTTAATGCGCATGTGTATGTGCAGTATTTCTGTTAGAAATACCAAGAGAGTGCAGGTAAAATTTAAGTCAGCCTTTGGCAACTTGATTGACCTAAAAATATTTAATGGAATTGAGGTTTTGAGGTCCATGATGATAATTAATATTTTGCAACAAATGGGAGGAACTGAGAAATGTATAATTTTATATTGTTTATAATGAGAGCATTACTATTCTATTAATTAATTAATTAAACGTGCCAGTAACGCAGGTGAACAAGTTTTCAAATATTGATTGAAATATGAAATCCATTACAAAAAATATAAATATAATGTACATATATACGAGTATATGCTTCTATTAAAATAGATTTATGTTATGCCGAAAAGTATGCAACACTTTTGGTTTTACACTTTCAATGAAATAGTTAAATGATATTATTTTATTATGTGTGTTTGCCACTAAAAAAGTACTTACCGATGTTAAAAGGATCAAATTCATTGCTGTATTTTTGAAAACTCGAAAACAATTCTTAATGTTGTTCAAAGGAAGCTTTCGGAGAATTTATATGAAATCGGGTTATAAGATAAATCAAAACTTTTTGTGTTTTTAAATCATTATTTCAGGCTGCAGATTCAACCACAAACTTGTTTGTTTCAGAGCGCCGCCTACGCAACACAGCACCTGGCCACTAACATGCATTACCTAAAAGTGGGCAACAGATAATAATAATAACACAATTTGTTTTGCATTTTTATCGATTACCTAAAAGTATGCAACATATAATAATAATGAGACAATTTGTTTTGCATTTTTATCGTTTCAAAATTTGTATCTAAACCTTTATTGTTTTTGCAGTTTCAATAAATCATATATCTTCCCTTCTTCCACTAATAATGCCGTCAATTATTCCTACGAATATTCTTCTTATTGGTTTCTTTGCTTGCGCATATATTATAAGTCGTAACAAAATCTAATAACACTCAGGATAACATACTAGTCGATTATAAGTTCCATTCCAGAAGGAGAAACAAATACAAATCAGTTAAACTCAGGTGAAAATGCTCCTGCTTTAGCAACGTTATGACGTGTATAAAATGTAACAAATTATTTGGTAAAAATTAGAACTAAGTAGAACTAATATCTGCAGCATTTGCGCCATTTTCTCGAGCACTTGCATTCAGTTTTTAGCATTTATTTTATGATTTTTTTTAAATTTTTACTTTTATTTCTGCTCATATATGTTTGTTTGTTTTCGTTTTTGTTTTGTATATATATCTAGGTACATGTTAGTGTCCTTGCATAGGCTGTTTTTTAAATTTACTTGAATTTTTATTTAATTTAAATTTAAGTTGTATTTCCTTTTGCATTTTCATTTTGCATGCTGCCAACAACAACTAGGCGCAATTTATTTATTGAATCTTTAAATTATTCTTTTAATTTTTGCTGCTTTTTTGCATTGACTTCTATTGCCGCAAGCGGATTTTGTTTTATTACTAATACAAACGCTTTACAAATTGTTAGTTCTAAATTATTTTTAATATTTTCTTTAGCTTTAGCTTTAGCCATCATTTATGTCATTCCATTTTTCTATTTTTTCCATTGTTTTCTTATATTTTTTTCATATAAAATTATTTGCATAAGTTTCAATCGCAAAATTCTCAAAATATAAGTAAAGGCTCTAAAACGCATGTGTGTGTGTGTTTGTGTGTGTGTGTATTTTTGGGTGTTTAATTCTTTTGTTTAATTTGGGGATTTTAGCTTTATTTTTGCAACAACTAACAATTTTTTTATGGTATTTTCTTTTAATTTTTTTCAGATTTTTACTACATTTAGAAGTCAGCGTTTAATTCTGATTCTTGATGTTTTTCTTATTGATTTTAAAATTCAACAACATTTCGTCTTTAATAATATGTAAGAATATATATATAAGTATTTATGTGTATACATATATATATATATATATATATATGTATATAATATATATATATATATATATATATATATATATATATATATATATATATACATATATATATATATAGCATTTAATATGTTCGCATTGCCAACACACTTTTGCTGTCTGTCTTCTCGATCTTGCTTTCCCTCTGGATTTATCTTCTGCGATCTTCACACAATGGGCTTAATGACTAAAAACACTCAGCATTTGCTTAACCGTACTTAACTGTATTTGACTGTCTCTCTCTAGGTTTAGTTACATAATTATATATGTCTTCATCTAGAAACTCTATAGCTAGATGCTTTGTAGCTATTTTGCGATATCGCGATTTGCTTCTTTGCTTTGCACTGCAACAATTTGTGTGTTTAGTTACTATTTTTAACCCTGCCTACGATTACGATGCGCAACAGCTCCATTGCTTTATGTGGTATATGGTATATGGTGTATGGTATCTGGTATCTAGTATATACTAAATATTTCTGCCGTATGGATGTAAGTACTTATAAAAAATCATCAGCTACAATATTGAATTTATCTACAGAAGTTACTCCAACTAATTATAATGAATTACAATTAGTATTACAATAATAATTCTTGTAATCATATTTAATAGCATGCTTCTCCTCTTCTCTTTGTATTGTATATAATAAATATATATATGTATATATGTATTGTATATTAGACATTATTTCGTTTTCTTCTTGTATCTTCTTTTTTGTTTTTTTTTCTTGTTTTAATAACAAAAGGTTTTACTTTCAGTTTTATCGTCTTCTGTTTGTTGCTAAAGTCTACATTTTGTTACGGAACATTCTTATCTGAAATACATATTAATACATTTTCTTCTTTATACGCTTCTCTGCAAATTGCAAATGCAAAATTACAAGTTACAAATTACAAATTAAAACCTAATCGATCGAGCACTAACAAAATAAACGAATCTACAACAAACTCGTTGCATAAAACTTGTGTATAATTTATTATTTCTCTTTACTCTATTTGGTTTGTTTGTGAGCTGCTTGTTTGCTTTATTTTTGCTAGCTTTCAGGCTGTGCGAGGCACCCAAACAGCAACGCTGGAAAGTATGCTACAATAGTTTCGTACTCTCAGCGTAATTAAAAGATTGAAAATGAAAAGTTTCTAACTTTTATTATAATTAAACAAAAAGTAGTATAATTAACGTTACCCGTCTTCAAACTACGCGAAATAAATTGAATTTTTCAAAATACTATATATGTGCTGTGTGCTGGTCACACTCTCACAAATCTCTGCTTGTTAGGGTCACACTCGCAAGCCGCTGGCTGAGAACTACATAACTCAACTACTTTCACCTCTATGCGCATTGATCTTATCATTTATATTTGTTATTTGTTATCTTTATCGTTATCATTATAATTATCTAATATCTTTATATAAATATAACACGATTTGTTTTTGTTGTTGGTAATTGATTTTTTACAAATACGTTGCAATTGCTTATTTTCGTGGAGTTTATTGGGCTAAATCTTCTACTGTAGTTAACGTTATCGTTATCGTTATCATTAATGTTATCATTATAGTTATAGCTATCGTATATTTTCTGTGTCACTTTACAAAACAACCGAAGCTCAAGCATTGACTCAACTTTTTCAATGATACGAGTAATTAATTGTAATTTTATTTATAGGTTCTCTTTTGGATTCTTTTCTAGGTGGTTTCTTAGCAGTGCAAAAGGCTTAAGGTTAATTTCTAGTTGCGGTGTTTGTTGTTGTTATCTTTATTTTGTTGTTTTTGTTGTTGTTGTTGAGAGAAAACTTAAGTATTTGTATAAATCTCGGAAGTTGTTTCAACTATTTGCTAGGTGCTCCTTGCCTGCTGCTCATGTCTAGTGGATCAACATCTAATTATTTAGCTAAATAATCGTTATCTAGTACGACTTTTCGCTTATCAATGTAAATTTCAATGTAATTGTAAATGTGTAATTGCCTTTCTTTAGCTATCGTTAGGGTTAGTTTCGGGTTCGTGATTAATTGTAATAGTTGTTGTTGTTGTTGTTCTTGTATTCGCAATGGCATTTACTAACTCTGTACTTGCTGTGAGATCCTTGTATCGTAATCTAGTTATAGATTTGTGAGGCGTGACTGGAGGAGGGAGTGAGGGAGAGTAAAACAAAATAAAGATAAATCGAAACATACAGAACCAAGATCATTTTCAATATTTGAAAGCAACGCTTAGACTTTTATTATTACAAAATTGTTTGCTTGCTCTTTCTTGTTTTCTCATTGTCTCTCATTAATCGTTATCATGAATAAATCTCTAATTCTTCGAATGGTTTTCTTGTTGTTGTTGTTGTAGGTTTTTGCACAATTTTCACTGAAAATAAATAAAACTTATTGAAATTTGTAAAGAATTGCTTAAACTTAACTCGCTTCATTGCAAAATTTAAAATGTAATTGATAATTAATTGTAAATTGTAATTGAATTTTTCAGAGTTTCGTATAAAATTTATTTAATTTTTCTTGATTAATTATCTTTTCATATATTTTTTTGTTGCTTTTATGGTTGTTGTTGTTGTTGGTTGTTTATTTGTTAGCTTAAAATGCTAGGTATGCAGGTAAATGTAACTCAATGTTTAACAAATAAAATTAATAAAACTTAACTAAAGATGTAAACAGTAATAATTATAATAAAAATAATGATATTAATAATAATAATAAAATAATCATAATCATAATTATAATAACAATTATGTATAAGATTTAAGATCTTGCAAATCACACCAAACAAATTAGTTAAAACAAAAAGCAACTAAGAGAATAGAATAGAATAAAAGTAGAAAATAGACTGAAGAATAGAGCGAATAGTGTTATGAAATATATAGTATATGTAAATGGTTCTCTATAGTCTGAGTGGGGTTCAGTTATAGTAATAGTAGAGATCGAAGGATTCTAATGCTCACTGACTACGCTTGATTAAATGTTCTTTTAAATGTTTATTGTTTATTGTTTATTCTCAATGACCGATGATCAGTGATCAGTGATCATTGATCAATGATCAGTGACCACTGATATGATTTCTAATATATTTAGTCTTATTCATCGACCTTCAAAACACTTGTAGTTATTAACAAATAACAAAAACTATAAAATAATAGTTTCGTATGGGCGCTGCCATAATTAATGAATATTTTTTTGCTTTTTATAGCTCATAATTATAGTAAATATATAAAAATCATAGCTCACTTAATATAACAGCTGCCTAACGTATAGGCAACTGAGGAGGGAAGTTCTTTGCTCATTTCTAAATGGTTTATAATATTTATTTGTATTAATTTTATTAGTTCGTTTTTTTTTTTGTTGTTCAAAAATTTTTTTTTTTGGGGATTTCCTTTTCCAGTGTTTTGTTTGCTTTGATTTTTGTTTGTTAATTTTTTTATTTTTTTCTTGTTTTTGTTTGTGGTTGTTATCATTGAGTCAAATTAAAGAAAGCAACTAAATTATTTACAATATGTGTGCACGATTGATTTATTATAAGAAGAAGAAAGCAAAAAAAATTATATGGTAAAATTCACTAACAAAACTCAACAAAAATTAAGAAAGTATCTGTGTGAAGTGTGTACTGAATGCAAAATAATGATTGAACTTGACTAAAAACTAATAACAAAACAAACTAGGTTAAAAATAACAACTCTAGAGTCTAGACAATCAAGGGATCAGGTGCCTCGCCTCGATTCTCGATCTCGTTAACAAATGACGATTAGTCTGATGCGGATTAATGAATATGCAACTAGTTGTTTGCAGTTTAGCTTGAAGGCAGAGCGATGGACGCTAGGCCAAGGGTTGCACTTGCGATAGGTTTATCAATGTATCTTATGGTAAGTCTGTGTGTGAAAAATTTGCTTTAAAGCTACACTAGAGATGTAAAGTTAAATGTTTTTAGTTAATTTGCATGTAATTTTACGTTAAGGTTAAAATAAATATGCGGTCTCACAGACCCCGCTGCTTACAAATGTGTGTGTCTGTGTGTGTGTATGTGTTGCTCTAGCAAAGTGTGTGTACATGTGTATATATGTTTATGTGTGTGTGTATCTGCTTATCATATTTGTATGTTTATGTATATATGTATTAACTTTTATTTATAGGGAAACACATTGCAATGCTTCGTATATATAGTGTACTTTTTTCATGTCTGCTTTACTACAACGTTTTGTTTTTGTTTTTCTATTTGTTTATGTTTTCCTTTTTATTTTTCAATTATTATTATTATTATTATTATTATTATTATTATTATTATTATGTAGTTGTTGTTGTGGTTTCGTCACATTTTTCATTACACATCCTGGAATTTCGATAGACGTGCACGCAAGTCCATGTTCTCCTGTTTCAGCTGTTCAACCTCCTGATGTAGTGTTGCGTTCTAAGGGTGGATGGCAATATCATGTCAGTTAGTTATCGATAGTACGCTTGGTATCGTCGATAGTACTCACTTCCTTTTCCAAGTAACGTGCACGCATTGCAATCTGATTCTCCTTTTGGCGGCGCGCATCCCGTGACCTTTTGGCGGCAATGTTGTTCTTTCGTCGACGTGCCCAGTACTTGTCGTCCTTGAGCTCATCTGGAACAAATTGTTTGCGTGACTTTTTAATCATCGGCTGCGGTTTGAGCTCTTCATCGGAGAATGCTCTGGTGCGCGGATCAAAGTCACGCCCCGACGATGCGAATGAAAATGCTGGAATATCAAATACTAAATGTTAACAATGTTTCACAGACTGTTCGTGCTAAATTAAATCATAAAATGGAGCACAACTAAACGAATATAAAAGAATAGAATAGAATAGAAAACTCATAGATAAAAAAAGTTAAATAACAAAAAAATGAAGATAAAAAGAGGATTAGAAATTTGCCTCGAAATTGCACAAATTGGAATGTAATCAGCCTTTAACATTTAGCATTTGATAAGACATGAGCAAAAACATTTGAAATATTTCGTTTTCTCGATTTTTTTTTAGTTTTTTCATTTTTTTTTGCATTTTGCATTTTTCTTTCAGGTTTTGTTTGTGTTTTTGGGACGGTGATTTCACTAGATGGAAAAGTTGCATATGGATTATAATATTAATTGTAATCAAATATATAAATGTACATTAAAATCATATTCATAATCAAATACAATGTCAAGTTAATTTTAGGCGCAATGTCCATTCCATTTGTGTTTAATATTGAGATAATAATAAAATCAAAAGTTAATATTACGAGTATGACAGGGTTTTCTAAAAGGTGAATCAATCAGTCAATCGCTTATACTTGATCGACGCTATTCTGTTTGCTCTTCCCCGCACTCTACTTACTTGATTCGGCCGGGGATGGCGGATTTAGCGTATCGGGACTAATGCAATCCGATGGCGAGGGGGATCGCTCGCGTTTTGTGGTTATATGTCCGAGACCAAGCGACAGACCCGCTGCATGACTCAGCGAATCGGAGCGATGACCTAGACCTCCTGAATGTCCCAAATGTGTGCCCGGCAATCCATCAGGTATATTATTCTCCGACAAGAACTCGTCTAGATCGGCATACTGTACGTGCGAGAAGAATTCACAAATTGCGGATTGTAGTTCAATGGCTGCAGCAATGCAAGGTGTGGATCAAAAGCTCGCAAAATGGCAAAAGAAATAGAAACAAAGACAGAGTCTGAGTCAGTGGCAGCAACAGCAGCGCCATACAAACAACAAGTTCGCTCTTGGCATTGTACTTGTGTAAGTGTGTGCGAGAGTGTGTGTGTGAATGGAGACAGACTGTGATTCTCAATTACTTCCCAGCACATGAAACTGAGAGGTTTAAAATAATGATTTATTTAGAATTGATTTTAAATATCCTCAAATAACCCATATTTTTTCAAAGAGCATACTCGTAGAAGACCTAGTCATTGTAATTTAATAAAATACGACTGTTTATTCTCAGTAGAAACAATGATTTTACCAATGGGTATTACTCTATATTCATAGTTATGATTTTGGAATGAGTAATTAATATTTAAGTATTTAAATGATATTAAAATTAACACTCAAGATTGTCATTCAAAAGAGAATTAATTTTAAAAAATATATCGATAGAGGACACCGTTATTGGTTGCTAATACAGATTTAGACAAAACAATTTATATTCGATATTGAGTTACTTTTCAATTTATTAAATGCATTTTACAGTAATTGATAGTAATTAAAAGTCACAATTGTTATAGTATTAGTCAAATAGAAAGCCACACAAAACTGTACAGAATACATTATATATACGATATGATGAGAATACAATTCTCGCACTAGTTAAGCACCAAATTGAGGTTAATTTCAATGGTTCTTGTTGGTGTTTGGTTTAGTGTGTGCGTGTGCCACTGTTTCGTTTGCAATTTGTTTCATTTGTGTTGCATGGGTTGGGGGTGTGAAGAGTGGGTTGTGTGTGTTGGGGGGTAGAACAAACGCAGCCACTACGCAGCGATGATATGATACTAACTTGTGTTACCTTGAGGTCAGCATCGTAGGGCAAGGTTTTGTCCCACAAATTGGGGCCCAGAAATGCCGTTTGCGCCTCAACATTCCAAATGTCGCCCTCCTCCTTGTACTTGTCATCCGGGCAGATGATTTCTTTGCTATTCGATGTGGATTTGCCTGCAAGCAGAAGAAGCATACGTGTATCACATAAGTACAGAGGCCAAGGGCAATATCTGGTACGAGTATAGTATACAATTTGTTTGTTTGCCTTTGCCTTTGCGATAGTTACAAGCGAAATATTAATCATACGTAGACGTCGCCAGAGCCCCATAGAGCTGATAAAAGGCGCCACAGTTTTTTTTGTTTTGCCATTAGAATTTATTTCGCTGTAATTTGTAACGATGTTATTTTTGTTGTTGCGTTTGTTATGTGTTGTGTCAAGTGCAAATACTAGTGGACGTCCGAGTAGCAGTGATAAGGGCCCGAGCACTACTTGGACTGCTGTCCAACTGCAAAGTGGGTCAAACTGCGTTTCGCACTTGATAGCACTTTTGCGGCGCACACGAGTACTCGTGTTATTTAGATCCCAAATTAAACGAACAAATAAAATTGGCAATTCTTATGACAAAGTGGCCAAAATTGAATGCAGGTCCCAGCGATTTCCGCATGCGCCCCAAATGGCAAGCAAACAAAGCCAAAAGCAAATACACATACAGCGTGAGAGAGACTGTTACACGCTGCGTATGCGCAATAGAGCGGGAGAGAGACAAAGACAGAGAGAGAGAAAGAGGGGAAGCGTGCAGTGCCGACCACAAACAAAGCAAACAAAGAGGAAGCGTAGCCAGCAGCTAAAAGCGAAAGTGAAATTTCAGCTTTCAACTGATTTTCATCGTTACTCTCCGTCGTCGTCGCTCTAAAAGCTTCTTTCGAGTTGGCGCTGCGCAGACGCAGCTGAGCGTGCTTTTGCAGCGCTGCCGACTTTGCTGTCAACTGCGCGGCTTCGGCGAACGACGCGCTCTTTGATTTCTTGCACATTTCACAGGGAAACGAGTTTACGTAGCTTACGTCGCAGTCGCTGCTGCTGCTGCTGCGTGCTGTCGCCGTCGGCAGCAGTTGAAACCGGTTTGCGTCGTGCAGAGTTTTTGTTGCTGGTTTCGCTTGCATTAGTTTCCGCTTTCTTATTCACTCTCACTTTCATTTGCGAACTTTTTATAATGTTGCTCGGCGCTCGTCCGTCGCTTGTCGCTGTGGAGTTACTGTTGCTTTTTAGGCGATTTACCAACTATTGCGAAATTTTATGCCAAGTTGCGACGATGTCGACGGCCACATTTCTGGTCTGGCCTGGTCTGGTCTGTGGCAGTGAAGTAATATTTTCTTTTCTTTTCATTGCTTTTCTTTACATTTTTTTTAATGCCGTTTGCCGTTGGCTGCGAAGCGTAAGCGAAAAGTAACCAAGTGCTTGTTGCATGTTGATTGTGAAGTAATAGCAACTACACACACAAACAAAGACAATCGCACACACATGAGGACAGCAGGAAAAACACAGAGGCATGCTAACAAAATTAGGACTTGCAAATTTGCATACGGCTCACACGGCGTATGAGCAACTTTTCATTTGGCTTTTTAATTAAGCATTTGCGTTTGATTTAAGCGGGCAAGCGAGACGAGCTGACAGCAGGGTAGAGGGGGACTGAGGTATTTAGCGCTAGGATTTATGCTTGGGAAACTTTTTAGGAGTTGCTCAGTTTGCTTAACTGATGCGAAATTTGTGTTTTTGTCACGAAAGTGACGCCGAAACAAACGGATGAAAGCGCCACATGGTAAATGGAGTTTTAAATAAAAGACAAGGCAACAAACGTTATTGATATTTTCCTATCACAATAAAATGAACGATAAACAATCGCCAAGCAATTAAAATTGTAGAAAACTCAAGCAAAATATGCAGCCTGCAAAAAAGAAACATAAACAAAAAAAGTAAAAACCAAAGTAACAAAAATAACGAAAACAAAAACGAGGTGACTAAAAATTTACCGTTTGCTTTGCAAATAAAACCCAAAAATGGAGATTTCCTGCCTGTAAAACAGAAGAGAAATGAAAGAAGATAGTAGATAGTCGATTGATAGATACAATCAATATTTAAAGATCGAACAAAACGAAATGTAACAGAATGGAATGGAATGGAACAAAGCACTCACTCACACACACACTAGCATGCGCAAAGAGATTGCAGATAGCTGATAAGAGCAAGGGCTGACAAATGGGGATCAGTAGCTGAAGCGAGGCGAGTGTATTCGCCAGATGCAGATACGTTTGCTTGTATCTCGTATCTTTTGGGTCGCCTCTTTTGTTTCGCTGTCACTTTCACACGCAACTGGCAAGCAGAGAGAATCTGGCTCAGGGTTTATTTTTAGACACAACAACAACCAGAACAACTGACGATGACTTAAGCCCATTCGGGATCTCCTCGCTTTGCCTCAACTGGTCTTTTGGTCACAGTTTCTCTTGCCATTTTAAGTAGGTCAACGCGATGCTTGTTGTTATTGCTGCTGCTGTTGTTACTGTGTTTGTGCCCTTTTTCGGGGCAGCTAGTACAACAACAAAAAAAGCGCGTCATTTGCGAGCCCTCGCACTTTTTATGGGTATTTTCATTTTTTGTTGTGCGTTGTGAGTTTCTCATTTGTAATTAAATTAATTTGCATAATTTTCGTGGCTATTTTGCATTTGGTTTCCGTTTTGCCTGTGCCTTTGCCTGTGTCTGCGCTACGTCTTTTGTCTGATTTACTTTCATTAGAAATGCTGAGCGCGGTCTAAAACGAGGAACACACGCTTTCGGGGCGGGCCTACGACAACACGAAATTTATGGTGTTTCTGGGGTGAAAATGAAGCGCGGAATATGTCGTATTTGGAAATAATTTGCCGTCTATTATTATTACTGTCATTATTATTATTATTATTATTATTATTCATTCTCTGGCTGTTTTCATACTAAATTGTTAGCCTCTGGCCCGATCTTTTGTTGTATTTATTAATGGACGACGATGACGACGAGTTGGTCACAATTTTTAGTGGACCATGGTGTTGGTTTTGTTATTTTTTTTTCTGTGTTTTTATTATTATTGTAAAGCGGCATTAAACTTTCACTTTTTTGTTTTCATTTACCATGAAGCTGCTTTTTTATTTTCGCCTGACATTTTTCAGTTAACATGTGACAGCATCTCCGCTCTGCGGATTTTATAATACAAGCCGCGGAGTTTGCGATTCTAGAGAAAGCAAAGTGAGGATGTTAAGTGAGGAGATAAGCATCGTAAGTCCTGAGATTGACTTGCTCATCAATTGAAACAAACTCCCACTCCCCACCTCTTGAGCAATAAAACCAACTATTGAAGACCGCTTCGCCAAGCGCCCCTCATTGTGCCCTCAAGTGCATTTAAAATCACACCTCGTATTAAAATGAAAGTGAGAGTAAAATCTCCTGTAAACAGCAACAACAACCGGTACAACGAACAACAACAAGCCAAAACAAGTCATTGCCGTTGCTGCTGCTGCTGCAAATCGGTTGAAATAAAACGCCGAAAAAAGCCAAATTGAAGGAAATTCAAAACCCGTTTTCCCAGCAATCAGCGTCGAAAGACAAAGCGCCGTTCTATTCACAAAGTAGAACACGACACACACACGAATAAACGACCGCGACATTGACATTCAAGTATTACGTCTGCTCAAATACTCGCCAATAGATAGTGACCCGTAGCCACAACACACTCAGCGTGGTAGAATTCTCTGCTCTATCGGGGACAGCTGACTTTTTCAGCAGCTCTGCAGCTACGTTTTCAGCAGTATCTCACTAACTGCAAATTATGCAACGCCGCAATGAGGCCAGCCCAGCAAATGTGGAGTGTGTGGCAGCAGAAAGCACGTACGAGACGAGTACTCGCTGTTGCTGCTGCTGTTGCTGCTGCTTCTGCTGCTGTTGCTGCTGTTGCTGCCGCTGTTGCTGCTGCTGCTGTTGCTGCTGACTCGACGTTGCTCGCTCTCTTTCTCTCCCCCCTCTATGTCTTACTTTTACTATCAGCGTCTCTCTGTTTGCGTATGCGTCGCGTCGCGTCGCTTTAAGGCGATGGCGCAATTGCGGCAATTTTAGCTGCATTACAGTTGTTGTGTTGTTGTTGTTTGATGTTACTGTTGCTGTTGGCCGTTGTATTACATGGCACTCGTTTATAGCTCCGCTGGCTCTTGTTTTGTTTGACTGCCTTTTGCTGAAGTGCAGAAAGTGTAACACTTTCGATTGTTGTGCTGTCTCTAGTTGTTATAGTTGTCGCTGTCGTTGTTGCTGTGATTGTTGTGATTGCTGTGGTTGTTCACGTTGTTGTTTTTGCTTTTGGTTTTCCTGTTGCTGTGGCTGGTGTGCATTGCATTCATTCCGTATTTGTGGACTCATTTGCATAGTCTTTTTTATGTAGCACTTTTTATGCTTAATTTTACTCTTTTTCCTCGCTTTTTATTTGGAGTGAGTGTAAAATTAATTATGTGTGGGAAAATGTGCTGTGGGCATTTGATTTCCGGGTTGTTAGCATACGAAAGTACAAAAAAAAGTGTTTGTTTAGCTCTATAAAAAGTCTCTCTGAACTCAGCCGAAAATTTAAAGTAGGGATTTGTAGAAAAAAAAAACAGAATAATTGAATATTGGCAGCAAGTGATTTTGCACAAGTTTAATTGCTGGCGAAATACTGAGTTTAGTATAAAAATAATGCCATGCCCATCGTCAACCGTAACACATATTTGGCAAAGAGACACAGAAAGAGAGGGAGGCAGAGAGAGAGAGAGAGAGAGAGAGAGAGAGAGAGAGAGAAATGAATGGGAAAATGCGCTTCCCCGCTATAAGCGCCAATTTGCTTGAGGAGCGAAAGAAAGCTAATCCTAAACTCACAGCTGACGTCGCTGTTGGCGCCGTTGCAGTTAATTAGCTAAAATAAGGAAGCAGACGTTAATGATAATGATAATCATAGTCAGAGTCATAGCTATTGCTTTGTTTGCAGCTGTAGCTCTTGGCTGTAGCCGAGTAACGCGAGCGCTATGAAATTACAGACCCATAAAACGGCAAAAACAACAAACAGACACCAAAACCTAAATAAATACAAAATTTACTGCAAGTATGCGGATCACGCAGTGGCCAGAGAGGCACGAAAGGCGCGTCAGGCGGAAAGGAAGGGGTGTGGACAAGCTTCGAAATTAAAACGTAATCTAAAACAGCCAAAAGAGAGAGAGAGAGAGAGAGAGAGAGATGGAAGAAACAGGGGACGGCAATTCAATCAACACACAAAACAATAAAAGCGCTTCTGGTCTTTAGCAAAACGACAGGCGCGACGACGTGTGAAATAGTAACAATTTAAAGATTGCTCATACGCCGTGTTGTTGCGCTCAGAGTCAATTCGGGCCACTTTCACTGATATTTTAGCCAGCAGCAGCAGCAAGCGCTGCGTATGAGCGTTCGAACCAACGAACGAACGGTTTCCCACCTCGCGCCACTAAACGATGTCGCATTTTGCACGTTTCTACAGTTGTTCGATCGTTCGCTCTTTACCGTTGCCGTTGCTGGCGTCGATTGCGCAACACGAGTCGCTGCTGTTGTTACCCCTGGACATCAGCAATTGGCGGCAAAACAACAGCCGCAGTAGCAGCATCAGGAACTGCAGCAATCAGTGCAGCAGCAGCGGCTTCAACACTAGTAGCCCCGTTGGCTTTGGCTTTGATTGAAATAACTGTATTACGTTGCAATTTGGGCGGCGCTCGCAGCTCGCTGTTCAATAAGTGACTGCTCGGTATCTGGGTGAGTATGTGACAGCAACAACGGCGCAGTCGCAGTTGCTGTTGCTGCTGCTGTTGCTGCCTTTGCTACTGCTGCTGCCTCTGCCTCTGACAATTTGTCGCTTTTGTCATGTCTGCCAAGCGAGGCACATGCGCAAAATGCATTTCAAATTATTGGATAAACGTTTTATGGCCAACAGCACGAAAGGAAGTCAGCACAAGCGACGCGTCGATTGTGTGGCTAACACTGTGACTTCAATTCAATTGCCAACATTGGCGATAACAACAACAACAGCGACCACAGAATACTCCAGCGACCCAGAGCGACACTTGAGTTGAGCTTGATGTGCAGAAGCCAAACACTAACATAGCTGACTGACTGATTGACTGGTAAATTGATTAATGGCTTCGCTGACTGATGAAGTTTGAGAGTCAGGAAATTACGCTGCTTACTGTAGTTTCCAGTTATGACGAAAGTTTGCCCCGAAGCTGCCATAAACTACATGATACGCGTACCTCTAAGAGAAGGAAGGTAAACAAGATCAACTGATACGTTTTCTGCCATCTATTTCAGAAAAAAATAACTAGAAATCACTATATTTAAATATTTTACTTATATTGCCAATTTATACATACAAACTATTTTAATCTAAGTATACAATCGAATAATAATACGCTTAATATTCGTCTGTCTTTGATAAATTCAAAACGCTTCACCATAAATTGAAATACATCTTTGGAGTATCAATAGCGACTCATAAATTAATATATTTTTTTTTTTTTAAATATATTTGAAATTCCAACAGAGCAAATAGTCAATCTTGAAAACTTTCGAAATAAATTGTACATTTTTGGTATGGATGAAATTATACGAGTATTTCCCAATGAAGAAGCAGCAACAACAGACTGAAATTCGTTGCCAAGAGCCAAAAAGGCCAAAATGCCACAAAAAAATCAAAAAAACGAAAAAGAAAGAAATGAATTTAAAAACTGCCGAAAAAGTGAAAGTTAATTTTTGTGATGTTGCTTAGCCGCCGAGCAGAGCAGTCGACGCCAACGCCAACGCCGGCATCAACGTTGACTGCGCAGTTGACGTAGCTCAATGAAAGTAAAAACGCATTTTCGGTAGAGTCAAATAACTTTTGATATTGTTACTGTTGCTGTTGTTGTTGCTAGTGGTAGCTGGACATATATTAATTATGCGGCAATGTCACACGCTTTGATAGCAGCTAGCGGCAATGAGGGGAACGGCGGACAGATGAAGAGACAGTGAGCAGCGAGCAGTGAGTGCCAAAATTGCCCTTTTGTGAGCTGCTTTATTGTGTTACTGTTGCTGTTGTTGCCGTGGCTAGGCTGTAAAAGCCGGCCTTTTATCTTAGCCATAAACTCGAACTCGACTCGACTCGACTCAACGAACGACAAGCGGAGAACGCGCACAGATAAAAGCTGTGTGATAACAAAATGGCCAGCACAAAAGGCCACAGTTTTCGAGGCTTAGCCAAACTGGACCCGGGGCAAAAGCAGCCTCTGTCTTTTTGTGTTTTGGCTTTTTTGTTAAGTAAATAAAACAAAAGTTAGCTGTTTCTGCATGTGGAAAGCACCCCGACCGAAACGAAACGAAAGTTGTCTGAAAATGTCGCGGGCCAACAAGTTGAAGCTGAAGTTGAAGTTGAAGTTGAAGTTGAAGCTCTTTTGGCTCTTTCGGCCCTTGCGGAGACACCAAAAGTAAAACCAAAAACAAAAAAAAACTGAAAGCAAAAGTGATAGTAAGCTGCCGCAGAGTCAAACAATCTGGGCGGCAGTCAGAGAGCCAAAAGGTTTTCTGGTGCAGTTGAAAGTTCAGCCTCTCTTGACTGCTGCTGAACTGAAGCTCACGCGGAAATGGCAAATGGCAAGCGGCGAACGGCAAATGAGGAGAGCGAATGGAAAACGGGGGAATGCCACCAATGAACCCATAGAGCGGCTTGTCTCGCGCCTCAGACAGGCGGGCGAACCCCAAACCTAAACCCATAACCAGCCCATTGCAGACTTGTCCAATCGATTTAAGCTGACTGCAACTTTGGCACCCAATCAGGGTCAGCACTTGCCGCAAATTAGTCGAGTGTGCTATCAATTTGTGAACCGGAAGTGCAACACTATGCAAATATATTGATTGCTTGCAGCAACAGCAGCTAGAACCGGCACCTAATACCCAAGGGAGATCGCTTGAAGCTTGAAGTGAGAGTAAATTCCCAAGAAGAGTGGCTGAAAGAAGTGTTGCACTTCCAGCAATAAGTTGCCAGGCGGCAGCAACAGTCACTGCCGCACAAGGTAAACATAAATCATACCGTTCAAGTAGTTGGCATGTTGCTTCCACAGCTGCTGCACCTGAAACTGCGTCCAGCGATTGTTGTCATCGCCATTGTTGGCGTTGCTGTTGCCATTGTTACCGTTGTTGTTGATGGCGTTGCTGCTGTTAGTGTTGCCGCTGCTGCCGTTGATGACGCCCACCAGGCTATTGACCAAACTGTTCTCATGCGCCTGTTGCTGTTGTGCCACCGCGGAGGCGGCGCTGTTCACGGTGGGCGTGGCTGTTGCCAGATTCGCATTTGGTGTTGCTGGATTGTTGTTGTTGTGGTTGCTAGTGCTGCTGTTGTTATTGTTATTGCTGTTGTTGGTGTGGTTGTTGATGATAATGTTGAGATTGTTGTGGTTGAGAATGGTGTTGTTGTTGTTGTTGCCGTTGTTGCTGCTGTTGCCGCCATTGCCGTTGATGTGCTGCATATTGCTGCTGAGATTATTGGCGGCGACGGCAACAACGGCGGCTGCCGCATTGACATTGACGTGTGCCAAGTGTTGCAGGTGATGCTGCAGCAGTTGCGTGGGCGGCGGCAACGCGCCGTTCGCAACATGCGATCCGTTGCCAGCGGCAACATTATTGTTGTTGCTGCTGTTGCTGAGATTGCTAAGCAGCTGATGTTGCATCGAGTTGCGCAACAAGTTATTGTTCGCCTGGCTGCTGTTGTTGCATGCCACACCGTTGTTTTCATTGAGATTCGTATTATTGTTGCTGCCACTGTTGCTGCTGCCACCGTTGTTGTTATTGCTGTTATTGTTGCCGCCATTCCCGGCCAGCAGGTGTGGCAAATTGTGCACCACCTGCAGCGGCAGGCTGCTCAATGGCGGCAATGTTGTCGCTTGCGACATGTTGCCTAGCATTTGTTGTTGCTGCTGCTGCTGATGTTGCTGCTGCTGCTGTTGCTGCAGCATTTGCAGCTGATTTTGCTGATGCTGCAATGCTGCATTGTGTGTCTGTTGCTGCTGCTGTTGTTGTTGATGCTGTTGCTGCTGCTGTTGTTGCAAGGCCAGTGCTGGCGGCGGCATTTGATAGTCCATTCTCATTGCTGAGCGCACATAAACGTTGGCTTCTTGCAGTGTGAATTATTTGTCTACTTGATTGCTTTTGAATTTACTATTTTTATTGCTATTGGATATTAGCTGTTCAGTTGTTGCACTGTTGCATATTGACACATTGCTGGTGCCGTCTCTGCTATTGTTGCTGTTGCTTCGATTAGTTACAGCAGCAACAAATGGGATACAGAAGACGAAGCAAATTAAAATGGGAACTCAAATTCCTAGTGGCATTGCAGGCGTGGAAGAAAGAAAAAACAAGCGATGAGAGAAACGAAAACAAAGCTTTAGCTTTTATTGCACGCGCGTTTTCGCCATAGTCCACAAAAGTCGGAAGCCCGCGTTCTAATTGCTCCCCAACAACAACAACAACGGCGAAAAGACGACAGTACAACAATAGGCGGATGGCGACAACTGTGGCGCAGGCAAAGGCAAGTGCAGCTTTAAGAGAGAGAGAGAGCGAGCATCGAGAACTTTTGCTCAATTTGAGTGCTCTTCTGCGACTGCTGTTTCTGCCTCAGTTGCCGTTTACCTGCCTTTTGTTATTGTGTGTTTTGTTTTGCTTTTGCGCTCTGCCTTTTTTCTATTATTTGTGCGTTCGTTTTGTTGTGCTGCTGCTGCTGTCGTAGTTATTGTCAACTAGTTCGCGTACTTCTCTATGTTCCGCTGACGTTCAAAGGGGTTCTCGCGACCGCCACGTCTCGTTGTCGTCAACGTCAACGTCAAAGTCGCGTCGCGTCGCGTCGCTTCGTTTGAATGAGAAAAGTTTGACCTTGAATTAGCAGCAACAACAAAATTTTGCTATGCGCTTTTTTTTTTTTTTGCTTTTTGTCTGTGGATTGCGATTTGTGGATCGTGGGCTTGGGCTGTGGATTGCGAATTGCAAATTGCGAATTGTCGCTTGTTGTTGGGCGCACTTTTGTCTTCTTGCTGCTATTGTTTGTCTTGTTTTTTCTTTCTTTCTATTTCTATTTCTATTTCTATTTCTATTTCTCTTCTGTTGTTGATGTTAATTTCTTGATGCTTCAGTAAATATATACATACACTTCGATATGCATGCATGTGTGTACTATACACATAAAATATTTATTTATGTGCTAAACTAGTTGACATGATTTCGATTTTCAGGTTTTTATTAACTGTGGAATTTTTCGATTATTATTATTTCGGCTACACTGCTTTTTGTTGGCGCTTTTGTATTTTTAGAAACTTTTTATGCACTTTGGATCACTGTGGGAGCATATTTTAAATATATTTGCGAATATATAATCATATATAATTCAAAGTTTTCTCTTGCCTTTTGAGATCAGATTGCTTATTTTCGTAATCCCATATTCAAATATATACACTGCACTACAAGGCAACTTTTCATTTCATTTCGAATTTTCACGATTAATACATTCAACACATCCAAAGTCGTCCTTCTGTTGCTCCGTTACTGATGCCGTTGTTGTGGTTGTTGCTGCTGCCGCCGAAAACGAAAGTTCACAAGTTCGCACGAATTCGAATTCGAAAGCAGCCGCGGACGCAGACGCGAACGTAGGCGAGGGCAGAGGGCAGCGACGATGACACGCGCCGCTCTTTTAATTTTAGTACCGAGGGAGGGAGACTGAATTTTTGTCTTTTTTTTTGGGACTTTGGGATTCGCTTTCTTGGGCTTATACAATAATTTGTGAAGCCGAGAACCGAACCGGTGCCGCCGGACTGCAAACGTTGAGTGAACGCGCGCATCGTGCGCCTCTTGCAACGCAGCCCAGATCGACTCCAAAAATAAGGCAGAAAAGAGAAAAAACAAAAGCCCCACGCAGAAAGCGCCAAATCCAAAAAGCGACGGCGACTGCGCAGCCAGCATCAAAGCCAAACTTGAAACCGAAAGCATAATTCAGCGACAGCGACAAAGCCAGCGTCGCAGTCACAACGCCTGCGTCAGCCGCTCTCACTCTCTCGCATGCCACATTATCTCTCCCTGTTCTCTCTCTTTATCTCTGCTTGCGCCTTGGCTCTTTCATATTTCAGCTTTTTTTTGCGCATTCCGCTATTCACTTTCTTTCGCACAGCCTGCGCTAAAGTTCGTGAACGTGAAAAAGCTGTTGTCGCTACGCTTCGTGTGAGCCACGGGCAGCGCTGTCGCGGTCGCAGTCGTAGCCGCAGTCGTGGCCGTTGACGACGCAGCCACTGCATGCGGAAACGACGCTTGATTTAGATTTTCCACACAATGACGTGTCGTCAGCGGCGACGTCAACTGCGCTTAGTTTTGAGAAACTTGCTGCTGCTGAAAGCTTTTGCATGCAATGTTTTGAGTTTCGAGATTTGAGTGCGCTCTTCACTCACTCAATGATAAGAAGCTTACCAGCAACACGAGTATACCGAAAACACCACGAATGCCCATGCTGTCCTCAGTCACGTTTTGGGACCGAGCGCACTCGACAAAAAGTGACGAAACAAGAAAACAACATTCAACACAAGAGCCATGAGGTGTTCGATGCTTACCTGCAAAGAGACCAAATAAAATGTTTCAATTAATAACAAAGTCAGCGGCGATTGCGAACGGTGAATGGAATGGTAAAATGTATGGCAAATGACAATTAGGGTAATTTCCATGTAGCCCACCCACAGCTAAAACTGAACCCATTTCCCCATTTCTTCCACTGCCTCTGCATGTGGCATTGACAGTGACAGTGTGCCACCCCATGGTGCATACGATGTGAGCTTGAGCTTGAGCTGTGACACAGCGACCAAAACATGCAAGAAAGGCCTCTTGCCTGTCTGCCTGCCTGCCTTTAAAAGGTAATTTTTGCATTTTCGCTGCAAACCAAAAGCAAAAAAAAAAACATAAATTAATTTTAAGCGGTGCAGCGAATAAAATGAATTCGATTGTTTGCAATAAACTTGACGAAATTTCACCAGAGCAAAACAAACGAATCCACGACCGCATCGGATAGCATCGCATCGCATCGTGTATCGTATCGTGCAATATCGTTTTATATCATAGCGAGCAGTTTTGGGTGCGAATATCGTAAAAGCGAAAAGAACGCCTACAAATCGCATGCCGCGAGATGACAGACATCTAAAAAAAAAAAGAGAAATGTAAATGCGATTGTGAATGCGAATTTGAATATGACACTGAAATGTCTGCTCCCAAGGCTGAGCAAGGGCCGAGGGAGAAGCGGAAGTAGCGCAATTGATTCGCTTGATTCGCACTGTGTGTGGGCAGTTGAAGCATCTAAAAATGGAGCTAGGCTGCTGATGGGAACCGCCCACAAAGCAGTTGGAATATTACAATATTATTGCCGTACTCGGAGATAGGGATGAGATGGAAAAGGTGCAGCACGCCATATCTGATTCGACACCAGATGCATCCACAAATTATTCCTCGAATTGAATATATTTAAAGCGCAAAATGTTTGACTTTGCCGATACATCATTTTCAATATGCCTATCATGAACATAATTTTCTAGAATTTACTTATCTCATCAGTGCAATTTGAAATGTGAATGTGGAGTCGCTGTTCCCATTCACTTTTTGCCCCTGTGGCCAGGCCATAAAGCTAATCAAACGAATGGCCGAAAAAGAACTGATGCACAACGGCAGCGAGGTCAGTTCGCGGCATAAAAATGTCTGAAATCGGACACAAATGGTAGCAGGTCAGCGAGTGACGGGGGCCAGGAGGCAGGCGCAAGGGTCAAAGGCTCAATATATGAGATTTGATATGATGCCAATTTTGCCAATTGGTCTCTTAGTCTAATGAGCTGCATTGCAACTTCATCAAACTGTCGTTTGACCCATTGACGAACTTAACCTCAATCCTCAGTTCCTCTCTCATTGACGAGGCGTATAATATTTTGCGTTAATTTATGCAAATTGTGATTTTCACAACTTGTCAAATAATTTTCCAGTACAAAATCGACTGTAAAATGCCAATTTGCATACAAAAAGTGTGCTCGACACTTCTCGTACTTGAAATACAAATGCTGAACTTAACCTCAATCTAGTTCTACTAGTTTAGTTCGCGAGCGTTAAGGAGGTGTTGCAAATAGCTTACAGATGTGATAACTTTTAGATAATTATCGCAAAAAGTATGAATTTCAAACGCTGCCAAATAGTTTTCCGCCAATAGAATCTATTCAGCAGCAATTTGCATGCACAGAGAGAATATTGTGCTAATTACAACTATAATAAAAATTATAATAATCATTATTATTATTGTTATTGGTGTTGTTCTGTTTGGCGTAGGTCGTAACTTATCGGTATACAACGACGTTGACGAAAAACAAAAAGCACACTCGCTCAAAACTTTAAGTGCGAACTTTAAAATGCAAAAACAGTAATATGCAAAGCTTGGCGAACTTTGGTGCAAAAGCGTCGTCGCATATTACTTACGTTTCCATTGCGATAGTCTGAATGACGCCAAAAACGAACGCGAGCTCAGTACAATTGCATACGCACACATACACTCATACACCCAAACACACAACTGAGAGAGTGCGAGTGTGTGAGTGAGGACAGACGTCAGTTCAGCGAAGCTCACGTGTGAGCTGCGCGCTTTCTGACATTTTACTCAAAGTTCCCACAGCGACAAGGCATTTGACTTTCTGATGATATCAGCAACGAACCGAGTGCGAAAAGGGAACACTGAAAGCGGAAGGAGGGAAGCAAAGCAGAAGCCTAGATTGTATGTTACACGATGGTAAACAGAGAGAAGTGATCGAATCCTACTTGATCTTGATTGGAAAAAAAAACACTATTCTCGAAATCAAAGTGAATTGTTTCCAATTAATTCAAAACTACTTCGGTTCGCTGTTGGTTTTGATAGGTACAAGTAAAATTACAGACTTTACATATGGTGGTGGTATTCTAATTGCTTGTAATCCCATTCTAAAATACCAATTATATTAGAGTTTTTCTAAATTACAAGTTTTCGCATTTTTTTCTACACAGGAAATTAGCATATGCTCGTACTACAAAACTCATCGGCTGATCGATCAACTGAGCCAATATCTGCCCATAATATTATCCACAATTTGCGCTACTCGCGTTTTTATTGATCTTTCCACTGCCAACACTGGCAGCAACAACACGCACCTGAGCTAGATGGCTGAAAGCGGGCTTTCAGGTTGTTCAAATGATTGTGATGCTCGCTGGCAATTACAGCAGCGGCCACAGCATTTGCCACATGTTGCACTGAGGAGACGTTGCTGTTGTTATTGTTGCTAGAGTTGTTGTTGCTATTACTATTGTTGTTGTTGCCAGCGGCATTTGAGACAGCATTGTTGTTGTTACCATTGACGACCGCAGCAACAGGATTGTTGCTGTTGCCACCGTTGACATTCGTTGTGGCTGCCGCTGCGGCTGCAGCAGCCGCAGCAGCAGCAGCAGTTGCCGCTGCCGCCGCGTTGGCTGCACCAACTGCCGAGCCCTGGCTGTCAATGAAATTGTTGCGCTGATGGTAGCTGGGATTGTCCTGGTAGATGCGCTGGTAGCTCAGCGTGGGCAACGTCCACGAGTTGTTGGTCTTGTAGTGGAAGTTACCGGTACCGAAGATCGAGTGAGTGTTGGTGTTGTTGGCCGCAGCGGCAACCGCCACAGCAGCCGACGACAGAGTGTGGGCCAGCTGAGCAGCATGATGTTGTTGCTGCTGCTGCTGTTGTTGTGGCTGCTGTTGCTGATGCAGGTGTTGCTGCTGCTGCTGTGCTGATGTTGTTGCTGCTGCTGTTGCTGGTGGGAATGGTGCGAGTGTAGATGTGGATTGTGGCCGTGTGTATGGTGCTGTTGCTGAGCGTGTTGTTGCTGCTGCTGCTGCTGAGCGTGATGCGAGTGATGATGCTGCAGTTGCTGCTGGGCTGCGGCGACGGCAGCTGCATGTTGTTGCTGTGCATGCTGCTGTTGCAATTGCTGCTGCTGTTGCTGCTGTTGCTGCTGCACATGCTGCTGCTGTTGCACATGTTGCTGTTGATGGTGCAGTGCCGCTGTCTGCTGCTGTTGCTGTTGCTGTTGCAAGCTCCACGCATTGGCTGCAGCCGCTGCTGCTGCTGCTGCTGAAGATCCGCCGTTGCTGCTCTTGCCCGAGTCATTGCTGCTGACGCTGCTGCGGTGGTTGTCCAGCGTTGTTGCTGAGCCCGACATGCTGCCGTCGTTGCCGCTGTCGCTGTTGCCGCCACTGCTGCTGCTGCTGTTGCCGTTGCCATTACCGTTACCGTTACCGTTGCCACTCGAGCTGTTCCTGCCACTGCTGCTGTTGTTGTTGCCGCTGTTGCTGGCCACCGCTGCTGCCGCTGCCACCTGCGAGTTGAGTTGCTGGAAGTACTGCGTCAGCGTCACATTCGCGTGGTCTTGAGTGAAGAAACTCGCGCACGAATTCGCATCGGACGACATGTTGTTTCACTGTGTTGCAACACTGTTCGAATTCGAATTGAAGTCTGTTGTCGTTATCACTGAGGGTGTTCTAGATGCTTCGCTTATAGCGTTGTTTGTTTAGGTTGCCACGTCCTTGTGGTTGGCGTGGTTGTATTTGCTGCACAGACTAAGATACTTTGAACAGCGTCTTAAAGTTGTGCGCATTTTCAATTAACAATTAACTAGCATTCGTATTTTTCCAAACACTTCTTTTTGTTTTGTATTGTTTCAACTGTTTATGTTTACGGATCGATTAATTATCGTTTTTGGAGTTGGACATATCTAGAAGAATGTTGCTTTCATTTTGAAAATGCAGCGATTAGTTGAGTGCATGATTTCGACTTTGATAAGGAGGCTAGCCATGACGAATGATCGGGCAATTGATAATACAAATGATCACAATCACATTGTTAATAATGATGGTGATAGTGATAGTGATGAGAGTTTCATGTCTTTGTTTTGTACAACTGTGACTGTGGTTATGACTTGGAGAGTGAGTAGAGTGTTAGAATGAATATTAATTTTCTTTCACTTTTTGCTCTTTTTAATGCTGATGAGTTGTGTTTTCTATTTTCATTCTTGGCTATGGCGATAAGGAATAAGAAAAGGCATTGTTTCTATACATATTTCTTAATCATTTTCTTTGCTCTGCGCTCTTTACTCTTTGCTCTATTTTTTTGCACTTGGTTCAATTAGTAGTTTTCTTTTTGTTTCTCTTTGCTGGGAATTTACAAGCACTAAGTGTACTTACTCATCAACGGAATTACAACAATTATGAATTATTTTTAGTAGATGCGAAATCAATTAAAATATATCTTTCTTTTCCACCTCTGGCAATACCTTTTCCTATTCGCAAACGTTTTATATTTAACGAGAAAATGCAAAAAAGTCGTTGCTAGAATTGTTGATGATTTTATTGATGATCTTCAGTGTGGTTTGGTGGAGAATTGTTGTAATAATTAAAATAAAATTAAACTGATTGAAATTAGATCCGTAACTTTGGCGATGCTGCTTGCATTTCACATAGGGCACTCTATATCGTATATCGTATATTGTATATTGTATATCGCATACAACGTATATTGTTTAGCCAATTATGGAAACTGTGTTTTTTTTTTTTATAGCCAACTACTTTGTTAACTGCTTAGGCAAACACACAAACACTTTTCACAATTGTTGCTTTTGTTTGAAACACTTGAACTATTATTTCCACACATATAGAATAGCCAACTACGTATTCGTATGCAAATATGTATCTCTTATAGATTTTTCTATTTTTTTTTTTTTTTTTTTGCTTTGCACTTTGTGTGCGCAGTTGCCTTTAGTACTTTGCAACGAAAACCTTTCGTTGACTTTTATTTACTACGCATATAGGAGACATATATTTGTGTAATAATTTTTATTCCACTCGAAATAATACACTTTCCACTAGTATCGATAGGTGACTATCTTCAATGATACTCGTATTTGCGAAATTTCCGAAAAATGTTTTTTACTGTTGTTCACGTTAGAATCGCACGCGCAGTTGACGACAGCGACGACACGACGATTTCGACATGAGAACGCGATGCAACCGAATGCCGGCCACAGCCGAGCCTCAGCCTCAGCCCTGTCAGGCAGCGCACTCGGCGCAGCTGCCGTTGACGCCGACCGCGCTGTCCGCAGCTCCAGCGCCAACGGCAGCGGCCACAAACACCTATGAGACTAACGACGGGCTACAGGCGGCGGGGACGGGCGACGGACGATGGGCGACATGCGATAAAGTCGCCAGCGAAAATTGCAATTTTCTGCAAGTAAGTAGAAAAAGTTGAGCTCTAACCAAAACTTACATAAGATGAGAGCAACTTGTAGCTTGGAGCCGCAATTATGGCAACTGCTTATGGCCAAATCTCGCTGATAGCACAGTGCGCAAAATGCAGCAAAACATTCACAGAATGCATAAATAAATAATTGCGAATAAAAAATATCAAAAGCGAGCGAGAGAGATATGCAAGGCGACACTAGCGTGGACTGCGCAGTTGTAGCTAAGTGAGCAAGAGCAGTGACTGAGACAGCGACAGCGACTGTGACAGCGGCTGCGGCTGCGACTGCGACTGCGACTGCGACAGCGGCGACAAAGTCACGCGGATTCCAGTATGACCCAAAGCCCAACGTCTAGCAACGTTCTAAGCACGTGTTGCGAACACACCGGGAACACACACACTCAGGCACACCCTCGTCAACACACAAATGCGCACAGCTGAGAGTGAAAGACAGAGAGACAGCGACAAACACATGGACAGCGACGGGCACGTTGAACGTACATTACATTCGGCATACTTAGAGATACGGATACAGATACAAGCACACAATCTGTGTGTGTGTATGCAAGCTTGTTAGCGTTTTGCAGTTTTTTCGATTTGTGCGAATTTGATGCGACGTTCTTTCTACCTGGTTACAGTTAGAGAAGTGCAGAAAAGCTGCCCCGTCTCCCAAAGCTCTTCTTCCGATTCCTGCTCTAATTGTTACCTTGCTTATTGTTGTCGCCATAGCTGTTGCTGTTGCTGTTGCAAGAACTGATTAAAGTATCGATGACAAGCCGCTTTGTGGCAACAGTGCCAATTAATTTGCTTGCAACACGTGACGTATGCGTAATTACACCGGAGTACGGAAATCTCCTCCCTGCAGACAGAATCGGGTTGCTCTGACAACCTCTGAAGGGCACACAAACGCAAACAACATGCCCAAGCAATACACAGGCCGCGAAACGTGAATCAGACATTGGCGGCAATTACCGACTGTTAAAATTCATAAGCTGCACATAATTCCAGAAAATTTCTAAAATGCATTTCTCAAGTGCAATTAAATTTACATTTAATTTGCAAAAAGACGTCGGCAATTTTTCAGTCTATTTATAATGCTTTTAACAGTTATTAGCTTGATTAGGATCTTAACATTTATCTAACTATTTAATTTTCATCCACAAAATACGCTGCAATCCCATTGGAGCTTTCATGGAGCTGGCTATTTTTAACAATCAAAACAAGCAAACAAATCTAAACTCTGCCCTGTCCCCAGATTATGCTTGTGGCCGGCTTAACTGGTTCCCCATCCCCCCACCATCGAAGCTGAAGCGCATCAACAAACGACATTAAGCATACGCCCCGTGATGCGTTTATTTTAAAACACACAAAGCGCAATAAATACACGGCACGGCAACAAGTCGTGTTCGTGTTTTTGTCGAATTCCATTTTAAGCACTCGGCTCCTGCCAATTGCCAATTGGAAAGGATCCCGCAGCGCTGGCTGCGTTCGCTGTGATTGGCGCAGCTGCCTCGTGAGTGCTGAGACCCAATCAGAGCAACAGGCGCTGGCAACTGTTGCGGCCCTACGTCGCAGTCGCAGCCACAGTCGCTGTTGGTGCAAGCAGCGCAAGCGAAGCGACAAACTGCTTCGACGACGACGCTGTCGCTGTCGTTGTCAGGTTTTCTATTTGTTTTGCTTTCAGTTGTTCGGCTTTGTTGTTGCGTTATCACGTTTTGCTACCACGTGCGCCGACCCCTGTTCTATGCTTGTGTGCGTGTGTGTGAGTGTGAGAGTGTCTGTGTGAGTGCTTTTGATTATACACAGACACGGGAACACACAAACACAGACGTTTGGACGTGGAGTGGCGCTTGGCTCGCAATGAATGAGCGTTCGCTAGTGAGCGAGAGAGAACAAAACAAACGTGCCAATGCGATAGAGAGCACAGAGCGGAAAAGAGCGTCGACAATATTCTGAGAAGACAAACAACAGCAAGTACAGCAAGTAGACGGCTGCTGCGGCGACTGTTTGTCGTTTTATAAATAGCAAAATTGGAGGCAATGGAAATGCAGTCGAGCACAGAGCAGGCACACACACGCAAGCGGCCTCAATGAGTGTGGCTCACACACACACATCACAATTGCAAACAAAAAGTTGCGCTTGATGAAAATCGAAATAAATGCTTGCAAAAATATACATCGAAGACCTGCAAATAGAAACGTAAAGCGTAAGTTTCCAGTCTCCCCCTCTCGCTGTTTCACTCCTCTCTCTCTCTCTCTCTCTAGCTCAATTGCTCGTCTTTATTAGTGACTTGACAAAGTAAACAAAATAATTGTTGTTACAAACCGACTGTAAACTGAGCGGGGAGGCGAGGAGTAAAGTGAAGCTAGCTGTTGATCGATTTATTTGTTACAATTTCACAACTTTTGTTCACAGTTTAATTGAAAAGCAGCTGCTTAATTGCCACACACACACACATGAGATCGGTATTTGAGGGGAATAGTTCTGTGAGGTCGTTGTAGATAGCCATGATTGTCGTAAACCAGCTTAGCTGTCGAGCAATAAATATGCAAAACGACTTAACGTTTTTATGACCCCCACAAATTATAATCATTATCCAGTTGACCCAGTTATATTTGAGCACTTACTTATTGTTTACCCAGTCCAGACACTGCAGTTAGGAAATTAAATACAAAGTAATTCGAGAAATCTAAGTTCCACAAAAAAAGGATTGATTCCACTAAAAATTCAATATCAAAACTTGTATTTTATTGATTTATATTAATTGTATTCCTTGCCCAAACTCAAGCACCAGCAATTATATCGAACTTGAATATCAAGAATTTTAATTGTAAGAAATTATTTCACATAATATTTTTATTGTAATTCCTGAAAACTCAATTCCTGTTGATTCAGTAATTTCTGTTTTACTCTTGAGCAAGTGTTTATTAATTTCGAATTACAGAAAATAATAAAACCTATCTTAAACTCGATTGTTGCTTCACTTGAAATAGAGTATTCCCGATGGCGTCAAAAAAATTGTTATTCGCCCATAACTTGTAGTGTGGACTATTCATATGCTAATCGGGAGCACAGTTGTCATAATCTCAAAACAATTTGGTCTCGGACAATCTATGCAAATACCGTTAGATGGCTCATAAATTGCCACGTGCTGGTTTTATTTTATGGCCATTAACATTCATATTTGAATATGTGTGTCTATGAATGTGATTCTAGTCGTATGAACTTTGAGTGCCAAACAAGTCCCATCCATACGAGAATTTGTTCAAATATCTACTAAATATGAGCAAAACAATTTGCTCGCTTATCGTCAACCGGTTCCGGTAAGATATCTGATATCTGATAAGAAGGGACAGTGCAGCATACAACAATAAAAAAATGAGGGAGGGGTTGCGATTAAAGTGGTGCAAAGTTGAACTTTGTCATCGGATATCAATTTACGTAAATGCTGCTAAGACGAAGTGCCAACTTTGCCCGAATTCGGAGCAATAATTAACAGAGCTACTGTCGACCATGCTCGACTCTTAGATACCCGATACGCGATTTAATTTTTTTTTTTTTAATGTCAGACAGAGAGACAGACAAGGCATAGACGTAGATACATTTAATATTTCAAACTATTTTTGCAAAACGTATTTATGTTAACTGAATTTTCATAGATGTGACTGCAATTGTTTTTCTTCCTATCTGAGACATTTTCGGCTGCCCCAAAGTTATCATACTCTTATCGACAGAAGTTAACGGGTACTGTTTGAGTTGGCTAATCAAATCGTCGTTCGGGATTTGCCTGGGAGTTGCAATTGGACGCGGGACAAGGGCAAAACAAGAAAAACAATGCCAAAAAGAAACCGCAAGGGCAACAGTTGTTCGCTGCTGACGTCGTTGGGGGTATATGTATGGGTGAGTCGACACACTGCGCAAACATGTGACTGTGAGCGAGAATAAGACACAGAAACAGAAGCAGTGAAGGAGAAACAACCAAAACAACGAGAACGAAACATTTCATAGCAAATTGTTGTCGTAGGCAACAAAAATTGAAATTAATTGCAGTGCTCAAGTGTCGAGTGGTCAGCGAGTGAGGGGCAACAAGCGCGAGAGGGGGAAACTGAGGCGTTTATTAAGCGCTGCGCACGTGTTGCAGCCAACGGTGCGGACAGTGGAGCCAGGTAAGCGGCGTAAGCGGAAACGGGATGCGCAACCGACGCGCCAGACAAGTTGCCTACAGCATGTGAGCAACAGAACGTGAGAGCAAGAGAGAGCACCGTGCGAGAGAGCGCCGAGCGGCAAAGCTCCAAAGCGCAAGCTTTTGCTGCAAGTGCATCGAAAAACCGCCAGAGGGCGCTGCATGCTCAAAGCTTTGTGTTGCCAGTGTTGCGTGCGCAATGCGCACTCAACATAGTAGCAAAAGTAGTAAATGTGAAATACAAAATTAATATTTCACTAACGCAATGGGAACTTTCAATACGTTTGCTGTCTGGCTTAGCTTATCAGCTAAATTTGTGTTTTAATTAAACGTATTTGTCAATGTGATTGATTAGAATTTCAGTCTCAATGGGAAATGTTTTTCCAACAACCCTCAGACGTTAATTTTCCACTTGGCTTCCGTTAGCAACAATACAAAGTACAATTCATTCAAATACTAATTGGAGTGAAAACATTGCTGTCTCTTAATTGTGCGTATTTTTCGCGTCCTATCTCTTTCTCTCCTTCCCTCTCTCTTTCTCCCTCTCTCAGCGTTATAAATAAATCCAAAATTTTGTAATATATTCATTCACAAAAATACTAAGCTGATATAAAGGGAAAGAAGTTGAGAGCGAGAAAGCCAATGAATGAATTTTGTTGCCAGTTACCGCCGCAAGAGGGCAGCACAAACGAGTCGCATTTGAACATCGAGTCTGGTTTGAGCGCGTGGCTCATTTGAATTCTATCCTCATCAAACTGGTATCAAAGTGGCAGACGAGGGGGGTTTTCCAGTTGCTCATTGTCTGCCTATCAAAGCGTAGAAATTTAAACAATTGTCTTCAATAAACACAGACTGAAGATTGACCTTATGACGCCAATGTAATTGTCCCGCAAGAGGCAAACTTGCCACCTGCTAATCACAATAAAACGTTTATGAAGCGAGCGAGTGGCGAGGTGAAACGAGAAAGGGATAAGCAAGTGTTCGCCGTCTTTTATCTTTCGATTGCGTATGTTTTTCGTGTATTTGGGATTATTGCCTATGATTTATAGTGTCTGAAATATTCGTATTGGTATTGGTAACTAAACAACATGCTCTCTGCTACACTGAGAAAAAAAACTCAGCTGCTTGGAATACTGTTTGTGTATATGCAAATAATTTGTAGTTATTTGTTTGTAAGACTTGCCAAGTGAAATTTGTATTTGCTAATAACATTTCAGCACTGAAAATTCTTGAAGTGAATTTAAGATCGCCATTTTGTTCCTGCATATAGATGGTATTATATATAACCGCAAATATTTCCGAGTTCTCGTGTCGAACAAGTACGTGAGTTATGCGTGGATTTTTACTAATTTTCCGACACTTTTCGCCACAAAATGTTCGCGATACTTGTCTCTGACAGTTCTAAAAATGTGTGTAAGCATCTATAAGTATTACTTGAAGTACCCAAGGCGAAAATCAAAGGCACGTTTCGAGTTTCACTTTCAATAATTTGGACACAAATTAAAAAGTCCCGGCGATCGTTCGCTCGGTGTTTGCGAGCTATCTATTTTTTTTTATTTTGCTTCCGTTCTACATGGAAATTAACCCGAGCGGCAAGCAGCTGCCCCAAAATTATGTAACCGCTTTTTCTAATTGCCGCAGCGCCATTCGCATGTGAAACTACTTCGAACTAGTAATTCTCTATGCTTTATGAATGCAACCCTCCCTCTCTCTACACTCCCCCTTCCCTGCCCCTCGTCCGACTACTCTTTCGTCTGTCAACCGTTGATGTTCATGTGTCTGACTGGCGTTAATTGAGCTGCTTATTGTTGTTGGTATTGTCTGATGTGCGCTGTGTTCTATGGGCTGAAATTATTGTTGTATCAGACAACAACTGATGCGAGTGTTAATTAATAATAAGTCGTCTTTCGAGTCTAGACATAGGGCGGTAGGAAATATGCATTCAAACTGGACGCCAGAATGTACGGGCATCTTGCAGTCGACAGTCAACTTTAATTGTGAATGAATGACTAGAAGCATTTTAATAATGCATAATGATACCTCTAATGATTCACAGCTTTTTTTCTTACTGTCAATTGGTGTTTTTGTATTTCAATCATTTCAATTATTTCAATCACAGAAATATACTTTAGTTACAGACTTCTTATTTTCCCAATCCTATACAAATAAATATATATTCTCCGTTCATCTTCATTTACGAGCTATCCGGATAATGTGATTAAATCGAAAGTCTTGTTTTCCCCGCTCGCTTTGGCCCACTTATCAAACTAGAAAGAAAAGTTTTCTTTGCTTGACACTTGCAAATGCGCTTATTTAATTAAATTGTCGCACATTTTTCATGCAGCCAAAAAAAGTTTCGCAGACGAATTGCAAAATTTGCCAACGAAAGGATAAATTCTGATTGTAAAACTTACTCACCCGCAACCAATTGCCTTATATATATATATATATATATATATGTATATATCTATGCTATATAGTGTAGAAGTAGAAGAGGCAACTCACCTGCAATGAGAAAGGCAAATAGACAAATTGAAATTAATAAAAATTAATAGAATCTCTAGGCACATACAAGAATATACACATTTACAAATAAAAGCCGACCACAGAGACACAGTCCACAAATGCAAAGACATCTGTTCTTCATACTTTTGGCCTTTTTGCTGTTTACAGTTTACAGTTTTCAATTTTCTGTTTTTTCCTCTGCTCTATGTACAATTTGGGCAATTAAAAGTACAAATTTAATAAGCAGAACACACACAAGACTCTTGTGTTCACAGTCGCAATTCTTGTAGAGCTTATAGCTGCATCTCTGCCCTTCTGCCTTCCCCGCATGTCTGTTGTCTGTTGATCAAACATCAAAAGTCATTCTGACCAGGGAGACAACGATGGCCTGAGGTGATGCAGGACCACGGGAAGGCGACAAAATTCATTATGGAAAACACACAAATATCAGCAAGTTGCCTTTTTGTGCAGTACTTATAGACGGGCGACTGAGAAGCTGCAACGTACACTGCAAAAAACTCAAGGCAGCTCAACAGAACCAATGTAGAAATTACTTCAATATGCAGTCACTGAATCGAGGCTATCAGTGACCCTCAGCCCTTCTTTCGCCTGTCAATCTATGTCTACTAACTACTCAATTAGTTTTTAAGGCTGTCAACTGATGCAACTTTGTAAACATGTTTCCCATGCTTAAGCTTGCCAAATCGGAAGAGTACATCATATAGCTGTCACAGGAATGACATTTCAACGCAATGTACAATATAAGCAATAGGTAGTCTGCCGTACAAATTTGGCTCAAATAATGTATGGAATATTCAAATGCCAACAAACAGACTGAATAAATGAGCGATATATTTGGTAATCAACTACAATAGAAAAGGCACTAAATTAAATGGTCATAATTAACAAAATAATTTGTTTTCTAGTCTTCAGTTTTAAGTTTAAAGTTTTTCTCGCTGTGTTCGAAGAGAAACGGATGTGCCGCATACATCAGCAGCTATACCCAGCTCCCCGCTCTCCCACTCTTTCAATCTGTCGCTCTCTTTGTCTCTCTCTGGCTTGCTCTGAAAGTGGAAATGGCAAAAGGAAAGCAATCATTTGAAAATGCCGTCCACTGTGCCAAAATTTCGGCAGTTCGTCCGAGACACAAGCGATATTTCAGCGCGAAATTTGTCGAGCTGTTCGTCTCTAGCTTTTTGACACTTTCGCATCGATGGCAGGGCAGAACGGCAATGGCAACAGCTATGCAGTTTCGGCACTTTAGTGCCAAGTAATTAACACCTTTAGTGCAATAGTTAATCATAATAATAATTTAGTTTTATTGGTCACAGACCCTGACACTTCCCAAAGGCCAAAACGAACTGCATTTTTATTGATTTAGCTGAAAACTGAACTCGGTTTTATTGGCTCATTAAGTGTGCAAACATTTGGCCAACTGCTCGACGCTCCCTACCTCCATGCCCCCTTTCCCCGCACAGTTTCCCCGTCTCTACGTACAGATCACGCATACGACCCATTAGCTGGCAGTCTCCCTGTTTTTGTGTTTGTGTTTTTTGTTTAGCTTGGCATCTTACAACTTGGCACATTAATAACTCATAACAACAGCGAAATGATGGATTCCAATCATGCCAGACATGTTGCGCGAACGATCAAAGCAAAAATGCGCCAAATGTTGGCAAACAAAAGCCAAACATGTATGCAAAAATATTCAAAAGAGAGCGTAAACGTTTACAGAGCTGCTCGATGTTAAATAAGTTTGCATGTTAAGTGACTCCCCAGTTATGTTAACTGGCAAGAACTGGCACTGAAGAATTGCTTTCGTAGCACTCAGGCTGCTTATATGTCCCACTTTCTGTGAACCAACTAGCATAATTTTGCACAATTACAATTGACAGTTAATTCCATCAGGATGTGCAAACTTGGCATCCCACTTTAATTAACAACAATAACAATTTCTTGGCCAGCTCAATGACCCCCTCTGCACATTTGACCACTTGCCTGCATTTTGTTAGCATTTTCCGGCCACTAACCGCAACTTAATTGAAATGAAAACCGAAAATTTTAATGAAGCTGTCATTAGTGGGATGATAGACGAGTGGCAGCAGCTGGGGACGTCAATTGCAAGTTGCTACCCATTCTTTTCTATTTCCCATTAACCATGCCATCTCCAATCGCTCGTTGCCCTCTTGCTCTCACTGCGAGATAGAATCTTGCCCACTTTTTCTGTTTTTTAAGTGCTTTTGCATTTTTTTTGAGCATTGTCGTTGCAGTTGCTGCTTAAGAGTTTTTTCATTTCAATGAAATGAGTATGGCACCGTCTGCTGCAGTCAGTCCCCATCCCCCACGGTCTCCTTCTTCCCCCGCCCACTCCTGACAGCCGTGAATTGACGATTGCCGCTCGACGCTTTCATCAAATGCAAAGTATTCGCAGTTTCCCTTGTTGCCTTGCACACACTTTCGTGCACTTTCTGCAGCAATTTTTCGCTTTCTTCCCTATGCGGCATACCCTGTAAAATGTGGCGTACTAGGTGTAGAGTATGTGCCACGGAAAAACGCTCAAATGGATCAGTTTCTCTTGTTTACACAAGTAATTTAATTTGTAATTTTTAATTTATATTTGTATTGTTATGCTAAAATATAATCATATTTAATCATATTAAAATATCTGTAGAGCGAGATGAACAGCTGACAGCTGAAAAGCAGACATATTTAATCATCGTCAAATACTGCATTGATTTAATATATATAAACAATCAATATGACATGTATTTAAATTATTCAGGTGTTCTTTTCTCTCTAGACAGCTTATTAATGAATGTTCTCGAAACCAAAATTATAAAATATTTGGAATCACATTTATTTAGAATTATTTCAGCCTCATTACAGAGCATTTTCATAGTTTAGATATTTAAATTTTAGCCTCCCTGCTCTTATGTACTACAATTTTCCTTTCGACAAACTCAACACTCGTGCTCAATGCAAGTGTTGTTCTCTGATGTGTGTTCTAGTGGGGAGGCACTGTGAGGCAGTAGCACACATTATTTTAGGGTTAAACGCACCTCAATTTCAATTAGAGCGACTTTACCTGTTCAGCTGCAGTAATTAACCGACAGGCGAAGCTTCCTTTTTGATGGTCTCTCATTTGTTGTTTCTGTTTGGTTTTCATGTTTTTATTTATAACAAATTAAGTCAATTCTGGCAGCTTCCGCAACTGCGTGATGTTGTTGTTGGCATAAATTAAGGCTTGCCCCCGCCCACCGCACTTCACCCCTCGTCGGCTGGCAGCCGGCACTTAGCTCTTGGCTCTTGCCTGGCAACGTGTTAATTGAATAAAAAGTGTAGCATGTGGTAGCAACTAGAGGGCAAGAGCGACGCGACGGCGGGACGGGGGAGGGCTGGCGGTGTTCATGGCAACAAACTTGCAGCAGCCACTAGCCACTGTGAAACACTATGAAAATAGTTGGGCACGCTTTCGGCTTTGAAGTGCTACTCTCATTGTTGCTGCTCGAGCTGCTTGCCAGCTGCGCCCAACAACAACAACTACAACAACACTTGCTCTCAGTCATCTTGTCATGCTCTAAGTGTGTTCGGTGTGTGTGTGTGTGTGTGTCTATCTTTGAGCTTTACTCGGGGAGATGCTGCTCGGTATCCATATCTCGTATTTGCCGTGTGTATCTAATAAACGCAAATTGACTAGTGCTCAGCTGCTGCCAGCTGAGGGCGAGGGGAAGAGGGGCGTCGGGGTTACAGCCGGTTGCCAGCTCGTGACACTTTAATCTGCCGGATAAGTTAAATAGGCAAAAGTAGCGTATTAGATCACAAAGCACACCGAGCACACTCTGGACTCTGTTACAGCCAGCGATGATGATGTTGCAGTTGTTGCTGTTGTTGGTGCTCTATTAAGTAAGCAATGACTAGCATGAGCTGGGCTATGATCTAAGCGTCGGCTAATGCAGCAAATCATTTTTAGTTACGAGGTGTCAAAAATTGCACCAACAATTGTTTGAGCACTCTACACAGTTTCGAGTAGTCAACCGAGCTAAATTAATATTTGGTAAAGAAAATCGAGGTAAGGAAAACACTGAAGCAGGGGGAATAAATATAAATATCTATAAAAAATAACAATTGTGTCGCTGATAACTCAGAACAACAGCTTACAGCCAACTGTTGGCCTAACTAATAATCTGTTAGCTGGCACTAACAGCTGTTAGATCGTTGCAGACAATGTTAACTCCATTGATAACATAATATAAACGTTTAATCTTCATAGTCTGTCTGTTAGCAATCAACTCGCTCTCTTAGAACCTCGCTGTTAACAGTCATTAACAATAACAGAAACACTGCAACTGTTAGTGAAAGTAGCCATGTTATTAATTATCTGTTGATCTATTTAATCACTTCTCCTCTCTCCTGTGCGTTTATCGAATAGAAATTAAATTTATTTCATTTGCCATTGCGATTACAAAACTGACCCAATACGCTAGCCATTAGGCACTCGCAGCTGGCCAACGAACCGTTCGGGGCAATCAAAATGTCTTGGCTTATCAGTGTGGCTACGGGCAGCTATGCAGTGCCATCGATGCCACAGAGCGATTCGACTCAACCCGACTCGACTCGAGCACAGGTAGTGTTATTTATAACCTTTTGCTCAGTTCCACGAATGGAGTGGATAGTGTGAATAGCATGCCAAGTGCAATAAATTACACAACATGACGGCTAGAAAACCCCTTCGCCTGAGCTCTAAAAAAGCGACATGATAAAAAACAACATTGTAAGCCAGAGATACGAAAAAGGGACTAGATTGGTGAGTAGACGCAGGGGACGGGAGGTCAGGTGGACAGATTGTTGTCTAGTGCGAACGCCACCTGCAAATAAATTGCCATTAAATGTGAGCAAATGAATCAGTGAGTGACAACCACATATTCATATGAAGGCAAAAATCTAAAGCAAATGTTGGCAATCTTAAATTGACAAAAATATTTAAAGTACTAAAGCTGCAAAATCTTGTATGCTATGTTGTGGAATTCTCAATCCAAATGAAAACTGTAACCAACTGTGGACTCTTTTGATGTTGGTCAGTCAGTCAATCAGTCAGTCAGCCAGTCAGCAAATGGCATTTCATAGATATTAGCTAGCGAATTGTAATCGCTGGCAATTAAATATAATTTATTAAGTGCATTATTTGTGAATCTGCTTTTATTTTCGTCAAATTTGTACGCAAACTTGTTGTCATTTCAATAATCCCCGTTGTTGTTGTTGTTTCTGGCACTTCTACTTTCTATAACAACACGGCCGACTAACTGGCTGCCTCTGTTCTCTTCCTCTGCGCGTCTCTTCGCGTCTCTGCTTCGCTATTTGTGTTTTCATTCTGGTTCATTTGGATTCGATTCGTTTTGTTTCGTTTTCATTTGCAGTCGCATTTATTGGCACCATGCCAGGCAATCTCCTGTCATTGTATAATGTCCATATCACACATAAACATACATATATAAATATATATGGATGTTTATCCATACTCACACACACACACACTCTCACTTATACTTATACGAGTATGCTTACTGATGATGACTCTAATCAAGACAATAAAAATAAATACTACATGATATTTGATTGCTCGGCCTTTAGCCGAAATTCTCGCTCATATTTATCGCCGCATATTTTCCATATTATTTATAAATTCATACATATTTTTAAATGCTCTTTTACTGTTCTTGCTGCTGATGCTTCTGCTGCTGTTGCTTCAGCGTTTGCCGTTAGTTTTCGCTTGTTGGTCAACTTTGTGTAAGCATTTCGCTCATAAATTCCATAATATATCAACTTTGCGCTGTCTATTCTTAATTTTTATGACCAAGTTATAGCCGGCGCGCTGACATATATTTCGTGTGGGATTAGGGACAACATAACCGCTATATCTGCATATAGAACTCAGGGACATTCATTCGCTCTTTACGTAGATACGCAGATTGTGAAAGTTTTATGTGATTTCGCTTGGATATTTATTATGACCGCACTTAATTTATCGTCCAAAATATGGGTGAGGTTCAAGGAATGTCACTCACTCTCTGCGCTAATTATAGCAAAGAATGCAAACATTCACAACCCTTCTGCTTCTCGAGCTCTTTTAATAAGCTCGATTAACAAATGCTTAATGAGCGCCAATTAAAGTTCAAGGCACTCGACATTTAACATGCTTAGCATACATTCGGGGCCACAGCTCCTGTTTAAACTGAGCTCTTAGTCGCGCCACAAAAAAAAAGGAAATGCCGTTTGTTATGCGCCGGCAATGCGATTGTGAATCAGACTCTGGCATTCATTCAGCTTGGCGACTATCTTATCAACGGCCTTGAGCGCCTGCTGCGCTGTGCTTCGGTGTTTTATAGCAGGCTCATAAAGCATTCAAATGGCTGATAGGCAATTGCGCTGATTTGGGCTGATGGGTTGAAGGGGATGTTGTGGTGATGGGGTGGCAGCCAATGTGGCATGCCACCGCCGCCTGCAAACAGCGTGCACATGACTCGAGGGACGACGCCTCGTGACGTTGCAGCTGGCGAGAATGTGACTCAAAAGAGCGAATCGCGGATGGGGGAAAGACAAATGTCAATGAGCCAACTGAAAATAAAAGCGACGCCAAAAACTGGGAAAAGCCAAAGCCGAAGACGGCAAATCGAAAAAGCCACAACACAATTAGACAAAAATGCTGCTAAATTTAATTTTCGAGCACGAAAATGGCCAAAACCAATACCTTTAACTGGGCTAACGCTGCCGCTGCCGCTGTCACTGCGATTGTAATTGTCACTTGTCGTTGTGGTGGAAAAATACCACAGAGGAGAAGCGCGAAAAGCGCCGCAAAAGCATTAGAAATAAAAACAAAAAACACAAATAAAACTAACAAAAAGCAAATCAACAACAGCGAAACGAACAAGAAAATTAAAAGAAAAATAAGAAGAAATCGCAAAGAAAAAACAAATCGTTTGGATTTCGCACAAAAATGTATGAGAAATGAGAAATGGATGACGTCTAAATGTGCTTGAAGGTTGCGACAAATGGCAGGGCAGTCGTCGAGTGAAGGGAGTGGCAGAGATGGGCGGGGAGAGGAAGGGGTGTAATCTATTAGAAATTCAGGATAGAACGGGAAAGTTGAAACATTAGCGATAGAATACTAAAAGCTCTCTGCGATTCGGTTTTGTTTCCAGCTACGTATACGTAATACAAATCTATGTGTGTGTGTGTGTGTGCTTGCCACGCCCACACTGAAGGCAGAGCTGAGTCATTCATAATTTTCATAGCACACATTTGCAATTTGCATTGCATTCTCTTTGCACTCCTCTCGACTACTGCCGCAATTAGGCCAAACTTTTGAGTGGGCCGGTTGACTTTTGATCATTGGCCCGGCTAGAGGAAAAAAAAGCGCAACAAAAGGTCCTTCGCAGCAGGCAGGCAGGACCCAAGGTGTAGCCTGCCACACACACACACACACACACACACACACAGCCACTAGTACACTCCCAAACACAGACACACACACATTCGCATTAATAGCTAGGTAGCATTTTATAGGTTTGTGCATTGCTTTTGGCCACGTTCCAAGGCGTCTGCCATCTTGATAAAGTGTTGGCCAAAAAATGTACGCCACATTAGTGGCAGACGACAAAGTCGTCCACGACCACGACGACGAGGGGGGAGGAAAAGGGGAAGGGGAGATAAACGTTGGCAGGCAGCAACTAAAGCCACAATCCGTTTGTGCGACGCTGTGGCAATGTGTGAGTTACTTAAAGAAATAGAAATGTCATTTAACACAACGAGCACGAGAAATCAGCAACAACAACAACAACTAGTTGGGGAATGGGCCAGGCGAAATGTCAAGCGAATGCAGCCACAAAACTAATTGCAAAACGACTAAAAGCAAATGAAAAGCCAACTAACTTAATGATCCCCAGCTGCATGCCTTCTCCTCGCTCGTTGCCTTTAGTCCTCGAGCCCCTGAGCCCGCCTTTATCTTTGGCATTTTGGACAAATTGTTTTGTAATCGGGCACAACATTTAGCTGCATATTTCATAAACACCAGCCAGCATTGTTGCCCTGTTGTGCTCATGGGGCATTCGTCAATTATGCAGCCCGGACAAAGCCACAAAGACGCAGGCACAACAATTGACAATGTCTGTGGGCCATCTTTCAGTGATGGCCACAATCCATTTGGCTCGCATGTCGCAGGACTTGGCCATAAGCTCATGAATAATTCATTTGCCGCTCACTTTTCAATGAAAAGTCGCACTAGCTCAGACGCACATCACGTATACGTCCAGTTTGCATGCACACGACACGAGTAGCTTCGGCTTCGGACTAATGACAGTTTCGACATGTGGACACATGATACAAATGAGTTTTCAGAAGCGGCAAAAACAATGGCAGGTAAACAAAGTCGACTGGGATCGATAAACTTGTAAGTGAATCGTCTTCAACGTTTCAAATAAATCAATTGCCGTCAATGGTTGAGTTGTAATTATGATCTGTCTTTAAAGTTTCAGCTCGCCGACTGTTTTTCCTGTTCGTATTTCATTTCAGCAGTAAATTCGATTGTTTTGCCTTCGTCCTAAGCACCATAATCGTTTGTTTATAGTCTGCAGTCTGGTCAGCTTTCAATTAAATAAACTATCGCCTAAATGCTGCCTGCTCGCAATCCCACAAAAGTAGCCCAAAAGATCCGCCTTCAACTCGGCAGCAGACAGAAATACACAAAACGGTTTGCAAAGCCTCCAATTTTGAAGGCAGCAGCTGATTTATGTGCTCTTTTATCGTAAACATTATCGATAAAGCTCACTCATCGAATATATATATATGTACATTTAGAAGATTATTTATATATAGCCCTCGCAGTCGCAATTGTTAATTGTTTGTGTAAAAGAGTCGCTTTGACAAACGAGCGCAAAAGCAAACAATGCGAAATTTGACAGCAGCAAAATGCCAGTGTATATAGAAAAGTAATACGAGTAATACGATATCCGACGCTGGTCCACTACCCTATCAATATATATTGACTTGTCTATAAACGCAATTCCTAAAAGTGCTAATCGTGGTCACCATAAAACACACAATTGTTTCGCCAAATGAAAGCGAATCATTCAGTCGGCTGTCGACCCATTTATTACCAGTTGCCACGCCCCTGATTGAGTGTGTTATCAGGGGTGAGCATTCAATAAGCCGAAGAAAGCCGCATATCGTTCGATTCCTTAACGCTTACTGCTGCAATTTTAATTCATTCGCAATACTCTTTTCCGGTTGAACAAATACTTTATTTTATCAGCGTGCTCGACTATGCGAATACCCTTTTCAATCGAGGGTATGCGGGCTATGAGCATAAAAACATCAGCGAGCTGCTAATTGATGCGTCTTCTGCCAACTATTTGAAAACAATTCAAAGTTGCGTCAGCAGAAGCTAAACGAAATGAAAAGAACTAAAATGTATACATCTACATCTACATCTACATATATATCTATCTATAGGGAGCATCTACACACGCATACACGCACACACGCAAATTATTGTACATATTTCATGTACAGACTCAAAATTCTATTGTACACAAAATATTTGGCAATTAAAAAAAAACCGAAAGCAGTCGAGTTCTCGCAGCAGAAGAAAAGAATTGAAAATGAAAATTTTAAATGAATTTTAAGGTAAATTAGCTGCGTGGGCGTGGATCATGAGAACAGACGCACAAACGAAGACAACAACAGAAGCAGCAGCAGCAGCAGCAGCAGCAGCAACGGGGTGATGGATGGATGGAGGGGCATCGAATGGGACGAAGAAGTGGGGTGGGGAGGAGAGAGGAGGGGGCTGGTGTTTGTTCCAAATTGCATTTGCATGTTTGCTGCAACTGCAACTGTTGCAAATGCTTCTCAATTGAAACGTCGCATTAAAATAGCTGGGACTAAAATTTCGCTGCTGCTCGTTTTCAACAAAATTTAATGTATTTGTTTATTTGCATTTTCTTGGCACTAAACACAGCAACTCGCTACCCATCACTTGATCCGCGCACGTCAGAGCTGATTATGATTCGCCGCGATCTTTATTTAATGTGCTCGTCAGTTGATTATGCTGCTGCTCGTTTTGCGCTCTCAACTGAACTTCACACTCGACCTGCGAAGGGCGCAATCTTGATTTCGATTAGGCGCCGAAGCGTATTTCTATTTTTAATTAAGCGCCGCAATTTGACACAGCCAACTTACGACTTACGCCTTACAACTTACAATCTATAGCGATGCTAATCTGCGGCCAACAGTGCGTATGCTTATTTGCTGGCAGACCTTGAGACTGAGGAGAAAACCGAAGACTTGTGTTTGCAGTTGCCAACAGCATCTTTTGTTGCGACTAAGTGCTCTTAGTCTCCCCCTCCAGCTGCAGCCAGCGTCGACACCGCGTATGAGTAATATTTGAACACGCATACGCACTGTGTGCCCACCTAATCATCTTCCTTCCGCTTCCCCTAGACTTCCCCCCGCCACACCCCTCAGTTTATCTATGCGAACTGTAACAAAACTGTTACGTTTCTCAAGCTCAAGTGGCAGATAATTTCATCATCTAATGCCAACATCCTTTTTTTCTTTGCTAATAAAACGTAACACTCGCTAACTGAAAATTTGCAAAACAAACAAAGTGAAACTTGAGCACACACACAAACACACACAAATACTATAAGAGATTTGACAGTAAATGCTAAACAAATTGTGAACATGCAATTTTCGTTGGTTGTTAAACTGAAACTCGTGACGCGTCGAGCAGCCCAAGATTTTCAACTAGTTCACTTAAAAGTGAAGCAAAAAGTAGAAGCCCGGGCTGCTTGCTAAGTTAGTTAATAATTTAAACACGCGCTGCAAATCACACACCATTTTAGGGTCTACACGTAGTGCGAAGAGGCGTGCTTGGCGGGCGATGGGCAGACGGAGGGGGCAGAGCCTCTTCGGGGCTAATACATAGTGTCAAGTCAGAGCTACACGGCGAGAAAAGGCAGCGACTTTAAGCTCATGACCGTGGAAATTAAATTGATAAGTTTAGTACTTTTTTTAACACTCAATTTCTTTCTTACAAATACGGATTTTGCATGTTTAATATAGTTGTTCCTTAAATATAAATCTTGGTTACTCTATGATTGACAAAGCCTTCTGGTACACGTGAGTTTAGAATGTCAATTTCACATTCATGAATACATCAATTAGAGAAAGATAACCCGCAAAACTAAAATGTATTAAAACAAATGACTGATTATCAAAATAATCTATAATCAAACTACTCGCTGCTGGTAGTATTAGCATTATTTATACGATCCTGGGAGCGCATAGTTTCACTGCAGTCCCAAATGGATTAGTTTCTTTCCCGCTGTGTAGAGCTCTGTTTTGGCCGCACACACGTAGGACGCTAACTTGGCTTAAGACGCTTAGCGTTGACTTACATTTACACATTAAGTATCTCTCTCGATGTGCTCTAGTGTGCGTGTGTGTGTGTGTGTATTACCGGCATACAATAAGACAATAACAATTACGGCGGCAGCAGCTGCGGAGGGAGAAACAACGGCAGCAGCAGCAACGGCGGCGAGGCCAAAAGCAGCAGCGGCATCAATAAAACAGAAATAAAAGCCGAGAAGCGAGAGAGCTTTGCCTAGTAAAAGTGAGAGAAAGAGAAAAAGAGAGAGAGAGAGCAAGGCTCCAAAGAGAAACGCAGAGAGTGCGCATGTCTCGCTCTGTGTAGACTTCTCTCCCGCTGTGTTTTCTGTGTGGGCGTTCGCTGTGGTGTGTGTGGGCGTCGCGCTCGATTCGCAGCCTTTTCGAACATGTCCTTCGAATTTCCGGGTTTTGCTACTTTGACATTTGCAACATGCTCCTAGCCGGGCCCAAAACAGAGCGAGAAGCACAGACAGAGGCAGAAAGAGAGAGCGTGAGAATTCGCCAGGCCAGCAAGAATGCTTTAAGCTGCTACTGCTGCTGACGCTTCGGCTTTGCTTCCTGTTTACAACCAACACATGTTCGGGCCAAACAGTCAGCATGGGCAGGAGAGACAGCAGGAGCAGGAGGACACCGATTGCTATATGGGTCTGTGTGTCGCTTCTGTGTTGTTGTTTCGTGCCGGGCCACACAGCCATTAAAAGTGTCGAGTGGCGGCAACAGAGACAGCTGCGGAGGATTGTTGGCAGGGGGGGGGTTAGGTTTGGGTAAAAGTTCAACAAAAGTATTTTGGCCCATTGTACTTCGATTTTTGGGCATTTCCCGTACGTCCTTATTTTGATATACGCTCTTCTTTCCTTTTCGTTTTCGCCCATTTTTATTTTTATTTAATTTGATTTGTTGTTTGCTCGTACTTTTTTTACGTCATGCGCAAGTAAATGAAGTCAAACGCACATTATTTCATTTATGGATTTTATTATTAATGTTGATTTGTTGTTGTCGCTTCTGTTATTGCTCTTCTTGTTCTTCTTATTGCTATTGTTGTTCTCGTTGTCGTTGTCATTGTTATTCTTGTTGTTGTTGTTGAGTATTTTTAGTGCCCTTTTTTGCGCGCAGGGCTTTCGTGACTGTTTTCCACTTCCTGCCGCTGTTGTTGTTCCTGTTGTTGTTGTTGTCCATCATTTTGCCAACACGATTCCGGCGGCAACGCCTACGGAGCCTTTAACTACAGTCCCAACAACAGCAACAACAACAACAACAGTATCAATAATAACAACAAGCAGCAGAAATGCCAAAATGTATTGCCTGCTTTCAGGCGCCGCCGCCAGCGCACGTGTGTGTGACGCCATTCTCTGTACGTGTGTGTGTGTGTGTGTTGTGTGTGTGTGTGTGGGTGTTGGGGTGTGTGTGAGTGTGGGTGGAAGTGTGCTGCATGCTTTGGCTTACTTTGGATTTAAGGCATAACTATAGACTCTGTGTGTGTGTGTGTGTTTGTGTGATACTCGCTTTGTGGTATTTAACCTTAATTTGATTTTTTTTTGCCTACGCTTAGCTTTTGCTTTGCTTTCGTATTGTTTTCTTTTTTTGGTTTCGCCTCACACAGGTACAAAAGTTGCCATTGTTTGTGCTCGTCCTTGCCACATCCTTCCCTCTCTCCCTGTCGCGCACTCTCTCTCTCTCTCTCCTTCTTTGCATGCGTGCATGTGTAAATGCCTTGCTGGCATTTTTTTGTGTGTTGAATTTTAGTTTTTTTTTAAAGAGTTTGGGTTGTGTGGCATTGATTAAACAATTTCCCCAGCGCAACTTGGGCATTTTCCGACTGCCGCTGCCGCTACCTGCTGGCACGCTGTCCCAGCCGTTAGTTGGCCAAAAACGAAACAAATTTGACTAGAAATTTGTGGTGAGTACGAGTCTGTTCAAAATAGCTGCACAAACAAATTGTTTGACCGCATTTCGTGACAAAAACTGTGCACGAGAAATGAGCATCAGCTGCTTCGCTTGACAAATTCACACAACGCTGCAATTTTCATTTTTCTTGATAGACAACCGCCCTCGACCCCTTGCCCGCTGTTCAACCCGCTCTTCTCGAATGCAACATTAAGATTATGAAAATATTTTTCACACTTTGTCACATACTGCAGTCTGATGCAGTGCTGATGGCGTCTTTTGTTTTGCTTTAAATAGTTCGTATAATTAATGCCGTAAAATAGCGCATACGCAGCGTGAAACGAACCACTTTAAATAGCCAGAATAATTCGAAAAAATATAAATATAGACTAACACAACCTTGATAGGGTCCAGTGACTTTTCAAAAAATTATTTAAAATACTTTAATATATTTGTCGAATTCTTTCTTGATATTTGATTAAACATGCATCTTCAATTTAGCTAGATTTAGATATAAATCATCGCATTTCAGAAACATTTTGAAATTAATTTTTACAATTTTAAAACTAGCAATTTATGCAAATGAAGTAGCCACTTTATTGTGTTCTAAATTGATTTGCATCAAATCAGCTCTGGGATTGCCTGCGCAAATGTTAAATTATGTTGAAATGGTGCATAAGCCAAATTAAATATTTTCAACTCATTTTTTAACCCCATCAGCCGCTCCCTTTGTGTGATTTATGAGCTCAACTCAGCTCAGCTCATCTGAGCTCAGAAAAATGTTCTCATCACGTCGAATGCCGTCATTTGTTTGATTTATCAATGAGATTTCACACAGGTAATGCCACTAAAGTAGATCTGAAGTGTGTCTTTTATTTTCCTCGAAAATTTTCAATTAAAACTTTAAATTGCTAAGGAAGCTGCCGCAAAAGTTGCTGGGCAACGCTGAGAAAACGTTGCGCATTGAAAGTTATTGAAATGCAGTTGCAACTCGGCAAGATACGCAAGTCACAGGTGAGTTTGCACCCATCGATTCTCAGAGACACAACATTGCATTCAAGTGGCACTTGGGCAACTGTTGACGCCACGGTTGCGTCGCAACTTATTGCCTTATCGAATTTGTCAGATTGTCAATAGCAAGACGATTGCATTCACATTCACCGTCGCATTCCTTCGTTTATCTATATGACAACTTTTATGACTGCACTCGTAGCTCGCAGCCAGGGGGAAGCGATGAGCGGCGTGTGCAGCCATTAAGTGCGATTATGTCACAACAAATGAGCGATTGATATCAGCAGGGTGTGGGGTAGGAATGCGATGATGATTAGCAGCCAATTTGCAATCAATAATCGTCGTGCAACAACAACTGTTAATTGCCAGTTGATTCGGCAAGTGGCATCCTTAGGTCGCCGCATCGATTGCCCGCTTTGTTTATGATGGCAAACAAATTTTTGGCTGCCTGGTTGCCAATTGCCTTCAACTTTCTCTGTCTCTCGGTCTGTCTATCAGAATGCCTGTCTGTCTCTCTGTCTGTCTGTCTGCTTGCTTTATGCAAAGCAAACATGCACATCTGACACGCAAATCTCTCTGACAAAAGAGACTATTAAATGCAGCTTGCACACAGAGAAAAAAGTTGACATTAAAAATTAAAAAAAAAAACCATGAAGCAATTCATGCTTTCAATTTCAAACAAGTAGGAAAGCTACAGTCAAGTGTGCTCGACTGTGATATACCCGCTACCCAGCTCAAATATATTAAAATATACCAAAAAGTATTTTTGGTATTTTTGGTATATTGGTATATTTGTACATTCATATTCAATCACATCCTAAATATCGCATAAAGTATAAAATATACCATGCACAGTCAAATTGTCCACCAGAAACAAGCCCCGTGCAGCTGCCTATGGATTCTCCCATACAAAACTGTTTCCTGAACAACTTCCAAGTTTTTCATCCGATCGCGACCAAATTCTCGGGAATCATCAAGACTGTTATTATCTTCATATGTACCAAAACTGGTAAAACTAGTAAATCGTAAATTTTTTTCGATTTTAGGGGCGGAAAGAGGCGTGGCAAAAATCTAAAATTAACTTGATCTGCGTAGTACATACACCAATACTGCTACCAAGTTCTCTAGCTCTTATAGTCTCTGAGAACTAGGTGTGCATACAGACAGACAGACAAACTGACAGACGGACATGGCTATATCGACTCGGCTGGTGACCCTGACCAAGAATATATATACTTTATGGGGTCGGACATGCTGCCGTCTGCCTGTTTGCATACATTTCCTGAAGTCACAAAACTATAATACCTTTCTACCCTATTGGTAGCGGGTATAAATATAGAAGTACAGAAAATCACAAATAATTAAATAAATAAATTGAAATTTACCAATCGTTTTCAAACTTTAATTTAATTCTTTTCAAACTTGAGCTATTCAAACTGTTGTTGTTGAGAAAATTGTTCAGGAAAATTGTTCTCGCTGATTGTTGTCTGAACGATTCAAATGGAAAAGCATTGATTTTTCTCGCTGTGCATCGACTGTTGCAGTTGCCAAGCAAAATTTCAGTTCGCACTCGTAATTGCAATTTAACTGCCACTCGGCATTAAATTATTATAATTTTAGCTGCTCTGATTTAAGCACACTGTGCACATAATCCCACTGTGGCCCAATCGCAGTCTCGCAGTATCTCAGTATCTCAGTCTGGCAGTTAACCGCGCCTATCTTATCTCCATGTTCATGTAAGATTTACCAGCTAAAAGCATTTCTTATCATCAAGTTGACCGCTCGCATTAACCCCAGGCTGGAAACTATGTACAGAGATGTAGACAAGGCACTAAAGTGGCTTATCAGTCGCATTCGTTGCGTTCTCCGTATTTATTTATGTGTCTTGTGTGTGTGTTTTGTACAAGTTTTTAATGCGGTAATCAAGCGCTTGTTAACACACGCGGCGTATGCGCAACGTACTTGATAAGCGATTGCCCGTCGAGTAACTCGAAATTATGCTACAATAAATTAAACTTGGTAAACTCGAGTGGGCAGCCGAAGGGGCTGTCGACGACGAGAAGGGGGAGGGGGAGGGCGGGGATGTCTCCCCGTTTTGATGGCTTGGTTTCCGCTTATTGATTTATGAAACAAGTCGAAGACGACGGCCGAAAAGCAAACTAAAAATGCACAAGTCGCCGCAGGGGGGGCCACATGGGGGAGGCGATGACCACTTTTTTAGTTGGTCAGCCCTGCCACTCTGCGTACCTCCCTCCTCCCATCTTACCTCGTCTCCTTGCCATGCCATGCCGCTACATCGCTCTTCATTATGCTGACCGATTATGACACTTTTTAATGGCATTTTCTCGTTTGCTTTTACGTTTTTATGCTATTGATTTCTGGTTACGACTTGCTGCGCTGTGCTGTGCTGCTGCCCATGTACAGTCTGCCCAGAAATATCACTTAAATTGCAATTATTCTCAATACTCGATGCCATATGCCGATGCAAATCTTCTGGCAACGCACAAATTGCACGCAAATTGCTGTGAAATCGCCTCGAAAATGCCAAAATGATTGCACATAAATTGCAGATATGAATCGAGATAGGCGGGGAGTTAGAATTATGGTTCCGATTCGAAAAGTACTTTCAGTTGTCTTTTAGCTCGCTATACTCGCCTCTCTACTACAACTAAATAAATACAAAACAGTTTTTTTTACTCGTAAATGAAACTACAAATGCCCTTGGCGTTCGTTGTCAATGGTTTAATAACCTTATCAATTTGAATCGATTTCGAAATCGTCTTGTCGCCCCGAACTTTGCACCAAAGTGCGCTGCACTCGTTACTCTATTCGTTGTATTCGAATTTGAAATTGACTCACTTTGGCTCGTCTAATCAGTATCGAGCCTATCGTAGCACATGGCCAGCAAATCGATATGTGGGAATGCGAATTTTCGGCCAAGAACCAAGTGGAAGTCATGCTCGGGGTGCTTTCATTTGATTTATGGCACAAACATGTTCGGCTAAAGAAAATTTTTATAAATTGAATGGCCATCAAAAAGGATTTAGAGTTGCAGATTGAGTTGCTAGGTAAATCGAGAGCATGTCCCAAGAATATGTTACATTAATACCCTGGGTATTTCATATTGTTGTCACGTCACTGGGGATGCCCAGTTGCGAGTAGTAGCTGCTATCTGCTAGACACAATTTGATCTGGCGGGGAACTTACCATTTATGCCGCTGATCAGTGGATAATTACCATCACGGCCGCCGATTAAGTTTTTTAAACCAGTTTCGATCAGTGTTGGGGACGATCGCTCCCTGTCGCTCATTTTTTCATAAAAATGTGTTCAATTTTGTGATTATACACGAATTTTAACAAGTGTGTTCGAGGGGTTTTTTAATCGCGTTTTTTGCTCGTTCTCGCTTGTTTAGTTTGCACAATTTGTGTAACTTTGTCTCAGTTTATTTGTTACAACACGGGGCATAAAACCGACTCACAACAATAAACAGAATTGCTTACAATAATTAATAATAGCAACAATGGAACCGAAAAAAAAACGTTTGCTTGGCGTTGAGTTGTTTTTTTTATTTTGTATCTTTTTGATTTATTTGCGTTAACTTTGTTGTTTATAACGATAGGTTTTGGTTGTTTTGTTTGTTTGTTGGAATCACAATGTACATAAAATGAATGTTATTTATGCTTAATTTAATGTAAACTTTAAATATTGCACGTTAACGTTCTTTATTGCTTTACTAAATATGCTTGTAGATTATCGATTATCAACTAGAATATATATATATATAAATATATATATATATATTTTGTTTTTAATATGTAATTATAATGCTCTGCTTATAACTCTTTTATAGCATTTTTTATTTATAATTATTTCTGCTGTTCGCTATAAATAAAGGCACCGCGAATTCATTCAACAATTTGTTCTTGTTCTTTTGTGTATTTATATTTATTTATAATGTGTGTTTTGCGTTTTTTATTGTTAACAACAACATGCTGCAGTAGAAAATAATCAACAGCAAAATACGATTGGATCTCTGGTATTTTGGTTTCGTTTCGTTTAGTTTAGTTTGCGTTTAGCTTCGTTTACTTTTAGTTGCAATTTTGTGTAATTTAGTTGAGTTGCGTTAAGTGTTGTTCTTTCTGTTGTTGTTGTTGGTACTGCTGCTGCTTTGTTTCATTGGCTAATTGCGCTATTTTTATAACGTTTTATATTCCGTCGCGTCGTCCGTGCGTTCCTTGAAATGCCGATGCGTTTTCTATTTTCTATTTTCTTTTTTAATTGTTGACAGTTTTTTTAAAGTTGTTGCTGCTGCAGATCGTTTAACGTTTTATTTCTATTTGTGTTTTTTTGTGTAAATTGTATTTGTATTTGTATTTTGTAGGCTGTTCTCCTTGCGTATTCCTTTTAATTACTTGCTTTATTTTTGGTGTTGCACTAAAAATAAAATCAATTGCTTTTGCTTTTGCTTTTGCTTTTCCTTTGTTTTTGTTTTGCTTAGCTTTTTGTTTTTTATTTTTGTTTTTTTGGATGTGTGTGTTTTGTATTTGTAGTTGAATTTATTGTACAGTCATAAAGCACTAGTATGGCATTTGCATAGTTATCATGTAGTTTACAAACTTAATAAGAGTTAACTGCAGTTTTGCGTGGGGGGTTGGGGCGGAGGACGGGGAGTACGGGCACCTTAGTAAGTCAGCGCCCGGCGTGCGATAGAGATGGGGATAGCTGGCGATGGAGGCAGGGAGAATTGCGCACAGTTTTTGAGCTTTGCCTGATCGAGAGCGTGGGCGGGGCGGGGGTGTGTAGTATTTTTACACTCACACACACACACACGCACACTCGCACACAAGCACGTCGAGCGTCTCACCGACACACGACAGGAGAGGACGAAACTTGAAAGTCGCAACGCCGACTACAAGCGTCAGCACACCAAACACACGATAAGCGACACAACGATACGACGACACGACGACGACGTCGACGAGGAGGAGCCGAAAATCGATGAAAAATGTTGACAGCTCACCGACACACCGTCACACTGTCGCACGCACACACACTCGCACTGACACACACATAGGCACACACCAGTGCACGCACAATTTTCGCACAATATTCACTTTTGAAGTTGAAAAAGTCGCGCGCGCGTTTTACTAGCGATTTTAGATGCTAGCGTTTTTTTGTCGCTCTCTTGTGCCGTGTTGTCCTTGTTTTCTTGCTGCTATTGCCGTTGCTGTAGTTGTAGTTGTATTTTTGGTTGTAGTAGGGTTTGTTGTTCAGCGCGTGGCGTGTTTTTGGATTTTGTTGCTGCTGCTGCTGACGCTGCTGCTGCTGCCGCTGCCTGACGACGACTGTTCGCTAGGCACTGTCTTCGTGCGTTGTGGGTGTCGTCGACGTAGCCGCTGGTATTATCGCTTCTGCTGCCGCCACTGACGCCGTTGCTGTTGCTGTCTATGCTGACGGAGAGCGCATGTGACAAGAGCGAGACACATACACTGAGACACTCTGACGCACACTTACAGAGCGCAATACAAGTGCACTTGGCGGTCGCTTTCGAAGTTCGAAGGGGCGCGTAGGACACGGAAGCAGTTAAAATCTCTACACGAAACTGAGCGAAGCTTCCGATGCAGCTAGGATGCACTTTCGTTCCGAAGAGAGCACGCGTCGCCGAGAGAGTTAGAGTGGGCAGCTTTCGTTGTGGGAGAGAGGGAGAGAGTGCGGAAGAGTCAGCTGATTGAATGTGTTTCCTTTGCCTTTGCACTGTTTGTTTTACTTGCTGCTGCTTCTTTTTGCACCCATACACGTGTGCACGCTCACTTACACGCACACGTACACACACATATACACGCTCACAGTGTTGTCGTTGTAGTTTGGTTGTCAGGCAAAAACAGTTTTTTTTTGTGTTCAGCTTTTTGCTAAAAGTTCTTATTGAACACACGTGCTTCGCTGAAGTGGAACTTTTCGAGAGCGGCTTTCGACACACACTGAATATATTTATTTAGTATGCAAACATTGTTAATTAATAATAATTTTTGCAATATACATATATTTTTAATAATTTTTCTATTTGATTTTCGGTGTGTGTTTTTGTTGTATTCGTATGTTATTTGCGTCCACACGGCGTTGACTGTTCATCTGACTCTGACTGGGCGACACGCGCTCGTTGCAAAATGTACAAAATACAGCTAGCCACAGAGAGTGTAATAGAGAGAGAGGCAAAGCAAGAGCGCGCGCGATTCGTTTGAGAGCGAACAATTCTTAGGGCAAATGTACAACTACAACAGACGAGGTGCTAATACTCAGATACGACCAGCGATACCACGCTACAGATACAGATACCTAATGCTGCCATGTGGCTTTCGACGCTCTCTCTCACTATCGCTCTCTTGCTCACATGAACACACTCGTGAGCTCTCTCTCTCTCTATCTCTCCCTCTCTCAGTGGGGCCACTGCGTGCTGTGCACATTTTGAACTTTTATTTTTGGCAACCATTTTTTAGTCGTCGCGCGCGCAACTCAAATCTAACAAACGAGCGGCGACAACACGAACAAGCGACACAAACAAGCGCACACACGAAGCTTAGCTTTAAGCTCTCAGTCTCTCTCACGAGCTTCGCTTCGTTCTTGCTGCTGTTTCTAATGGCGCTCAATTGTTCTATCACTCGTACTACGTGTTCATGTGTGTGTGTGAATTTGTAGCCCAGCAGCAGCCTTTGGGCATTTTCCATTGCGTCTCAAAGTTCAATTTGATATTTTTAATTGCGCCGCTCTCACTTGCTATCACTTGGCGCTCCCGCTCTCTGGCTGGCTCTCTCAGACGCTGTCGCTCTCTGAGATCGCAACCGGCGGTGTTGCTGTCGTTTTAGTTATTTGTGTTATTTTAATATACTCGGCGCACTATAGTTTTGCTATTACGTCAATGCGACGGCAGCGCGCTGACGTTTGAGTTTTGCGAATGTATGAGAACGTATGTTTCAGTGTGTGTGTGTGTGTAGCTGTACCTGAATAAGCTCATATAGCTTGCTAAGTATTTTTGTGTATGTGTGTGTGTGAGTTGTGGCACTGCGGCAAGCGGTATTCGCTGTTCATTTCAATGTTTTTAGGTTTTTCTCTGATTTATCTACCATACGCGCCTTTTTTATTTTTGCATTCTTTTTTTCATTCTGTTATGTATTTCTAATATTTGTACACAATTTTGTATTTGTGTGGCAGTTATTGTCACTGACAGCGTCGTTGGCGTTGGCATTGGCGTCGAAGCTAACGCTGACGTCGTCGCAGCAGCGCTCACGTGAGTCGATTTCATAGCTAAAAACTTTTAATGTGTGGAAATTTTTTTGTTTGCATTTCGCTGTAATTTGTATAAATAAACACAGGGGCAACTCAACACGACAGCAACAGCCACAGCAGCAGCAGCAATGCGCCTTCTTACGCTGCTCCCCAACAAGCATCCCCCTGCCCCACTGTGTCCCCTTTGCAACGTATCGAAATTGTAGCTATGTTTTGTGTTATTTGCCAGCTGTAATTGAATTTGCAATTCACGTACCAGCAACACGCGTGCAATTAGAGCGCCTTGAAAGTATCTGCTCAGCGAGGAGGCGGGGGAGGGGAGGAGTTGTACATATAACACGGCAAGAAATTGGTTAGCTACTAATGAGCTGCCTTGTTTTACAGCTGTATTTCAAAAAACAGATTATGAAATTGCATATAAATAGATAGCTTAGTTTCGCAATAGATTATTGCAGAGAGAGAGAAGAGAGATATAGAAACAATTCGTATTTGTACATTGAGCAACATCATCAAAGATAAGCAACTGCATATTTATAGAAAAATAAATCAATAATAACAATAGTGGAACAGATACTTGCCACTGATAATGTATTTTTATAGCGCCTCTGACAAATATTTGAGAGCAAGAAACACATAAATCATTAAGAAGGCTGTGATTTGACCATAAGTTGTCAACTATTCACTTTTAAACAATTCGACGAAATTGAGGACAAATCAAACACTTAAGATGGTCACATATTTCATAGGCTAATCAATATTTTAATCGGTAATGTTACACAGATATTAGTGACAGCGATACCAATAAATATAAGCATAGCAATAGGAATCCCAACATAATATTGATTCAAATTCCCGTTACTTATGGCCCACATTATACATGATGAATATTGAAGTCCCTATCGTGACCGATCTCTCAACGCAAAGTCCAAACTGTAAGTAAAATCAGTTCCCGATATTTCTAGCCCAAAATAGTTTCGATATTATAAAGCTATCGGGATCTGCAAACAACAATCAAATTTATTAATTCCAAATTTGGTAGGTCGAAGTCTTATAGTCTTTGAATTCAAGATATACAAAGATAAAAACATATGAAACTTTTTTGAGTAGACGGATTCGTCATTAATTTATAATGATCCTAAAAAGAAGCTTGATTAATATTTGAGTTTTCTAAAATGCTTCAGCCTTTTGAGTATTTAAGCAGCATGTAGTAATTTAATAAGAATGGATGTCAACCTTCAGCTGGCTTAACTACAAAAAACACTAAATATAAATCGTACCACTTGAAATTATCTATTCGTTGATTTTGGCTATTTTCGTGGCTGGTGTGAATCATCACAGACACGCACACACACACCTAAAATGTGCACAACTTAATACCCAAAAATTGAAAAAACTTAATATATATTCTCAAAATATATAGAAAACTGTCGCCTGTCATCATGTGACTTTCTGTGAATGAAACAACTAGGAAATGCCAGCAAGCGAAGCAACAGGAGGAACGATATTTCTTGTGCTGCTGCTGCGGCTGCTGGGCAAAGGAGGCTGCTTTCAATATATCAGAGAGATATATATCTACTATATACTATATATACTATATTTTTAGCGGAAGGCAAAACGTGTTCAAGCGCAATAAATTATAAATGAGCCTCGACGAAGAGACACAACTTTTGACTGGGCCAAAAGGCCCCTAACACCCCTGTCCCCTGTCTTTGCCTTTTGTCACCTCCGAGCGCGCAGATGAAGAAACCAACAAAAGAATGAAAAAGGCGAATGTGTGTGTGTGGGTGTTTTTCGTTGGAACAAGCGACGCATTCGCCTGTCTAAAATATCTTAATATACAAAAGATAGATGTACTATCCATAGTACAAGTATGCGTCTTCTTCTATATGCAATGTGGGAGATTGCTAGATTGTCAGATGAGCGTTCGTCAGTCAGTCCGACAACATTGCTCCTTCTTCTTCTTCTCCTTCAACTTAAGAAACACTCACACTGACGAAGAACTCATTTATTTGCTTTGGCATTTCGTGTGTCGCAGCCAAAAAAAAAAAAAAAGAATAAAGAAAAAGAAAAATAAATTTCGACTACATTCTTTCAGCAGGCTAAGCTCACTCCGTCCGTCCGTCTGCCCGTCCGTCTGGCAACCTGGCAAATATTGGACTCTTATCAGCCTAGCACGCATGCATATCACTAAATAAACATGCGACGACAACAACCACGACGATGACAGCCCAAAAAAAGACCAAGAACATTAATGAAAATAAAAATAAAAATAAAACGTGTTATTCTCTTTTCTTTTTTGTTTCCTTCATTTTTCGTATTTAATTCTGCTGTCGGTTTACCTTTATAACGCACATCATGCGTTTTTTGTCGGTCTGACTTCTTATCAAAATCATCAAAGACCACAAAAAATTCAAAAAAGTTGCCTTGACTACCGCTAACTTAAAGTTTACCTCACAGCACAGCACGGCAAAGCAAAGCCTGGTGTTCTCACTTCCTTAATCTCTTTGGGAAATTCGAAAAGTTTTAGCTGGAAATGATATCTCAAGTGGAATCTTAACACCAAGGTATTGTATTGTAGCGCAATTCCGTTCTGCTGTTGCTCAAACATATTTGCTAGATATGACATAGATATTGAACTTGCAACATATCACTCAAGTAGCTACATGTGTTTCTACCGGGTATAAAAAATCCAAATAGATACAATAATTTAATGTTAATCGGAAATGTAAGATAGAAGTCACTTGCCAGTGTAATTTTAAAATTAGTACTACAATTTGGTATTCAAGAACTTATTCAATATTTTAGTGGTCCGGGTATCTCAAAGTCGAACAGTTCCCACTATAACAGGTTGTGCACGTATTTGTGTTTGTGCAACACGCTTGTTGTATTGTTTGCTTCTCTAATTTGCCACATTCGAGTAGATTACAAACGCTCGCTCTGAGCTCTGTTCCATTATCAGCTCGGCTGTAGCTACAACATCGTGAGCGATAGACATATAGACACCGTATACACTCGTATTCAGATCTGAACTACTTTTTACTCTATTTGAAATCTCGCACATTGATACGTAAAAGCAACAACAAATTGAAGACGGCAACAGCCACAGCAGCAGCAACAACAACAACAACAGCAGCGGTGGCAATTTGTACATTTTAACGTACAAATGAATGACGGAATTAGTACGTGTGCTCTATAGGGATCCATAGGGGTCTTGAGAGAAACCTAGTGGGGGAAAACCTAGCACATAGCAATGCAAACGAGAGCAGAACGGCATTTGGAGCACTCTCTGATCTGATCGATCATCTAAACGACTCAAAGCATACATATAGAGAAATTAAATCTTCATTCAGTTCGATGGACTTCAACACGATTTTATTTATATGCTTAAATGATAAAACTAAAACTTAATAACGAATGACGTTGATTAAATTAATATTTTTATTTTATTACATTTTGAGCTGTTTAAAATGTATTCAGTTAAATAGAATATATGAACCATTTGTATTATTTTTATTAAATTATATGACAGAAATCTGACTATCAATTAAATTTAAATTTGTTCTCCAATCCAGATCTTAGAAATATGTATTTCGTAAATGGCATAGTTCTAAGTAGCCTAAGTTTTCTCGCTGTGTACACGACTATCTTTTAATACCCATTCCTGTTTCAAATTCGTGCTACGTATTTTGAGGTTCGTGTTGCAGCAATTCATTAGCAATACTCTAATGAATTAATAACACCAAACTACGAGATTTGTAGTTTTTATATTTTATTACTTATTTTTTAGATTTTAATTTGTTCATGCCAGAAAAGTTTATGGATTGTATTTAGTGTTCAAAAATAATTTATTTTATCTTCTTCCAAGTACTTCAGGTTCTTTTTTACATTTTTGTGTAGTTTCAATCCTCTGAGTCATTGCTCAATTGAGCTATAAATTGAGCTATATAGGTATTTTACTATAAATAGTCCAAAGATTCCATCAAAATTCAACTGTTTACAAAGCAGCCTCCAAATTGATTCATTTCAAGAAATATTGAATATTGATTTTGGTCTTCAGTAATATGTAACTTTTTGTGCTGCTCTAAAATATTGTGTGTGCAGAACACATCAAGTGGAAGATTGTAGCTGCAAAGTATGCAGGTATTTTGTAAGATTTTATTTTTCTGCTCCTATTGCTCTTGCTGTTGCCGCGTATGCTTAAATCATTCCCTAGGATTTTCCACGCCCCTGGCTGTAGCACGCTGCACGCTTTTCCACTCCAAATCCCATTGATTACAATGCACACAAATCCAATTTCCAATTTCCTTACAAAGCCAAAGGCCAAAAAACATTTTTCCAGCTAAACTTTGAAGCAACAGCAGCAGCAGCAACAACAACAATATTGATATTACATATTGCAGTGCAATAACAACAAACGCAAACACAAAATACAAACACACACACATATACGCGGACAGCTAGTGTTTGCGTGAGCGAGAGAGCACGTGACGTGCACACAGCAGAAGCAATGCAAACAAACACACGCACGACTTAGGCTGTCAAACAAAGCGAAGATGGAGAAGCAGCAGCGCAAGCAACTAAGCTCTCCGCCCCCTGCACACTGCACGAACTCACCCCCCTCACTGACCCACTTGACTGCCTGGTACGATCATTTATTAACTTCAGCTTGTCTTTGCACTGTCTGCTGGACAAGGACAGCTGATGGGCTGCAGTGGAAGTGGGAGGGCAACGGCAGGAAGTGCCCTTAAAGAGGGCACGCATACACTTAACACCAACACACACTCTCGCACAGACACATACACAGGGGCACACCCTTTGGACGCCGACTTGGCTGCGTTTTTATTGACCTCGCCTCGTTGTGGGAAACCAGCAAAAATTAATAAAAAATAAAAAAGCACGCGAATTTGATTGAGCTTTTACTTCGATGTGCTGCCCTTCGTCTCCCTCTCCCACTCACGCTCCCTTTCAGTTAATAGGCTATCGCGTTGCCTACCGTTTTTATTGCTGTCGTGTTAATTGAATTAATTTTTTTCGGTTGTGTCTTTATCAAATGGCAAACACAATTCATATCTTCCCCACTATTTGTATTGCTTATTGTCTCTGTGTTTGTGTGTGAAATGTAAATTCAATTAAAATTTTGCGTGTGACGTTTGCAAAGAGCGCGTGTTTTAAGGCGTCCGACGAAGGCGTGGCACTGCCCACACAGCGAATAGTTTCGAGTGCTGACCTTGAACTAAACATTTCCTACGCACAAAGTTAAATTCATGTTTCCCCATCATTCGGCACAATGAATTCTACATAGGTTTCACATTTGCGCCTTTCTTTCTTTTGTGCTGTCGAAAAATCTCAACAATTTTTCAATTTACTGTCACAAGCAACAACAACAACAATGATGACGAAGGCAAAGTGACGGCTAAAACTGTCAATTATCGTAACGGAATTACAAAGCAAATGAGGTGAGTTCGAAGACTTGCGAGGGGACGGAGGTGAATTTGTTTGATGAAGAGGTGGACTTACATTGTGATGGATCACTTAAAGTAGCATTCGCCACAAAGTGTCAGTTACATGAGAAGAAGAGTTCAAAGCAAAGATATGAAAAAACTCAATTGGGGAAATGTATCGCATGCTCATACCCAGAAACTGTCAGCGTTGACGCCCACATACACACTCACACACACAGATAAGAATTGGAGTCCTAGTGGCCCATGCAGCGAGGCTCTTCAGCGTAAAACCCTCTCGCGGCTTCTCCCTCGCTCTCTTTGCTGTCAATACATCAAAACCAAAACCAAAAAAATAAAAAAAAGAAACCTGGGCTGCCTCTCCAGTGGCACATTTTTCATCATCTGCTGACATCCCAACACGCAGCAACAACAACAACAAGTGTGCGACCGCAAAAACAACAAAGTATGAAACGAAAACAGTGGAGTGAGCCGCAGTCGACGTCGCAGTTAACGTTGCGCTTTGAACAAAAGTACAAGTGCTCAAGAAACAATTGAAAGTGCACCACATAAACAACAAGAGAAACAGCAACCAGAACAACAGCAGCTACCAGCAGCATTCAGAGACAACAACAGAATCACGCACCACGTGGTTGTTAAAGTTGGATTTTCAATTAAACTTTTGCCGGCGTTTCAATGTGGCTACTGGCGCACAGTGGAGCAAACGAAAGTATTAATTACGCACAAATGTAAGTAATGTATCATAATGTATAATAAACTTTATTTCCAATGTTAAAAAATAAGTTATCTATATAAATTCCGCATACAAATATTTATAATCATCAAAATTGTTTCAATTAACAAAATTATAAATAAACCAAAAAACATTTAATAGCGAATTGAAAAACATTTTAAAATAAAGTCGCGATAGAAATATTTATAGCTATATATAGCTATGTTGATTAATAGCCATTTACTAATGTTGCCAGACATTCTGTAATCTTGCTCACATTTCACACATTAACATAGCAATATTCAAATTTAACTACAGTTCTCACTATTACGTACCACGGTAAACCCGTTTGCTGTTAGTCGTCTATCAAAGCTCGGCTCTCTTGTGCTTGGCCTTCTCTCTCCTCTTCGTTTGATACGTGCTAAATATGTATGTTTTACTCGTGTTTTCATTTGCACCTCTCGCAGTAGCTGCTCTCATCAGTCTCTGCACTTGACTTTAAGCACTTTTCTATGTTTACCATTTCAATGCGAATGTTATGCTCAAATAACTTAATGCTTTACTGTTCGTTGTTTTTACACTCTGTATATACAGACACTATCAAGTCCACATCATCTATCATAAAATAAAAGTTCCCTTACGAGTTTCTTCGGCTGGCGCATACAATAAATAAAAACTCGCACGCATATTTTTGTTTAGTTTTGTGTGTTATATTTTTGCAAATTGATTGTTTGCAATTTATATGCGTGGCTGATGGGTAGGAAATAAAGTTTCGCGTATTTTGTGGCGCATTGTAATTAAAACGGTCACACACCCACACACACGCACATACAATTGCGTGGAGGGCTTGCCAATCAGGCTAACCTTAAAGCTGTTCTCTAACTCCTCGCTCTCTCCCGCTCTCAATCTTGTTCTCTGCAAATCTCGTCTGCGTGGCATTGAAAGATCTAAGCACGTGTTTATCGAATCACAGTTGTTTTTATAGTTGGATTTAAAAAGCTTTAAGCAGAACACGCGTCTCAAAGCCAGCGCACTAATTACACTCACACACACTTAGTTACAGCTCAAATGCATGTGTATGACATAATAATAATTCTGTCGCTGTCGTCGTCGACGTTATTGCGGTTGTTGTTGTATGCTGTCCACGGCGCCGGCGACGCGTCGGCTTCTCAATTAAAGCTCCCCCATTCCTATTCCCATTTCCATTCCACTCTCGCGTTTGCATTTGTATTTGCATTTGCGGTGCAATTTTAGCTTAGTTCGCCTCTCTCTCTCCTTCTCTGCCTCTCTCTGTATCTCCCTCTCTCTCTCTTTCTCTCTCTCGCTTTTCGTTGTTGCCAGCGATTGCGTTGCGCCTGAGAGGGAGACAGACTGCTTATTACCGCATTTGATGGCGTTGCAATTTTGTTTATGTGTTTTGCTTTGTTGTTGCTTGTTATACTGCACATTGACGTAATATCGGCTGGAACCAGGCGAGACCGAATGCTTGACGAGCCGTTCGTCCAATTGAAAAAAACGGAGAGTAAGCACAATATTTGAAGGGCAACAGCAGAAATGTAGCCACATTGCTTGGCTGCTAAAAAATCCATATTAAAAGACGATCAAACTTGCGCACAGAAAGCTATTACAAATCAGAAGAATTTGCTTCATAGCTTCTTAGCATCGAAATGCTAAAATATAAAGAATCCCCAACGCACGCAAAACGGTACCTGAAGAACTTCTATGCTGATGAATATACCAATATTAATTAACATTTTTAATGAATAATTATAGGAATTTTAAATACATCTTACTATTTTTGTTAAAATTCATGAGAATACATAATGACAAATCAACAAAACGATTGCCTGCACTTGAAATCTCAGCAAATTTACTTGAGGTATCAGTAGTTCATAAAGAAATGTTCTTAGCCTGAAACCATATTTGTAATGAAATGTGAAAAAGAACAATATCCAAAACTACAATTTCATTCTAATTAGGTGACACTGTCAATCACTAATCAATTTTTTTTATATTCTTTGAGAAAATCTCCTAAACGTGAAAAAAGTTGCAAACTTATAACTTTATTTGATCTTGACTGTTAGCTAAATCGCACCACAATTTAGTGGTCAGCCAAGTTTATCACGCCACCAAAGCAAAAGTCCATGGGCTGCGATCTCAACGCCCCAAGAACGCCTGACTCAGTTCAATCAAAATTTTCCAAAAGTGTCCAGACGCGTGCGAAGGTTTCATTCATGTTTAGATTTGGCGTCGCATATTATAGTACTTTTTTTAATGGCAATAATTTGGAACAGATTAAAATGGACCACACGACTCCATTGCCGCATACAGAATTCATGGTATGCTCCACAAGTGATGATTAGAAGCAAGTGAGAGCTTTGAACTTGCTCTCTGACCCAGCAAAAGCTGCAAGCTTCGGCTTGCAGTTAAAAGCGAATGACAAATTTTCCATGTCTATCTTGGTGTTGATGTTGATGTGGAACAGACGCGTGCGATGTTATCAGCAGTAAAGTGAACGGCCGGTTCAGTCACGTCACGGATATTTCGAATGCGACGACTGTGATTGCGAATGCGAATGCGAATGCGAATGTGGCCATGTGATCTGATTACGCTGCTAAAAACACTGAGAGGGAGAGAGAGGGAGAGGCAAGTCACACTCATCTAACTCGAAATCTTAGCGAAAGAGCTTTTGCCGTTGAGCTTTGCATTGCTCAAATGCCCTTTTAAATGAGCAAGTAGCCCCGCCCCCAAAGCACGTTGAAGAGTTGAACTTTGCTAGCCATCAATGCAGTTGTTGTATATGTATGCAAGAGGCATAAAAGTTGATAATTAAGTTCGAGCTACATTTTCGTTTGCCGAGCGCCATTTTTCATCATCAACCACTACTCAATATTTTTTTATGCGCCCCAGCACTAATCAGAAGGGTAAATATTTATAGTCGCGTGGTAACCTCATCACTGGGCTCCAATATTGATAACAAATGAACAAACGAAGGCGACGTTCAGCTTTGGATTTTTGAATTCGATTGGGGCGACGTCGCTGGTATTTCATCAACGCGAAGGCACAAGTCCAATTGTTGTGAGGAGCTGTCCAGTCGAATTTATCGAACTTTTTGGCGTCTATTTATAATTAGTCTGATATCAAAGACCATAAAAACCGAAACAGCACAAAGGAGACCTATCGATCAGCCTCAACTCAACCCAAAACGCGTTTATCTAATAGCGTGAGTAGGGAGCAAGGGGGTGTCACAATAATAAGTATCACTTGACAAACGTCTGGGCTAAACTAATTAAATTTATAATGCTTATTGATTTGGTTAATGCACCAATACTACTGAATTATTCATTTGGAATCGAGAGTGGCATATGATCTATGAAAGCTCTCTGCGCGAACTACATGATAAGCTTTGCTGCGTAGGTCGAAAATTTGCCCTTAAGCTTAACATCAGCATGGCTTGAAAGCTTCAGCTTAATTTTTATTCGGCTCCAACCACATATACGCTCTTTAAAATATACATTTCTCCTCTCTGCAGCTTATTGTCATTTCATTAATTTAACCATATCATTGCTTGATTACTCGTATTTGCTCAATTCGCCTAGCAAAACCAATTGGCCGCATTAAGCGAAGAAGGCAAAGTCAAATAAATTGTCACATGGTTCGATTGCGCTCTCTCTCGCACACATGCAAACGCAATTCACATTCACGCAGTGTGACTGCGCATGTATGCGTGTAAACAAAGCACACAGAGGCACCCCACACGTGTTCTAGAACACACATGTGCAGAGAGTGGGAAAGGAGGGGATATAAAAGAATTGGCCAGCAGAGCAACATGAGTTGAGTTTGATATGGTGAAGGGGGATTGGCAAGCTCACCTCTAATTGATAAATCCATAATGGTCTCACGTTCTCTCTCTGTCTCGCTGCTGCTGCTTCTATTGCTGCTACTCTCCGCAGACACGACGCTCAACTCAACTGAACTCAACTAGCGGTGCGCAAAAATAAAACGAAACTGATTCGCTCCAAGAGCAACAACACTTGTGTACTCGTGTACTTGTAAAAATCCGCCAGACACAAATTAAAACCTCAAGCGCAACAGTTGTAAAATGAATATCAAATTATGAGCACAACGAAAAGCAGCAGAATGAGCAGCGCTGCCCAAGCAGAGCAGCTGATGATCTTTGGGGGGGGTTGTGGCAGTCACGTGGTCGTCGTGGCCATCGTAGCTGGAGTAAGGAAAGAAAAAGTGTGGCGTTGTTGTTGTTGAATGTATGCCAAGTGAGCGGCGTCGGCGTCAACGTCGATACAGTAGTCGTCTCCCTCGCACCATCGCGGCATTATATAAGCCTTATGTAATTGAGAATCGAGAAGGCATGCGCACGGCGCCTTGGCCACAGTGGGTAACAAAAATAGCAACAGAAAAAGATTTTCGATAGTGAGGTTGGATGATGATGATGAGTAATCTTGGCGCTCGATCTGGCTATTTTTGGTAATGAGTTTCTAGTGTCGGTTCAAGTTGCAACAGGATGAGCGGCAAGTACCCCTCCCCTTCCCTCCTACTGTTCCTCCCTCCACTCGCTTCTTATTCATAAGCGAAACTGTCAATCGTTTCAACTGGCATTTATTTGTTTTTGTCGCGCATTTAGAGAACTACAACAAATACACAAGGCGACGTAATCAATTTGATTGGCAAGCTGTCCGCCTATTTAGATACCACATAAAGTTTGAAGGGATTAGTGTGGGAAATATGTTTGCACCCAGACCCCAGGCAGTGGGATTAGTTCTCAATATTCTGATACGTGGGTTGGCAGCTGATTTTATGTGTAATAAATTGCGTAATATATGTGATCTCAAAGTTCACACAGCTATTAAAAAAAAACATTATCATTTCAAAATTAACGTCCATTTAGAATAAGAAAATAGAGTTGCATACTTTTTGTACCAATTTAATAAGGTATGCTTACATTTTTCAATAGCATACTTTTAAGTGCTCCTCATATGTAAAACAACAGTGGTAAGCAAGCTTGCTAACTTTACTTCTCGAGCGCAACAGCGATCGCATCGAAATAAATGTTTTTCCGAGATTTTCCGATTTTGTTTCTTTTTCCAAGATGTTCAGTCAGCGACAATTGTTGAAGAGTGAGAAAAATTGTTCTATTTTCTTAGAAAAACACGGAAGTAATATGTTGTTTAAAATGACGCGCCAAATACTACACGTCGTGTCAATACACCAAAATACCAAGTGATGTTTATTTTATTTTGGTATTTTAGAAATTTAACGTTGCGGTAACACCACATAGCTTTAAGAAAGCTCTCCGCTTTGCAATTACGCTCATTCGCGAAAGAGAAGTTGTACGATCGTGTCGTGTTCGTTGCGGTTGACGGTGTAAATTAAAGTTTAATTCGCATGCGCGCCAATCAAACGCAAAAAATTCAATTTGATGGAAAAGTGCTTCCCATAAAAAATAATTGCAATTGAAATTGCCAAAACATCTGATGCTGCTAGCGGCCAACTCGTATGTGTATGTGTGCAGTTCAGAGGCCACTTGTATGTGTGTATGTGTGTTTGTGTGAGTGTCAAAAATGTGCGTGAAAAAATGCGTTAAGCTAACAAAATCAAAAGCGCAATAGGAAAGAAACAACAACAATGCGAAATTAAAAGCGGGCTTAGCAATTGTGAAGTAAAAGAAAATCTTAATAAAAAATGGAGTTAAAATCCGGTATGCAAAATACGATGCAGGCTTTTCCGGACTTCGATTTCCAGATGCCTTGTCGCTTCTTCAAGAGTTCTTTCGCGCGTTCGCTCTCGCTGAACAACAACAGCAACAATAGCAACAACGTTGGTGGAAATGCGCTGGCAAAGAAGTCACCACAGATTCCGATTTCAGCGATTGAGGCCAAACAGCATCATCTGAAAGAAAGGGAGGGAGAGCAAGAGATGGAGATGGAATTGCAATCGCCCTGTGTGACGCCGCCGCCAGCACTGCCGGCACGTCGTCACACAACTAGCAGCAGCAGCAACCACAACAATTTGACACATTTTAACACAGCAACGGCTAATCAGCAGCAGCAACAACAACAACATCAGCAGCAGCAAAAGAGGAATCTGAACCTGGCCGTCGCCTGGTCTCTGCAGGTTGGTAACTTGTGCTGCTTCTTCTTTTTCATCGTAATGTGTAATGTTTTCTTGTTGCCTTGTACTAAAAGTTGAGTTTCCTTTTGCGAAGCATCTGGATATTTATGTCACCTTGTTGTTCGCTGTAGCCTTGACAGCCTGTCTCCCTCTCTCCAATCTGCCTGCTGCGTTAGTGTGACACCGACAGCAGGAGGATTCGGAGTGGGGAGAGCTTTTGCTCCAGCAGGGTGGCCATGTTATGACAAACTTTTTAAGGTCAACTTGATTTATGTGCGAAAGTGTAATGGATGCTATCTAAAGTGCGTGTATACGTGTGAGTAACAAGGATGACAACTTAATCAATGGGAGAACTACAACAGAGTTGTAACATTAACATCAATGAGGACTGCTTAATTAGGCACACACTTGCACAAATAAAATAAGTGTTCACTGTTGTCTGAGAACACTTCAGTTCTCTTCTGACGCATTTGAAATCCACTTCAAAGAGGAAATATTAGACGCACATGTAGTCAAAGCAATTTCCATTCTTTTTTTTGCCAAAATGTTAAAGAATAGTGTCATTAAAAATAAATGGCCATTTTGGGCATGATCTGAGGAATTTATTTATTTTCTCAGTTCAAATTATGGACTATTATTGTGTCGTACAAATTGTGAATGGCAATTGTTCTACACATGCTTCACATTGTTCTATTTCGCAGCTGCGTTTAAAGTTTTTAGTTTTCGAGCCTAAACAAATTGCAGCAATTAGCCTAAATGTCAGTTTACTTTGGCTGCTAAGCAAATTGTGTTACAACGCAAAACTTATTTCAGTCATGGTCCAAAACGCTCAAAATGAAGACATTTGATATGTGATGCGACATCTTTAAGTTGTCAGTGAGAGTGAGTCGGGGTTATAAAACATCCACTCGGCGATAGATGGCTCCAGTGATGTTGCATTGGGTAATTCGCAATTGAACTTGCCGGTCAACGTAATTGACTAACCAACCCAGCTGTCGTTGTCTCTCTTCTCTATCTCTCTATCTCTTGGAATCCCAAAGCCAAAGCCAATGCAGCGATGCGTCGACTGTTTTGACAGCAGCTGTCTCGATGTCGCGCTGTCGATGCGGTTTTGCCAATTGAAAGTGAAAACCCAAGCCAAGTAAATTCAATGAACTCTTGGGCATGCCAAGCAACTCCCTCCCCCTACCCCACCACCCACATACACACACATACAGCTGCCGAAAGGGGGCAAGTGGGCAGAGGGAGGAGAAAGCGTTGTGTGAGCCGAGCAGCTGCGTTAGAAAAATTCAAATTATGCGCCTCTGCGCCATTGAAGTGTGGCCAAGAGGCCGCAATAGTAACAGCAGCCAAAAGCAACAATAACAACGGCAACAACAACTACGAGTATCGAGTGACAATCATAAAGAGAAATACAAATAATAAACAGCCAGCAGTCGCTGTTGCTGCTTTTACAGCATTACGATTTTAACGGCGTCTATTAAAGCCACAAATCTTGGCGACATTTCGTAATGAGACAGTCGCCACTGGTATATCCATTTGCAGCACAGCGAAAGAGGGAGATGGCGGTAGACAAAAGGCCATCAATTTGCTGAAAAGTATCTGGCAGATATGAGCAATCGTGCCGGCTTTTGTTGATTCGTTAGCTTTCAACTGGCAGCCAGCTGAATTTCCATGTTTTTTCCCCAAGCATAAAATCATGTTCGACGTTTGCCGCCTTAATGAATGGCAACTCAAATGTAAACAAAAAATTCTTTGGCTAATTGCATCTAGAGTGCGAATGCCAACATGGCCTAATCACAACCCACCTCCGTCTCCGTTTTTTACTTGACCATGTTTATAAACAACAATTTAGCCTTATGTTTATGGCCTGAATTATTAACAATTCGCCAGGTAATTAGTGAAGAATTTGAATGTAGGAAACCTGCCTTTTTTTTTTTTCTTTTTTTTTTTTTTTTTTTTTTTGTTAAGTTTTTTTAATTTTGGTCATAGTCATGAAAACAGCAGGAAGAAATAAGCTAGCTGTCAATAAAAAATAGCTTTATAAAAAAGACTAGTTAACTGTTTGTTTAAGGTCATTTGTCTAAATTGTTTGTCTATTGTAGTTAGAACGCTGCCAGTCTATTAATCCATCTCCAAGTGATAAATACTTTATTGTTTTTTCTACGAATTCTTGTCAATATTTTGAAGAAAAATTCCTGTGTTTTTCTTTAAGTGAAAAAATTACCTGGTAATACTAAAATAAAAATGCTAACGACTATGAAATACTTGTTATACAGTTTGGCGCTTGATTTATCATTCATCCCACTTCCCATTTTTTAAACAACTGATAATTTCTGGGTATTCATACATTAAATATATTGTACGAGCTGAGGGACTACCCCTCTAGCCTCTCGTTTCCGAGCATTAATATTGGCTGGCTGACTTGGTTGAAAGAAGCAGCACAAATCCCAGCATCATTATGGCCATAAGTATATATAGCAGAAGAAATGTGAGATACGGGATTCTTGGTGCTTGCAATTGGAATTGGAAATGCCATCGTGAGACAACATTTCCATTTGGCTCGTCAATCGTCGGCAAATGTTGGAGTGCGTCTGTGTTTGTTGGGGGCAGCAGGCGCAGGTTAAGCAATAAATGCGAGTGTTGATTTTGCATATGGGACTTGCTCGCATTTCACACGGTGCAGAAGAGGAAGAAGCTGAAATCGGACAGGTCCCACATAAATTCATCCAGAGACCGAAGAATTTTCTCTGCTCGAACTGCAGAGGCAAGTGTTGTATTTATTTATAGTCGAAGTTTATGCGTATTGCGAAAATAACTTAATGGCTATATCTACATTCGGAGACAGCCATATCATCCATCTATATGTATGTTATTTTTGCATGAGCAAAATTTGCACGAAAATTCGAGATAAATGGAAATGGGTTAACGTGCTCGCCCAGATGTTTTATTCATGAGTCGCACATCCAGGCAGCAGGCAGTAATGAATGGAATAAATCTAGCAACAATGTTGAAGCGAGAATGCGAGAATCTGGAGAAGCGAATGGCAGGGAGAGAAATAAGAGCCTCGACGGCAATATCGCAATATGTTGCAACTGTCGAGACAATTTGCGAAACGGTTCCCGAAATTCCAAGCAACAAAATGCAGCCAAGACACGATTATGGCCATTGCGGAGATGGTGCGTGTCTCGAGTAGACGTAATTAAAACCAGCTCACCAGACTCGGCAGTTTTATAGATGTCTTTCCACTAGCAAAGCAAAGTAGTGGTCGCTTCATATAGCAGAACCAATAGCTAATATTGACAAACTGTTCTTCAAATTGTACGGAATTTTCTGATGCGAAACCGTGAGTGCAATTGAATAGAGTACTGTTTTAAAAAATCAAATTAATTCATAATACTATTGTTTGTTATTTTTAAAGTACATGGTTGCTACGAAATATTTTAATTGGTTGCAAAATTCACTCTTAATTTTGTAATGAGTCTTTATGCAAAGAGTGGTTATTTTTGAACAAAGCATTTGACGTGTTTTCCTTTATGTTTCATCTTGCCTGATGATATCCGACAAAGCCAAAGAATGCGTGTAAAAGCCAATAAAAGAAATCCACTAACTACGGCGACTAACCAACTGCTTCTTCGAGTGGAGTTGTCCATATGGAAAATGCTTGGTCAGTTGACTGGTTTGGGTTGGGTGGCATTTGGGCTGTGTGTGAAATCGTCACCAGCTCATTAGGCATTTTCGATACCGGAAACTATTTGGCCATAATATTTGGTCATTTTGTAGTTGCCATTGCTGTTGCTGTTGCTTTTGCTGTTACTGTGGCTGTTACTGCGCCTTGTTGGCCAATTAAGCCATTTCCATGGCATCTGCGAGACGGGACGGACACAACGGCAATCTGTCAGCATGGCCAACGTTTGATTGACACATTGATACAGTTTGCTTTTTGTTTTTGGCAGTTGGGTAACGAGTTGTATGCTGCGAATGGCAAGAGGCATGTGGCAGCATGTAGCATGCAGCGACAGGTTGCTACCATGGGTGTAGGCCACATTTGGAGCGACTCTATTTACGTTTAAGCCATCATTTAAATGCCAGTCGCAGCAACTGCAACTCCAGCAATGGCCACACAATTAGCTTTCCCATTGAAAGCGATTTAACTTCAAGTTGCTCCGATACAGTTTTCCGAGTGCCTCAAGTGCCTGACCAAGAGCCATGAAATTGCGTTCACTCTTCGCCACTAGCTGCGTCCACATATGGATATGGAGATGGAGCTGCCTCAGAGTGGGCATAATTACCATAAGTGTGAAAAGGGTCTTTCTTTTCATTTGGCGTACATTAGCATATGCATTTATCTTTTCTGCTTAGTTTTTGACTTCTTAATCTATTGCTTTAAGCTAAGTGCCGAAAAACTGCAACAGACAGAAGGAGGCCGACCTTTAAAGTACATAATATATTGGGCAACAAGTACCAGGAATTTCATTGTAAAAATTTGTATTCATTTTTCAAATTTAATATCATAAGCTTTGCTTTTTATGATTTCATTTCTTACTTCTTGCATATAAATTCTTCTTCAGAGCCAAAATGGGTCTGTTTGAGATCTGTAAATTTAAACATTCCAATCAGTATCAGTATTATATAAAAATATACAGCTGGTATTCGCTAGTAAAAAAGTCACTTGAGGTGCGTTTCTTGTGTGTTTTTTTTTGCGCATTAACTGGGAATTGCGCACTAAATACTTTTCCGAATTTCTAATTCCGTGAAGTCTTTCACACGCTTTGTCCAGAACCCATTCCATCCCCTACGACTGTGACTCACAGACCCAAAAACTGCGACTCCCGAAATGAACAATTGAATTTCCCACCAAGCTATTATTATTCACTCACTCTCTGGGTTTCGACTACCTCCATTATGCCGTATCTTGCTTTGCTTTTAGTGCGTTTTAATTTAAACGCTGTTAATTTAGTTGTTACGCTTGAGGCAACTCTGGCAAACGGATCAAAGCATCAGCGAGTAGATAACAAATAAAAAAACATCAAGTTTTTCCCGCAAAAGAAATTTCCCAGTTACATGAGCAGCAATAGTAATTTCACCCAGAGAAATGAAATGACGACCAATCCTTTTGATTTCTTCTTGAATGCTGACAATTCGAATTGTTTGTAGCACTCGTGTGTCATGCTACCCAGCCACAACAACAACGACAACAAGAGCATGCAGGTATTGTTGCTGAGCTAGAATTTATTATTTCCGCCAACATGTTGCACGACTCAAAAACAGCGATGCCCTCTCGAAAAAAAAACACAAATGAAAATAAAAAGAGTTGACAGCCCAAGCGATGTTCCATTGAGTCATACGAGTTGAATCGAGCGTCGACAGAGCAACAGGTACGCATGCGCAACGCCGGCGTCGCAGTCGCAGACACTGCTGCTGTTGTTGTTGTTGTTGTTCTGCTGACTGACGCTGAGGGTGGCCGCTGAAGGGGAACGCAGCAAACGCAGCGAAACGCGTTCACTGCGGGCTGCTTTACTTTAATTTCGTCTACCTTGTAGTTGTAGTTGTTACAGTTGTTGTTTTTGTAGTTAGTGTAGTCAATGTTGTTTCTGTTATCGGCACAATTCCGCCTTTTGAAATTTGCTGCTCTGCTGAGCTTTTTTCTAGTTTTTTTGTTGTTTTGTTTTACACTTGATGAACTCTGTCAGGCAGTAAAAGAGAAGCACTGGGAGATATAGAGAGCGACATAGTCGCTCACACATCGCAAAGGCTAACATAACAAAATATCAACAATCCTTTAAATTTCAAAAGTCCTATTCCCAATATACCATTAATATGCTCAGCTAATCTCTAGATTGGCTTAGCAGTCATTAAATAGCACTTTGCACTTTATGATTGCCACATAGCCAACTTGCAACGAACTCTTCTATTATCCCAAACAATGGTTCTCGGGGAGTCACGCCTTAATGACCTCAGCCGAAGGTTGATACCATCTATTCAATTACTCAGAAAAGTATCTTTCAGCGCTTGCAGCGTTTTCGCTGAAGCTTCAAAAACAAACAAAACAAACAATCATTTCCTAGGTCAAAGCTATCATCTGAAGATATCTGCATGTCTCAAGAGGGATTGAAAATACGAAGTGAAATATGAAAAAAATAATAATAATACAAAATAAAACCTTAACAATTTGCCATTACATTTTTATGGCAACTGCTCAAAACTAATTTCATGGCTTTAGTGTAAAACTGCTGCTGCTGCACTCAGTACAATAATAGCAGCAACAAATTGAAATGCCCGTAATAAGGTCAAATGTGTAGCCCATAAAGGTCACGGAAACGTGGTGGGTGCGCTGCTATCACATCTGCCGGTGGGCGGCGCAGTTGCATTTGCATTTGCATTTCAATGCAGAGCGCCCCAAGCGGCGAAACGAGAAGACCAAGTCGCAGTCCTTTCCGCAACGAAACTAAACCAAAAGCTACCCAAACTGCTTGGCAGGAATGCAGCGGTAGAGTAGTGGCCGACCCACAGATACCCTGCATAATTGTTTAAAAAAATAATAATCTTGGGTCTGAGTATGTATTTGCTTTCATAGAGTTCATGTATTAGCCACCCTCTTCCGGTGTCTGCCATGCATATCAAGCCACGCCTGTGACGCCCCTTTGAGGCCCTTTGGAGTGCAGGGTACAAATAGCTGCAAACAAAAAAAAAAAAGAGAGAAAAACGTTGAAATAATGACAGCCTCAGGAGGGGGGTTGAGCTCAGTTCGTTTTTGTTTCATTTTCTTGGTTTTTGGGGAGTGTATCTCCATTGGTATGTGTGTGTTAACGGCGGGAAGGCGACGCTGACAACTGTGGCTGCTGCTGCTGCTGATGTTGATGTTGATGCTGATGCTGAAATCAAAACACGGCTGCAAACAATGCAACAGACAAAAAGTGCAATGCGCTGCAAGACAATAGAGCAGCCAGCAATGAGCAGGCTAAAGGGGACAGCCCCTGGGTGGCGAGCGAGGGAGGAGGCAGGGCAAGGGGACAACGCGTATTTTCTATGTGGATCATTAATGAAAATGGCCAACAAGAGAGAGCAGAAGAGTAGTGGGGAACATTGGCTGTGCCCGCATTGTTTTCATTTCAGAAACTATGTTTTCGCATGCTTAATTATGGGCATTGACATGCAACGTGTTGCACGGTCGTCGCATCTATGAGATACCAACTAATAAGCGAGCGTTTGGCATTGTTTTTGATCCGGCCACGGCAGTTATTGCTGTTGTTATTGCAGTTCCAGTTGTAGTTGCCTCCTCTAGGGCCTATCAAATTAATCATGCGGCAGTATCGCATTTCGCCAGGCAGCGTCGACAATGTGATTTGCAGTTACATTTTTAGCTCAATACGCTCTTGCTACCACCCATCTGCTATTCTGCTACTTTGCCACTCTGCCACTTTGCCACATGTGGCACTCGACACTCGACGGCACTTGGTTGAAATTTATCTTTTTGGCTGCGGCATAAATTACTTGCCATTCGCGCAGTTTCAGTTGTAAACAAGGTGCCCCTCCTAATGGCGGCTGCGGGGATTGTCGCGCACTTTTCCAAGTACTCTTAAAAGAGCCAAGAGCTCTTTAAATTTAGACTCCATATTGCTACTGTATCTGCATCAGTATTTGCATCTGTATCTGTATCTGTGTCTCTTTACTTTTAGTGGCTCACAAATCAGCTGACTTTATTTACGGCCGTTTTCGGCTTAGCTTTGCCCATATTTTAATTAGTTTTTCCACTTCATTTGTACTGTTCGGCCTGCGGGAGCAGTGTTGTAATTGCCCAGATTGTTAAAGTGTGTTGTTTTATAATATTTCTCGAAACGTTGAATAACTTCCGTGAGTATCTTTTGATGTGAAATAGATTTACACAAACACACACACATAAAAAAAGAGAGGGAGAGAGAGAGAGAGAGAGAGGGGGAGGCATCAAAGTTAGTCTCTTGCCGAAATTGGCTAGTTTAGATTAGTTAAGATTAAGCACTTCGCCAATTACGGTTAACATTTATTATTAAATTTTAAATCCACATCCTGCTCTGGCTGCTTACTGCTATTTCTCTTTCCGACTACTTCTGACCAACACGCTTTGTGTGTGGCCAATTTGGCCAACTAATGAGCTGACGCATAGACACATTAAATGTATATTTTAATTAAACAATTTGCAGCTTCCAGGCAACATCGTGTATGTGTATGTTAAAAGGCCATTAAACGCAATTAGCCAATTAGCATGGGTCATCTGCGTCAGCTGCCGCCAAGAGTTGGCAAAAAGTTGATGCAACAACAACAACAATAAAAACAGCACCATAGCAGCATTGGCTAAAACTTCCGTTAGAATAAAACAAAAAAACACATTTCAACTTTTATTCGTCATGTTGTTTTTGTGAATTTTGTTTTGACTACTTCTGCTGTTTTCCTTTATTTATATTTTCATTTTTTGTTTAACTCTGAGCGTGTAAATTGCTGTCCCAATTTTTCAAGCATAAAAACTGACGACCGCTAGAAATAGAGAGTCGGCTAGAGAGGGACTGAGACAGCACTAGAGGCGCCAAAGAGCTCATAGAGTTACTTAAAAATACTTAAAGAGAAAAAATTATATTTGTATGCTGTATATGTATTAATGTTGCAATCAGTAAACGCGAGTCGAGAGACATAAAAAAGAATTGTTATGCAATTTCTTTAGTTGTGTCTTTATTGAGCATGATGATAATAGTTTTTTTTTCTCTTTTTTTGTTAGTCTGCGAGTCGCATAAGGTGAACGCTTCGCTGGGCAGCTGGAAGAGCTCTGCTGAGTTGGGTTAAGTTACGCAAAATCGATTTGGGATGACCTAATAGAGGCTAAAGAACTTGTTCAAGTAATGCTAAAGATGGCATGGGTTGGGTTGGGTTACGAAAAAGAGGTCTAAGAGCTGAAAGTTGCCGTCTTCCAATTTTGGGAGCGTCATAAAAGTCATTTCACAGCTCCAATCTCTCCATGTCTGTATATTGATCGAGTGATAAATTTAACTGCTCTGCGCTTTTGTTTTGCTCCTTTTTCCCATGAATTTTTGATTTGATTTGACAGTTCAATGAACCCGTGCTTTCATGTGGCGGGCCGAGAGATCTACTTACAATATACAGCTACATATATGTACATATATGTTGTATGGATGGACGTAACATCGCGTGATTTATAAATAATGTAAGATCCCCAAGGTACACCCTCTGCTCCCCTCTTGTTCGCTTCTCGTCTCATCTCTTTTGCGCTCTCCGACAACGCGTCGAGCATTTTAAAACCAATTTCCACAGCTATTTGAGTTTATGTGCAATTTTAAAATGTATGCTAACGGGCAGTAAAGTTTTATGAGTGCTTCTGGGGTAGCTACGGTGAAGACTGAGTACGCGAGAGCGTAGAACGTTAATTAAATTGGCCAGCAAACTATTAGTTTAACAGTGCAAACAGACCCCAATTTAATTCGCATATCCTTGACATTAGTCTTGAGCGGGGGAACTTTCGAGACCCATCAGCACCCACTAAAGCCAACCCACCCGCCGCCAATTGTGGGCATTGAGACGCGAGTCTCGAATGGAGTCAGCGAAGTGAACCAATTAAATTGCAGTTGTTGCAAGAGCATTGGCTGCAGCGTCAGTTTGCAAATTAATGTTACTTCACACACTGAATTATGAGGTTGCCACAAGCGGCGTATAAAAAAAATCAGTCTACCGAACTCTACGAACGCCAACACGCCGACACGACCTAAAAGAATCAAAACACACCAGCAACGTGCATAAAGCAAAAGCTGAAAAATGGAAAAATTGTAACGAAAACGCGATAAAACCAAGCAGACAAGCAGATGCTCTAACAATAGGTCGTCACTATAGAAAACATTTATATACATTTATATGGATATCAGCAATAGCCGACAAAAAAAAACACAATTTAGAATTTAATAAATTTCTGAAATAATCGAATTTGGAAAACGTTTTTAATTATGATGTCTAAAAATTGAATTCAATATCTTGCTAGAAATTATAATATTTATAAGTTGTACACATATTTAGCTACAGTTACGTGTCATTTACTTACAATTGCGATAGATGTATAATTTTTTACCCTTATAATATCGCATTACCCTTATAACCGTTCTGGTCGGAGAATAGTGCAGAACTTTAGCTCGCATCGTCATCACCTTTGTGAGCTGCTGGGGCACTTGGTGGAGAGCTCATCACGTATGCAGGGCGCGCATTATGTTTGGATTTTTCTTCAGCTCACTCCCCACTCCACCAAAGCAGCGGTAATATTGGCTGCACGAGTGTCGAACCTATTTGTAGTTATCAGAAAATTAAAAAGAACGTGCGCGTCGGGCAGAAACCGAGGGAGGGTGAAGTTGGAGTGATTGAGAGGCAAGGCGGCGTCGCGCAGTCGTGCGATTCTAACTGTGCTTTCGAGTAAGTGAATTAAATTGATGGCAAGCAGGCTAAATTGTTAAAGCCAATGAACCAATGAGCTAACCTACCATGAGCAGCTGAAAGCTCCATGACCAAGCACAAGCGAAGTCCACACAATGCGTACACGTCAAAATTAAATTAAGCTTCCCCACTGTGAGGACAACGCAAGCTCGTCACGTTGTGCGATATTAAAGGCAAACTGCGTATATGTTAGTCAATATCACATAACTATTGATTTCAAATTGCATTATAAGCTGCCAACGTGTGTCACACTCACACGTTCTCGTATAGATAGCAAACGCATCAGTAATAATAAAAGTAGCTTAGTTGTTCTGCCTGATGCACTTAAAAAAAAGCACTTAATAGCCTCACTTGCGAAGGATGCAAGCTTATTCACCTTGAATACGCATCAATTGCTAACCCCATATGAATTACTCACAGATACACATGCAAATGCACATGTAGAGCTTTGCTGTTAAACGAACAGCACGCAAACTCACCACGGTTCGGGTCGTCTAATTTGACATTGATGCTCTGTGATATACTGCGTGTAAGAATGAGAAAGCAGAGTTGTATTGTAGTTGAGAAGTGTGTAATTAATTGTGACATTTGTCAAAGCGAGACAGCCGCATGTCGCATTTACTGAGTGGCCCATCAATATGTTAGTTAAACAATTTTCCAGTTCCGTTCAACGCTTTGTCAGTTTGCAGCGTTGCTTTGCATTTCCGTTCTACGGCTACGTGTACGACAACAGGGCACTCCTCTTTGTTTCTCTTCTCCACACGCCACACGTCCGCAGCGTTTGGTTCCGCCACTTTGGTTGCTTCGTTGGTCACCGAAGGCCAATGGCTTTGGAAACGACAACAACAGGTCTGTTTTGTCCACCACCTGCAAGCGGTATGAAGGCACAGAATTCAATGCATTCGATACTCCATTGATCGATGATGCTAGATGGGCAATTTCGACTTGGACTCAGCTCGGACTCAACTTTCGTGCTGCTCTGGCCAATTAATTGGTGGAACGTAAGGTAAACTGATAATTGACTGAATACAACGGAGAAGTAAAAGGTTAAGATTGGACCAAGTTGCTAAATTGCTAAACGTTGCACAGCCAGTTAACGTAAAATTTCAATTTATTGGCGGGACTGTTGCAAATTTCACATCTTTTTTTTTGGTTTTTGAAAGTCTCTAGAAAGCTGAGAATTGCTCTGGCAGCTGCCATTTGAAATTCATTTCAGATTCTCTATAATTCAAGCGTATAAAAATACAAAAATCACGAGAAGCAACAAAAACAAAAAAAAAAAAAACTTCAAAGCGTCAGCATAAAAGGCGTTGGCAGTGACTGTGCGCTTTTTCACCACAAATGGCCCAGGGTATGCTTTAGTCGATATATTTTGCGTCTATTAATTCAATTAAATCCTGTTGCTTTCAAATTCGTAGAACATTTTGTGAATTTTATTTATATCACGTTTGCACAGTCAGCAACAACAACAAGCGAATTTAATCAATTTCAAGCGTAATCAAAGCATTTTTTGCGTGACTCGCCAAAATTATAGATAGTTCGCAAAGAAAACAAAAAGAATAGAAAAAACAACTTGCAAACATTTGTGAAGTGCTCTTTTTCGGTTTTGGCCGCAGGGGCAAGCCAAATTGAAGCTACTTGAAGTTTGAGAAATGTTGGCAACTTTTTGCCGCAGAGCAATCAGATAAAATAAAATAAAATTCACATAGAAACAAAATTTCAATTGGGGTAAAAACGACTCAAGTGCCTGCGAAAAATTGTCAAGAGATACGAAAAAATAAAAAATAATAGATCGGACAATAACAAAAAGCAAGTGAATTTTGCTTATTCATAGAAATTATAAAAATCAACAGCTAACGGGTAAAGTTGTTAAATAACGCGATGAAATGTTAATTTCGACCTTTGAGCCGACTCTGAAGCGTTTCTGTTAAGATTTTTTTGTCTTGTCGAAAACGCCAGTTAGCGTGATTTAAATACCCAAGAAGAAAATCGACAGCAGCAGTGACGCGTTAAACAACAATTGAAATTGATTGTGCGTAAAGAGCACCAACTACAATGGCAACAACAGCAACAACAATTACAATAGTTGTAACCAAGAGGTCGCGCCCAAAATGAGGCGGCGAACAAAAGGGCTTTGCGAACAGTTGGCCATTAGGGCGCCATTTAAAATTACATTTACCCCACCCCTCTGGTATGCATCCCAAAATGGCTAACATAGTCAGGCCCAAAACAATGCAATGTCAATGCAATTGCCATGAAATGGAACGCGACACGGGCTTAAAATGTGAGCTGAAATCGTACTCGTTGCTCGCAGTTGTACTTGCAACATCATCAGCACCTTGCACCACCCGCAACCAAGACGCAACTAATGCCAACTGAAGATTGACAATGACGTTGACGGTTGATGTTTGACGGTTGACAGTTGACGTTGCCGTTGATGAGATGACGTCACACCACCGCCGCCGCTTGGTTAATCAGCAAAGCGTTTCCTAATGAAGGTCAAATGTGGTGACAACAAGTGAAGTAGCAATCAGCAGTCGAATTGAATACCCTGTCATCACACGAAAGTAGTTGAAATAAGTACGAGAGGGTTGATCACAACTATAAATGGAGTTTATATAGCGATGCGCTGCGGGAAAAACAGATTTCATGATTTTAATGTTGACCAACGCAAGTTTTTGACAAAATCATTGGTATCTGGAAAGCGAAATCAATGAATTCTCAAATTTTGTCGTTTTTGAATTGCTTAAGATTTTAATCTGGAATTCTTTGAGGATTGGAATTGATTATCATGTTGCCTACTGAGAAACTGTCAGTCGAGTTTTACCCGCCAGACAGTTCTTGACTTGCTTGCATACATGCTATGCATGGTACTGATATAGTTGTAGGCAAGCGGATATTGAAATACGTTCCACTTCGCAGCGCGTGCATTTCAGTTATTCGCGCACAGCATTTGTATCTGTATCCAGCAGATGCACAACGTAAACAAACATGTGAGCTAGAGCTACGAAGTGATCCACTAATGGCGGTAATTTAATGAAAATGCGACAGTCGGCAATCGGCAGACAACACGTCGTATGAGTAACCTAATTTCAGACCAAATGATCCAAACAATCAACGATAAACGGAAGCCAAATTAAAGCGTTGACGTGAAGGAGATTTTCGTCATTGAAAAGTGAGAGATTGTTTTGAAAATGAAATGGAATTCCTAGGCAAAATAATAATAATACTAATAGTAATAACAATTGCGAAGGAAAGATAATAATAATAATAATTATGTTCAACAATAAACAGCAAAGCAGCAGACAGCAGAGTTTTGAGTAATTCGTCGATTGCAAAATGCCGGACAAACAATTGAAACTTCAAGTTTGTCATTTTGTTGCCATTTGTTGTTTTCTAATTGCTTATAATTGTTGCTGTTGCTTTTGCTGTTTATTTTGCTGTGCGCACTCATATGAGAAAGTTGTGCCAAATGCAGATTTTGGCCATAATGATAATGTACCAATGATAGCGCAACAATTTGTTGACTGTTGTTTTTTTCATCTTCGTTTTCATTTGAAAGTAAAATTTAGCTTCACTTGTTGTTCAGTTGTTTGTTGTTGAGGGCGTTGCGAATGACATTTTGTGGGCGGTTTTTAATTCAAGTGTACATAATTGTAATGACATCAATTTGTCCACTTGTTGATCAAGCCTTACCTTGAAATTAAATAGACCCCCCTCTAGCCCCCCATTCAATTTAAGTGTATTGTACCCGAGGCGGAGCAAATGGATTCGTCTTAAGCGAATGGACATTGTGCCAAATGATATTGTTTATAACAATAAATTGGCATTAGATGTGCCTCAAATTATGCTCGCATCTGTAGCAACATGTAGATTGTGCAACTAACAAGTCTTGCATAATAGAGTTTTTTTTAGTAACCTTAAAACCAAATAGTGTTGTTATTTAAATTGTAAACAGAAATTTTCGTATTTTCCTCAGAAAGCAAGAAAGTCCCATATTTGTTGACAAAAATTGTACAGTAATCCAAAATGCTGATATTATTTTTAGCTTAATTGAATTAGTATACTCTGTAGTATTATATTTTAATTATTACAACGTTTTTTAAAATTACCTAGTTGTATTTTACATGTGATTGGGCTTATAATAAGTACCATGTGAAATGTGTGTTCTAAGTTTAAAACGATTTCGGTTTGAGTATGCTATTTTTTTTCTCGCTGTGCACTCGTATATACGTATATTCGGTCTTACATCCGCTTCTCCCCCTACCCACCACAAACTGGCCCTTGTTGTCTCTGTCTGCAGTTTTTATGCATAACTCTTCTAGTCCAAAATAATTTAAATAACAAGCTGGTAATGGAGCTGCGTCTGTGCCTGGCTTGCACTGGCCTGGGAATCTTCTATTCTCTTTTCCATATGTGGCCAACCTTTGCAGCACTTGTTGCAGCGCTTGTTGTTGTAAAATTACTGGAGCATGCGATGGGTTGTTGTTGCTGGCGCAGATTTAAAATGCAGTTCTCCTTTGCCAAGTGGAAACTGGCAACTTTACGGAGGTTTCATTGCATTAGATTGCCGTCTAAAATAGTCCATTGATGGGGTAGAAACTCTGAACTGCAGCAGCAGCTGCTGTTGGTGTTGTTTTTGTTGTTGCAATTGATATTTGTTGGCAACCAGCGAAAAATTAGCATGCCAAAGCCATTTTGCAATGGGGTCGCCAGTTTCATCGCCGTCTGTTTATGCGAATTGTAACGCGCATTTTAATTAGATTTTGATTGAGAACATGGTATAATAAGCAGCAGGAGGGCGGGGAGTGGGCGAGAGGGCTGAGCGCAGCATCATGTAGATTGGATTACGCTGGCAACAAAACATTTCAGTTGCAAAGGCGAGCGTGCATCTAATAGAAACTCAACGCTAACTTTGGGAAATGGATCTAAAAGCGTCACACGAGCTGAATATGTAATTGTTGTCAGCAGACGATAGAAAAGGGGGAGGGCGAGGGAGCTCAGTTATTAGCATAATAATAATGTGCAACTGTGCAACATCGTGCCACATCCCGCCACTTTAAACATACAAACTTTAACTAAAATGCAAAAATAATCGCAATAAAAAAGCATATTATGTATATGCATTATTATGCATTACATACATCTAAGTGTTAGCCACATTAGACTTGGCCATGACTGTGGTATTTGTGAGTTTGTCCAAGAGTGGCAAGTGTTTTTGTTTTATGTCAGTAAAGTTCAGTTTTATTACATAGTCGTTAGTCTTAGGAAAGCCCTCAAAATAATATTTTTCACTGGAATTTACTGGTAGCTAACTAAATTGTAACAACATTAGGAACACTAGGCGAAGTCCACAAACACAATTAGTTTGCACTAATCAATGTAAACTTGATCACTTCAAACGAACGAAACGAAATGAAAACACTAATTAACAAGCGTTAAAATTGATCCAAATTGAGTATTGGCCTTGTCCACAAAACCAACCACAAATGGTAGACACTGTTGTTATGAACAGTCAGCAAGTCGGCTAATTCATTTAAAGGGTACCACGGTTGAAGTAAGAGGACAGATTTGAAATTGGGTAGAGCTGAGAGAGCTTTGATTTTGTGTTCATTATTGAGCTGATGTTTATCGGAAGAGGAAAGTGCGCAACAATTAGCTAATTATTTTTTGTAGATGGATTTAAATGCGGGTCAAATGGGTTTGGAGTGTCTTTAGACAGTGATTACTCGAAAGCACTTGGCTGTTTTCTTTTTCTATGTGCATTGTGGGTCAAAGTCTTTGAAAAAATGACGTTATAAAAGAAAAAGTAAACCATGGACATAAAGCCAAAAAATTTGTTATATGAAAACAAAATAAACCGAAATATAATATGGCGCATAACTGACAAACGGGTTCTGCCAGACAGATAACAAAAAATACAACTACAACAACATCAAGAGAGACAACAGTTGAATCTAAAATTACAACTAAAAAGCTCCGCTTGAACAAATGTTGAACATTTTAAGTATACCAGAAATTTATTGCAAGCATTTTTTAATGTAGTGTGAAAACAGAGCTGGAAATACACATTGTAGATAAAATGGAATAAAAGTGCATAGCGAAAAGCCAGTCGCAACTCGTACAAAATGGTGGAAATGGCAACAACAAACATTGTAAAGCAATTTCTCTCAAATTAATTGTACATTAGTTATGTGGTGGGGGGAGTTTGCTTTAGTTTCGATTTAGTTTATTTATTTATTTCGCATTTTCCGCTTTTGGGCCTGCGAGTGCACCAGAAAAGTGCGAAGCGAGGCACAACTGCAATTGAAAGCAATGTTACAATGCTGCAACGCTGCAAGTACCACCCAGGGAGCCAACTGGTCAATTGGGACCTTGCAATAGGCGAGGCATGACAACATTGTTGAGATGGCAAAGATGTGACTAATTTAACGCGTATTTTCCTTAATCTGTTTACAACATTTGCAGGATACCGCACCCAACAACAACTGCAGCAGCAGCAGCACGAGCAGCAACTTCAACGATAACTTGCCACAACCACAGCATCAACAACAGCAATCGGCAACACAGCAACCACATGAGCAGTCGTTAAATGTCGAGGCTGTCATATTGCAAAATCAGGTGGACACATTGCAATGGCAATTGAAGCAGGTGAGTGCAGCAACAACAAGACTAACAGCGACAGCACGCAGATTGAAAGACTAAAGACACAAACCTCGCATGGCATCTAAACAAAAGACTTAAGACACAAACCTGACATCGAGGTCTAGACAGAAATAACGTGACTTCAAGCCTCTCACTTTGCATTCATTGTTAACTGTGCTGAGCTCCCGTCGCCGACTCCCACCCCCACTGTTAACGGCAGCTGCAGCATCCAAATACCTTCAACTTCAACCTGTTCCCTTGTCTTGACTTTTATCAGGCAGCTTGCCGTTTGATGTCGCTGCCATTCTCTACTCGTTCTCACGCCTAATACTCTCATAATTACTACTCAATGTCATAGACGGACAGACAGAGAAAGAGAGAGAGACGTTGTCATGTGCCTGTACCACCCTCCTTGTCTTCTCCGTCTCGTTCTCTTTCTTGTCTAGGCTTTCAGCGCCATGTTAAGTGGCCTTTGTTGTCGTTATCTGTGTGGTAGTGTGGAAGCATTTCCTTCATTTGTTTTTTTGTTTTTTCCCTTCCCCAACTTCAATTTTTTATTTCCCACCCCTTGCTTTCTACTTTTTATTTCCATTCTGTGCTTTTCCTTACATTTCTTTTGTATTGTATTATTTTATGTTCTGTTTTGTTCAGCCTTTCCCGGCCTGCGTTCTTGAATTGTCGGGTTGTGTTAGGGCGACGTCGAGCCACATCCACAATTAGGCGGCACATTCTTTTTAACGCTTAATTATAGAGCCCGGTGGTCGTCAAGTTGTCTGCTCACCTCCATCCAATCTATTCTCGACTCTTGCGTTCTGTTGCGTTCTGATCATCTTATTGTCTTTTTGCTTTGACCATTTCCTCAATGTCTTCAAAGTTAGCGGCATTAATTTTATATTTCCCCGCTGCGGCTGTTTCATTGAATACAATTTCAAATTAATGAATAGAAATAGGAATAGGATTTACGGCTTACTTGATTTAGGCAAGCGGCAGAAAGCAGACTTCCCTACGCATTGCGTAATTCCCATTAGCCGTAACCCAATCGAATTGGCTTACTCAAATTGGGAGCAAAACATTTACGAAATATTTAGGCCAACTTCTTGGCTCTTCCTTAACAGAACAGCAACTAACCGGGTTAAGATCTGAGCGCGTTTTGTGCCCAATACGTTGACTTATTTCTTCTGCCACTCTACGACATTTTCAATCTATGTTTGAACCTCGATGACCTTCAACTTTCTTTAAACACATTGCAACACTTTCAATGCGTAAGCACCGTTTTGATTCTATAATTCATCAGTTGCAAAAGCGCAGTAAACAACATCGCCAACAATGGGAAAATATTTACGCTTTCATTTCGATTTAATGCGCTCTTAAATGCGCCTCAATAAAGTTGTCTGCGGCTGCGGCATGTGGAAAGCCGTCGTCGAGGTGCCAGAAAATTGCAATATAATCAGTGATAAACATTTTCCATTTCCATTTTACTTTGGACCGTGTCTATCTATCAACATCGTGTTCGCTGGCAGCGCTGGAATGTCAACGGAAAACTTGGCAAGAGGCAAAAACTGGGTTATAAGACAACCAAAGGCGGTCAGCAGCGGACTGTAGCTGTGGTGGTAGCAGCGAGGAGAACCTGCAAAAACTTCATTAAACAGCAAACAAATCACGGACGAGGCGTGGGCTGAGACAGAGACCACAGACTTAAGCAAAGACCCAAAGATCCCAGAGCCGGTTTGATTGATGGCGTCGATTGATTGCGAGGACGGAAGCTTAATCTATGCAGCGCCCTGGCAGACCAAAGCAGACAGCGGATGCTGGTCCAGCTTTAGATGTTTTTTTAATGAACCAACTTTAAAATTGGCCAAGTTAGAGCTTGGGAGGAGGAGTGGGGAGACAGGAAGTGCTTGGAGATGCCACGATGAGTCCCAGACAAGCGATTTGCTTGTCAAATGCAACTGAAATGCGCATTAATTAACAATTAAACTGAATTAAACAAGGCATAACAAACTGTAGTATAGCAGCAACAAGAGGCATATTTCAACATAACAACCAATACAAATACCAGGAGAGCGATTCCTCCTCGGCAACGGCTCTCGAAACCCGCATTGCCATCTTCAGTGAAATAAACACGCAGTAGGAAAACATTGGCTTAAACGGCAGCTGCTACAAGCCAAACGGAAAAACGAAACAAGTAAAAACGCTGGCATTGAGTGTGATCGACTGTATGATACTCGATATTCAAATGAGTCGCGCTAGATTTTCCCCTTATGAATTTTTTTTTGTTTAAATTTCATGATTTACGTTAAGATTCAAGTAGCTAGAATATTGCTCACTAGCTTCAATCTGATTTACAGGCTGTGATGAAATACTAAAAGAGACTCGATTTTCATGCACTGATTCAATTAAGATCTTGAATTCTTTATATATTGGGCGTTTGTACAACTTGACAGAAATACAGATGGATGGATATAGACTGACTGATCGAGAATGAAAATAATTGTATGTTATATGTTGCTTCAGCCTTAAAAAGCACAAAATTAAAATACACTTTTACCATAAATGTAGCGGGTATAAAAATTAACAACAATTTGAAACACCGCAGCAACCACCAACAACGAAAACAGCAACAAAAAAACTGCAACAACGACAACTAGTCTTATGCAATCTGCAAGCCGGCTTGCTGGCCAAAATACACGTTGGCTAAATTCACTGCTGCCAAATTGCATTTGCCAACGTTTTTGCTTGGCCCCACTTAGGCGTCGTGTGAAATTCTTTTTGCCAAATTTGTTTGCAACGTGGGCGTGGCAGCAAAGACAACAAGCACATATTGGTCAGGTGGCATCTTAACACTTTGACTTGCCAATTTGGCAAAGCTGCCTGTTAATTAGGCAATGCTGCCTCAAATTATAGTATCGCTAGCTAAATGGCCTAAAGTCTGCGCTTTTTGGCACAACGGCCTGTCCCACGCCCTGTTCCGAATAGGTAGAAGAACAAAAAACAACAAAACATCTTCCATATACCCCCCCCCCCCCCACACACAAACAAAAAAACAAAAAAAAATATTTTTTTTTTTTTTTATTTTTTATATTTTTTTATTCATATATTCCCCCACCCCCCAAATACCACAAAAAAAAAAAAAAATACAACACACACACACACATTATACAAAAAACACCCCCCCCCCCCCCCCCCCCTTTTTCCCACAACACCACCCCAAAAACACCCCAATTTTCCCCCCCCCCCCCCCCACCCCCCACCCACACCTATTTTTTTTTATTAACACCACCCCCCCCCCCTTTTAAAAAACCCACAAACCCACAACCACCCAAATTAAAAATCAACCCTTATACCCCCCCACCCCCGTACACACAACCCCACACCGCCCCCCCCCCCCCCCCCCACAAAAAAATACTTTTTGGGGGGAAATTCCTTCTCCTTACACCAATTCCTCAACCCAAAGCTATAATACCCTTCTATCCTATGGGTAGCGGGTATAAAGATATCTTGAATATTAGATACTTTCGAGTGAAAGTTGTCGATGGGCGCGGGGGACTAAGATAGAGATAGGAAAGGTCGCTGACTGCTCCAATAGAAAATGATAGAAAATCAGAAAAAATTATCATAATCGATTAATCGGTGATAGATTCATATCAAATATAATTTTCATTAGAGGTTATTGTGGCATACAACGACCTTGCAGCGCTGCAACGCGTCTCGAAAGTGAGTGAAATGCGAAGCAGGCCCGCAAGAGATAATCAAAGAATGTGTTAATACATTCGCATATATTAACAAAAAGAGTGGAAAAAAAGAGATTCAGAAAGCAAACACAAACTCATAAACAATGCACATAAAACTGGATCTGAGTAGCACTATGTCTGAGTTATTAGAGCAGCGAGAAAAACAGTTAAAAAGAAAACAAACAACATGGAATGTAAAAACATTCCAAATCAAAAGACAGCGTTACCATTTGGGAAATGTGCGAGAAAAGCACAAGAATCTCGAATACCCAAAGATACACTTGTGTCAAACACGAAAGATTGAAAAACTGTCCATCTCCATTTGCATACAAAATTACTCGAAATAATTAGCATAACAAATTCCTACAAATGAATTTAAACAGCAGGGCAGACGAAGCGTAAAATGATACCCATCCAACAGAAGACAACACTAGAAGGCACAAAACATGTCAACAAATTCAAAGAGACACACACTGTTGAACATAGAACAAAGAACAGACTGTTGAACAATCAAGATTCCAGACTTATTATGATTACACGACAACCTCTGTTGCGCAACAGTTTCTGAAATGTTAGGAAATGTTTACTAAGATCGCTTCTGCTAAAAATTATAATCGCTTTGCTGGCTTATCTCAAGGTAGAAACCTGATTTTTTATACTTTCTCTATGGGTTGGGCTGGCCATTTGCAGATCTCTAGCTTTGACAATAAATGTAAATCAATTTTTTAGCAAAACTACCCAACTACTTTTACTTTTATTATAATGTTTCTATACTTTCATAGTATTTACGACATTACATTTGATTTCGAAATAAAGGTTTAGATTCTCTGTTCCCATTCCTTTTTTCCCACATTTAATCCTGGGGTGTTTTTTTTTTTTTTAACCCCCTTTTTTAAAAGTTAAAATGTCTTGTTGGGCGCAATTAAAGTGTATAACCTTCGACCTAACTACTGGATGTTAGAAGTTAAGTCTTTGTTTAACAATTCTTAAACTCTTATATAGAAAATTTCTTATCTGAAGCTAACATTAACCCGACACAACCGTTACATTTTGTGTAAATTAAAAACAGTTCAAGATAATTATCCGCAGATCGTCTAACGCATTTTACATGTATTTACATTTTACAGACGGAAACGAATTGCGAAATGTATCGCGCTGTTATGGAAGAAGTGGCTCGCTTCTTTGAACGCTATCAACAGCAACAGCAGCAACAACAACAACAGCAGCAGCAGCTGCAGCAGCAACAACATATCCATCGCCAGCAGCAAATGCAATCGAATCGCCACAGTCTGGGAGGAGGCGGAGAGCAAATCTCGCGCTCGAAGAGTCTGCATCATGTGCAAGGAGGAGTGCAGAGTGATCCCAATGGCTATACTGAGAATGCAATTCAGCCAGTCAACTCAGCCTCCGCGTCGTATTTGCGCGTTCGCAGCAGCACCAACTTGATGCTCAACCAGTCGATGCTGACGATGAACGAGGACCACAACTACGACAGCATTGCGCCTGCGGGCAGCTACAATGCCTTTAAGGATTTCACTTGGTAAGTTAACGAGCTTGCAGCTTCGAGTGATAAGCAATTATTGAGTTTCCTTTTATGGCTTTGCAGGCGACGCTCCCCCAAGAAGTATGGCGGCTGCAAGGCGCGACTCTCGTCGCCGGAAGCAGCCGAGGAAAAGCTGAATCAGGAGGCGTTTCGCCTGGCGCGCACCATACGCAATCTGCTGCACACATCGCAACATCAACCGGATCTCACACAGCCGCGTCACTCGATGACAGCTGCAGCTGGAGCTGGAGGTCATCGGCTGTGCATGACGCAAAAGACCAGCTCCATGCTGACGCTGCACAATGCGAACAGCCTAAATGCCACGATGGGTGCTGTGGCCAGTCTGCCGGCAGCCAAGAGTAACAGCAACAGCATTAGCAGCAATTGCAACTCCAATAACACCACCACAACTGCCACACCAACAACCACTGCCACTGCGACTTCCACAGCCGAGATGCTTTTTCTGCGCGCCAATACAATGCGAGATTCTCGTCTCTCACTGCGCAGCTCCACCGACAGCTCTGTGCATTCCACCATCTCCTCGACGGCCTCGTCCACGTCGTCGTCGAAGCTGGAGACCGACGACGAGATCACAGCAATAACAACAGCCAACAGCAACAGCAATAGCAGCAACTGCAGCAACAGCGTCAGCAATTGTAACAGCAATAAGCAGAGCCAACCGCTTGGTAACAACCACAATGGCTCCAGCACAGAGGATGAAAGCGGCTTCAGCTCCATCAGCTCCTTCCACGACGTGGGTCTGCCACTGAGCTCTACGCTCATCGCCGAAAACTCGCGCCGCCTCTCAGTGTCCACGGAGAGTCGCAACTCGACGCTCAAGTCGGCACTGAATGGCGTGGGCGTGCCCCTGCAGCCACAGCTCCCGCCCAGCAGTGGCAGCTGCTCGCTGAGCACTAGCTCGCCAGCGCACTCGCCCGCGAAGACCTATCGCAATGCCAATCGCTATCAGCGCTTCTCCACGCTCTCCAACGAGGATGCAGCCGCTGTGCTTTGGGTTTAACCGAGGCCTAAAAAAATTCCCGAAACTGTGTAAAGTGGTTCTTCCCCGATTAAATTATTTATGTACACTTTAGTTTATGTTTTTTTCATCGTTAGTGCCTTCTTTTTTAGTTATAAGTTATAAGCTGTTGCATAAGGTAATGGCGACTTCTTAAAAACGATACCGTTTATCAAATGCATTTTTACATTTAACGTTTTTGTAAAGTGTTAAGCTAAGTTTGACAGTATTTACGTTTAATCTTGCAGCACGTATAAAATAAATCTACAACTCTTATGTGACGACTGCCGACTTCCTATTTTGATCGCATGAGCCATGTAGCTGGTGCCAAGAGTCCTTTCCAATTTTGAATTCCATTCGATTCGGTGTTTCGTTTTGGCACGTTACGTTTCGCTCAAAACTTTTCGGTATTTTTCCGCAATATTCCGGCACAACGCACTCAACTCTACATACTTCTATCGTGGATTAGTTCAGCCTACGTGCTTCGCAAAGTGCAATTTCCAATTTTTCCCAATTTAAGGCAAAATCAATTAGAAAAAAGTATCACAAGAATGGCCAGCGCTCAAATTCAAATTCCTGAGCCATCGGTGTTCGAGCCAAATAAATTTTTGCAGAGTCGTCTGGAGCTGCAGCCGCAGCCGAAGTCTGCCCATGATGCCAAGCAGCAGCTGCAGAAGCAACGGGATCAGGAGCAGGAAGCTAAGAGTGTGCCAGAGGAACAAAACGAGCAAACATACAAAATCGAATATAAACATCCACTTGAGCATGTCTGGACGTTGTGGTATCTAGAGAATGATCGCACCAAGCACTGGAAAGACATGCTCAATGAAATAACACAAATAGACAGTATCGAAACATTCTGGAGGTGAGTTCAGCACCCTTACATACTCAATTTGAATCATCCTAATCAATTCTGGTTCTTTCAGCTTATACTATACTATCAAAACTCCATCGGAGCTCAAGATTGGCTGTGATTACTATATGTTCAAGCAGGGCATTCAGTAAGTTTTTTGAAAAATGATTTGCTTTCCTCCGGCTCATTCTACTCTTTGTCATCTTTAGGCCCATGTGGGAGGACGAGGCAAACATTAAAGGCGGCCGCTGGCTTTTTACAGTTGGCAAGAACTCGAAGGATGCTCTTGATCGCATTTGGCTGGACATCTTACTCATGATGGTGGGCGAGTCCTTCGAATATGCCAGCGACATCTGCGGAGCAGTCGTCAATATACGTGCCAAAAGCAATAAAATTTGTAAGGCAATGAAACTCTTAGGAATTTTTAGAGCATTTTCACTCACACCTCTTCAATTTTGCAGCTGTCTGGACTGCGAATGGCACAAACGAACTGGCCGTTTTAGAGATTGGCTTCAAGCTGAAGACATTGCTGCATCTACAGTCTCACAATTTGCAATATCAGCTGCACTCGGATGCCATGTCAAAAATTAATTCGGGAGTTCGATCTGTATATAGCCTATAAAGGATTCAGTTTTTATTATTTTTTACAGATTAGTATGGACAGCTGAGATGAGACTCGCGTAATATGCTCATGTCGTTGAAGAATTGTGCATGTAGTATATGAAATTATTTTGGTATCGGCCCAAATTGTACATTGAAATTCCAGCAAATTCTGTCAAAAACATGTGTTCATGAATTACAACAATTAATAAAATTATTGGCCGTAATTTCGGTAAAACGGTACTGCGGTATTGTATTTATATGCTAGCAAGGGATTTTTGGTGAATTTTATACTTCTCAAAGCTCCAGCTCCTTTGTGTCCTTGAACTCAAAAAATTAAAAAAAAATTTTTTTTAGTAAAATTTTTACAGGGGTTATCATGCAAAAATTGCTAAAAATGCACAAAATTGGCTGTAACTTTTGTATTTTCAAGACTATCGGAATGTCGTTTTCACAGTAAATGGTCCTTGGCATATCAAACCGGAATGTTCAATAAAAAGGACGAAAGTTCTTCCAGGAGCTGAGATAATCGCACTTTTTTCCCCAGAGAAAAAAGCCTATAACTCGAGAGTCCTTTGAAGGATAACATCAAGACTAGTGCCAATCGATGGGTTTTGGATATATCTATCGGTCGGCCAAAGATTATCTAAATCGCCCTAGTAGTTTAGCAGATATCCTGGATTTTATGTTTTTTGTTGTTCCTGAGCAAGATTATTCGACTTGCATTTTTCGAGTATTAGATTCTTAGATGACACGATGATTTATTGATGTCAATCGATAAATTTGGTTCAGGTAAACTGAAGAAGACAAATCTTGTAAACATTTATAAGAACGATTGCGCAATCCTTCTAAATAAACATAATGTAAAGAAACCTCTCTTTCAAAATCGCCAAGCATATATACAGTTATCTGCCAGAATTGGTAGTTGGATAAATAAAAAGTCGTGTCCTTGATAGATTTATGTCATAGTTCATATATTTAAGACTATTATACTCAGTTAAGATTAAACTGCTTAGTTTTACGCCGTCCTCAAACGAAATTAATTGAGTATAACATTAATTGTTACATAACTTTTAAAAAAATTTACTCAGTAAACATTCACAGCTTTTGTGCAAAAATGGCGACAAGCCGAAGAAGGACATGAAATCGAACCAAACCGATTCAAAGCGATCAAACAACCGTTTGAATGTTTTCAGTGCGTGAATGAGATTTCAAGTCACTTATACAATTAGTTACATCATACAATTATACACTGAACATATTGATAAAAATAGATTTGTATATGTAAATTTTAGTTGTATCGTATAATAGAGAACTATTTACAATTAATAAGACTTGACTTTTCTTGGGTGAACAAAAATCAATTCGAAATCGCCATATCGAACGCAAACGCTTCAACATTTGCAAAATACGGACTAGACGACAAAACGAAACTTATGAATTTTTAACTTATCAGCTAGGAAATTGATTGGACGCGTGAATGTCAGATTACAATTTTGAAATAGATTAATGTTAATGTTAATGTTTATGTTATTCCTACGTTGAGCACGTTTTAAACACATTTCAAGCGAGTTTTTGTGCGTGCGTCGAGACGTACTTAAAAAGCCTACACAAAAATAGAGTTCAAATGGAATACACGTATAGAAGCATCAGCATCTCAGCATTCACGGCTAAATTCGACCCACAACAGCCTTGTTCTTACGCGTCGGCTGCACCGAGAGAGGCGGCACTACCAGCATCTCGGACTGCGTGGACGGCGAATTGCTGCGCATGCTAGAGCAATCCTCATCTGCAACTTCCTGCAAATACAAGTTATTAAATTAGATTCGCACCTTCACTATGAACTTGTGCTAACTTACGTTAATGTTGGTGCAGCTGGCCAGACGCATCTGTGCCAGCTGAGAGGCGGGCGTCAAGGAGTTGGTGCTGCCGAACGGCGATGTCATCATCGTGGACACGGCGCGTTTTAACTTGTTGGGTGTTTTGTTAAAGGAAAAGGCGCGTCCGACCTAATATAAGGACACACAGATTAATAACTTACTCTTTCAATTTGAGCCATTAAGGGAAATTACCTTCAGACGCGTTTTGGCTGCCAACTTGAAGGCTTTGCTCAATGTGCTGACATTTACATCGCTGATGTCCACCTCCAGTTCCAGTGAGGTGCGGCCCAGCAGCATTTTGTCCTGCAGAACAATAATTTTATTTAGTATTCATCACATCCTCACTGCGCATTCACTTACCGCATCTGTGCGACACGTGTGTGCCGCAATTTGCATGCAAAGTTTTTTGAGATAGACCAGCTTATCCGTCTCCTCGTCGATTATGCTAAAGGTGTACAGCTTTTCCTTCTCGCCACGCTGCAGCAGACCGAATGCACGCGGACTATCCGTGATGTCAATGACGAAGCGTATCGTGTTTAGTGATATTAGCTTTATGTGTTTATGCGTCTTGGCCGTGCTGGGCGACTTGGCTGAGTTAAAGCCGCGCGAACGCTTCTTGCACAGCTCGATGGAATCCGAGAACAAATAAAGCAGAAGGCTATCACCACGCCCGCTAAGCGAATCGGACAGCTCGTTGACCTCGCATTTGGATATAAAGCTGCGATTCGAGCTGACCAGATGAGCAGGACAACCATCGATATCGTTGAATATATCAAAGATGGCCATGCGCGACTCTGTGCGACGCTTGTCCTCGTTAATGTGCAGCGTCACCTGCTTGATGGCCTTCAGTGCCTCCTCGAGTCGTGCATGATCCACGTTGCCGCTGCCCGTGTGCTTAAGTATATCATTGAGCAGCAGGCTAATGCTTGGTAAGCGCTGCACGGGCCGTATCATCAGATCTTGCAGACTCTGACGCCCACATTCGGGCTTGGTCTGATTGATCTTGAGGAAGGCGTGGAAGCGTGGGTATTCCCGATCACAGTACAACAACTGTTCCTTCATCTGCTCATAGAAGTTGACGTAGGGCGGATAGGCTTTGATAAGTTCGTCGCGATGTTGTATTATAATATCGCCAATCAGACAATCCTCTCGCCAATTGGCATGCAGTTTACGCAAATGCTCCAGCATGCTCTGATGCACCTCGTGTATGGGCAAAAAGTTGCCAAAGATCGACTTGATCTCCGACTTGTTGAGCAGCGGGTCATTCGTCTCCGCCAGTTCCTCCAACTTGTTCTTGAAGAGCTATGTAACAAAGAGAACAAATTGATTGGCAAAGTTTTTTTTGGGATTTCGTTGAGCTACTTACGTTTAGTATGGTGTCTAGAATGCCCACATAGTTGGACTCTGTGGTGAAAAAGTCCATAAAGTGGTTGAAGCGCATGGATTTCTTCGTGGGCGTCGCTTCGCTTGCTTCCGGTTCAGCGTGTAACAGCTTATCATTCTCCAGCTTATCAGGACTGGTGGTGCAATCGAAGAAGCTATTGGAGACGGACAACAAACCGGCATCGGACACCGAAGAGCGTCGCTTGCCTGAGCCCAGAGGTGTGCCCTCCAATTGAATGCGCTGTGAGAAACGCTTCCGTTTCCGCTTGTTGAAGCTAATGGGCAGCGAGTCGCGACGATCAGTGCTCGGCGTATTTGTAATGCTGTCCAGATACTGCACACGAAAAAGAACATCAATACTATACTATACTCTAACCAGGGGGGGGCGTGGAGGGAAGGGGATGCTTACATCGCCAAATAGATAGTCCATCTCGTTGGCATATCCATTCTGGATAGTGTACCAGAACCAGTCCGATTTCAGAATGTGTGTATTGTGGTTCTTTGGCTCCGGCTTCGAGACAGTCGTGTGCTCGTCGACGACCTGCGGGAACGTTGCAGACAGGTATTTAGAAATGGTTGGCGAACAACTATTTGTGCAATGTGGGGAATAAAAATGTTTTGTTTGTTGCCCAAAAACTGATTCATACTCGCATTAATTCATGCGTCTAACTAATTAAATCTATTGTACAGTTCACAAAACGCAGCAACACCAGAAGCAGCAGCATCAGCAGCAGCACAATAAATTATTTCTATTACATTCTTCGTATAGCCAGAATCTGGTTTCGATTCCGCTTTCAGCAAAAAAGAAAAAGGCCAAACAAAACATTTTTAATGCACATTTTTTTGGCAACACACTTTGAAACGGCATACAAAGAAATCGCAAGCAAAATGTACAAGAATAATAGCGAACAACGAAATGGAGTGAGCGATAAAGTGAATAAAAAATGAGTGAGCCAACAAAATGTTTTAACAAAATTCCTTCCATCTCGGGTGTAGTGAAACATTTGTGCAAATATTTGTTAGTCTATAATCAAATGAAATTCTTTATAGAGCTCAGCCTCATTCGCTGACTATGGATGTGTTCATTATTGTTTAATTATTTCTATTTTTTTTTTTTTTTTTTCTGTTCTTGTGTGAGTTTGAAGAAGGCATTTGAAACATTTATTCACGTGGAACGAAACGACGTGTGCTGCTACTCGCCTTTGCCAAATAGATGTTTATCAATATTTATTGTGCTGCTTTTGGTTTTTCGCTTATTTTGTTGTTGCGCGTGATCGGAAACCAAAAGAATTATAGCATAGCATTAGATGAAGTATTTGATACGGAAAGAAAGAAGGGATAGAAGAAAATTACCGCACCCAATATCAAAATATGTGATTTAAGCTCTATAACATAACCATAAACAATTAACATGTAATTTAATTTGAAGAGTGAGAACATTAAATTTACTCAGTCCCGCAGCTCTGATCAAAAGCAGATGAATAATGACGAACATGATTTTGCATTCAGATATGACAAAGTAGTAATAGAGGTTTTATAAATAGCACAAAATGTTTCAATGCAAGTGGAGGTGAGTGAGAAGCGAATGAAGAAGCCAAACTACTCGGAGATTGGAGGAAGCATTTCAATTGCAATTCGAATTCCCTATGCGAGCACTTCTTGAGCCGTTTCAAAGCGAGTTCCAAGAGTAAAAGTATCTGTGTCCTTATCCTGGCTATTAATTGTACCATTGGCATCTGCATTTGCTCATCTGTAGCCGCATTTTGCTTGCCACCATCGTTGTCAATTATTTCCACAGCTGGTGTCGACGACGGTGAGCATGATGGTGATGATGGTGATGGTATTGATGAGGTGACTTGCAGTGGCAGAATGGCCGTGACAGTAGCACAGCAGGCAATTTTGGATGAAGTATCATTGGGAATGTGATTGGCATTGGGATTGTTAGTTGCAATTGCACTGGGAGCGCCTCCAACAGCACCACCACCCACCGGTCCAAAGAGACGCTTTGCAGTTTTCTTCGTCGATGCCGATGCACTGCCGCTGGCGCTGACGCCAAAGCGTTGCATTGGCGCCTTGGGCGTCTTGAAGCCGCTGTCCAACTGTCCACACTCTGGAGTTCCCTCGCGTTCGATCCGACGACTGCTGCTGCGTGTGATGCGACCGCAAATACTGCGCAGCTTCTCCTTGACAGGCTTGCGAATAGACTCATTCAGCGTTGTGCTGATGCTGGCCAGCGAGCACACCGAATCATCTGCCGTCTCAAGGGTCTCGCTGCCCAGAATGGAAGAATCCGCCACAGCAATGGAGCTGCGACGCGTGCGCAGCGTTTTGATGATGGGCGTGCGATCAGCTACAAAGCTCATGGAGCGCTTCAAGGTGCGCGTAATGGAGCCGGTCCGAATAAGCTTGGGTTTCTTGGTGCTGGCTGGCAGCGCAAACGAGTCCACAGACATCAGCGAAACGCTGTCGAAGCTGTCGCGTTTGCGCTTCAAATCGTTCTCTGCGGCTAGCAGATCGTCCGTTTCCATGTCGCACTCATTGATAGTTTCGATGGCCAGCAGCTTGGCAGGTGCTTTCAGTATGGGCGAGAGACTCTCCGTGGTGGCCTGAAAGCCATCAGCAGATGGACTCCCATTGCAGCTGGTGGGTGTGCCAGCTGTGATAATGATGCTCGGTTGCTGTTTGATGCTCTTCGGCGTGCTGGCCTGCACATCCTCCTCGTCGGCCGAGTCGGGCAGCGGCAACTCCTCCGGCTGCTGCATGTCGGCAGCCTCCACAAAGAGGCGATCGTCAAAGTGTATATCGTCCAAGTCCTCGCCTAGATTCTCCTTATCTCGGGCCGGCGAATTGTCCATCTCCTTCCGTTGTTGTGCGTCTGAGAGATCGGCAACGTCCTCGTCGTGGTTGGGTGGTGAGTGCTTGGGGCTGCTGCCGCTGCTGCTGCAGCTGGAGTTGCTTATGGGGGGCTTAGGGTTAGTGCTGAGGTTAGTATCAGTGCTAGTGCTAGTAGTAGTGCTAGTGCTAGTAGAGCTTGTAAAGACTGCGCCCGTATTGGGCATCACCTGCAAGATATATACACGAGAATAGCCATAAGACACACATAAGAAACAAACGAACGAAACAAAGTAACGAAACCAAATGCCAGTCAGTGAGCTGCATGCAAGTTTACTTCTACTACGTGAAACTAAATAAGAAGCTGGTTAACTCACGACGTGCGAGCACTCGGGATCGTCCAGTTCAGCACAGACGCCGCCGTTCTCCAGCAGCACGTCGACCATGTGCTGGTGCTCCTCGGCGGGGAAGCCAAAGAAGCAGATCTTCTGCCCTTCGAATGCCTTCAGGCGATGCGTCTTCGTAAAACTGTCCTGAGTGGCCTCAAACTCCAGCGAGTCGCGGGCCGACCAAGCGGCGTAGACCCAAGCTGGCCGCACCACAGTCAACCGGAAAGTCTTGGCGTATCTGTGGAGCACAAAAAGTTATCAATAACAGCACGAAAGGATAATAAATTGAAGCCTTATTTGTTATTTTATCTTTAATATTTTGTTATACTGATTCAGCTGATTAGATTGAACTTGCAGTTTCTAAAAATTGTATAACATGCATCGCAATATAGAAGGCATAGACCCCTAAACATTTCCCAAAAAGGCTTCTATTATATTTACAAAAGCCTTCGGAGAGTCTGATCCGAATTGAAGCTGAAAGCTCTTACATTTATTTCTGATACTTACTGATACTTCTCGCCGCCACTGTGATTGCATATCAGATGCGTGGTCTTTGTGTTCAGATCCTTCTTGATGCAACCGCCCATGGAGTGAATGAGATTCACCAGCTTGGTCTGCAATCAGTAAAAATGTTCGGTTACTGCACAAAGGCGAAGCAATCAGATCTTGCATCCACTCACCAGCTCATCCTTTTTGCGTATGCCGGTGAAGCAAGTGACGACGCCGCGCATTGCATAGTTGTAAATGGGCCGAGTGTTCTGGCCCAGGGTATGCTTCATCTCGGCGGCATACTTCAAAGCGGGTGGGCCCAAAATGCTGCAAAGAGATGGGGAGAAAAGCTCATTAAATATTTATGCGTGGCACACTTTTGAGTTATGCAAGGTTGCAGACTGTAATCTGTATCATGTAACTCTTATACTCTGTGTATCTCTTGCTTTTTAATGCCCTCCCCAATTGACCTTGGCGTTGACCATTGCGATGCTGCGGCCATAACTCAATTGCTCGATAAACACTCGAATACAAATCGGTTGAAAACGCCTCCAATTGCAACAGCAAGTAGTCGAGCACTCGCACAACCGTGCGATCAGGCCATCCGCGAGTGACTGCAAGTCAACAATCAGCAGAGATCAAGCACGTCGAGTGCCACGCCACGACGCGACAGAATCGAGAAATATACACACACGCGACACCAGGTGGCAAATTGGATGGGGGCTTGTAAACAACAATCAAACCCAAGACGAATCCCAGCTGCACTGAACTTTGCCTCCACATCATTTCATTAAAGGGTCTTTTGTTTATGACTAAGAGCTGCGAGCTGCGAACTACGAGAGAGGCAGGCGCACAAGCTGTCAGCTGATGGAAACGTCCAACTGGCCACGAACCGGAAGTTTTTGTAAACAAATCAATCGACCGGAAGTGGGTGGATGCCACCCTTCCCTCTTCCTCCATCCTCTCAATTCAGGCTGCTCCTGTATTTATCATATTTTTTAAAATGAACCACAACCAACAATATTGCAAATTAATTTATGTATTTTGCATTCATCAGCATTCAGCCATCCATTCATTTATTGATTCATTCATACGTTATTCGCGGCTAGGATACTTGCCGCTCTGGTTGAGTAAAAATGAGCAATAATCAACAGCCAGAAATAAACATTGGAATTCCAGGAAACATTTCGACACACAAATAAAAGTGGATTATTAAAATAGAACACGATTGACAACATGTGCAACGTTTCCACCATAATACTCAATTACAAATCACTTTTGCCCAGAGGCAATCACTGCAGAAGAAACCACAGATGTTTTGGGCCAATGTCAATTGGCCTAATCCCAGAGCAGCGCATTGCACAATGGATGCCTCTCAGTTAAATGGCAGCTATTCATGACTAAATAACCATGAAATTGCACGATAAGAACTCCCCTTTTGTGGGGCGACACTTTTCACACTGGTTTCACACACAATTGAAAGCGAGACAGATGCATTTTCCCACACACAGTCAGCATTTGGTTGTATTTTTCCTCTTACCACAAGTGATATTTTTCCATGTGCAACAAACAAATATTTAGATAAAACGTTGACCTTTTCTTCCGTCTGAATTACGAGAATTATAAAGCAAATCAGTTGTAGTTCACGCGTTTTTCTTTTTGTCATCGGGGAGAAACTCGAGAGATTTTCCGATTCTAACGCCGCAATGAAGCAAACACAACTAATGACAGCGGGAAAATGCCGAAAATACTAAGAGCGAAAAGCCAAATGCCTGAGCTGAACGCAATGGAATGAAAAATTGTGGAAATAGAAAATACCATTCGGATATGTAGCACACACTAACACTCGCGTACTCAAGTGCCAAATGTCATACATATATACACACACACACACACCCACACACACGCGCACACACATTGTCTATGAGTCAAGTGTTTCTGTAAGCTGCGCAAACATTTCGACGACGTTAGAAAAGAATCCACAACGACGACAAAATGGTAAACAAAACGCGCGGCGGCAGAAAGAATAGTGACAGGTGAATAAATGCAAATATTTTGATTAAATACACACATATATGTACATATGTACATATAAACATAATTCAAAGGAATTTCTGTTGTATTCGCGATTCGCGAGCGGACTAGGAAAACCCAGGCAATGCTTAGTCAAAGCACAAAAATGCGCAGTAAGCGCGTGGATCACAAAGATATTGGACAATGAGGAGCAGTTGGTGATGGAAGTGACGACGCTGACGATGCTGACCTCCGAGTTAGGGTGCTTGTAAAGTGCGCTGATCTTTTGCCCCCCAACGAAACCAATCGAACTTTGCGAGGGTCAAAACTATAGAACAGTCAATGACAGCAGTCTTCTGTCGCTATCTCTGCCCCCCACAATTAATTAGCCATGCTGAAACTTATAAATTATAAACATGCATATAAATATACACGCACTGCCAGCGACTACTATACTATGTATATTAAATAAGCCACAATAAAAATGTATGTATTTTTATTTATTTTTCTGCGATTTGTTCGCCTTTTTCGAAATTTTTCCGAGTGTGTGTTTAATTTTTCAAGAATTTCCGAGTCGTTGGCGACGTTTTTCACACTTTCTACTCGTCGTGACATCGTGTTCCCCCACAACACTCAAATTTTATAGAGAATCTTGGCGCCAAGCTATTGCTGCAATCCGACGCAAACCCCTTCTACCCCCCACATCCACCGACTAAAGGCTAAGCATCTAAGCACCTAAGTGTTTATCAAAGGCAAAAGATTCATTTCGATTTTGTTGGAAGTACGCAAATTGTTTCGGCTTAACGAATTCCTCTATCTACAACTAAATACAACATTAGAAAATTGTCATCTGTTGTTGTTCGGGCAATTTCAATTTTCCCAGCATTGTTTTATTGTTTTTCATGTCGCAGCATTGGCCCGCCGATCGATGAATGAAAGCGCCCCAAAATAGGCAATGCAGTCGAGAGTTCCTATGATTCAGATCGTCATCATCAGATCTATATGTGTAAATCTATCTCTCTATATATAAATATACTTATATAGCCATGTTGCCGAATAGCAATTAACGAGATCTTTGTGGCATTATTCGAATGACTTTAAGTGGTCGTCAAGTATACGTAGTGTGTGCATTTGTGTGTGTGTCTCTGGTGCAATTCTTGAAAAGTGTTCAGGGAATTTTCTCAATAGCTGATCCAATTTACTCCCCTTCATTCTTATGGTTTTCACAGGAAGTTCTTATGAATTATACATGCTTATATTTATTTTCACAACGGCGAGACAAAGGTTATCAGTGGAGGCTTCAGAAGAAGCAGAAAGCAGATAATAAGGCCAATGAAAGCCAAAAGTTTAAACATGATAATTTAAGAATTGGAGAAAAAAGAAATTAAATTTATATAATTTTTTTAGAGTAATTTTTAATGTGATATCTAAAATACAGCAGAATAAATATTATGCTATGCAACTAAGGAATTTTTATGTGTGGTATCTAGGGGGGGGTTTTTTTTTTGTTTTTCCCCCGAAAAAATTTTTATAAAAAAATTCCTCACAAATTAGGAGTATTTTTTAAAAATTATTTTTTATATATTTTTAGCAGGAATCCACAAAAAAAACCCCCCCTATATCTATATATGCTTGAGTGTACGTATTTCTGTATTTACTGCTAACTAAAAACAATTTTATGTGCAAAAGAAAATAACAATAACAAAACGAAGCGCAGAAAAAGATGAAAATACAAACATTAGAAACATGAATGAAATTTTGGCAAATAAATAATAATGCTGTGGGTGGTGGATGAGTAAGAAATGAGAGAGAAAGAGACGGTGAAGGTGCGATGTTAGCTTCCGTTTGCGATGCTCTTCTGTCGATTTACATGTTGTGTGCGAAAATAAGGAATGATGTTTAACACGAAAGTAAAAGCGTGTGCGAAAACAGGGAAAGCTACAAGCATCGAGAAGAAGCCCCTTGCTGGCATTTCCCCTGTTCGACTGCAAGCACAACAAACGCATTTGTTGACCTTGAATATGATTATAAATAAATAAAATAAAAATTATTGTTAATCACTAATGAGGCGGACCAAGAATGCCCCTAGTTCTGCTTGTTCTTTGCTGTTATTGATGTTTTATTTGAATGCTGCTATTACTGCGCAGCGGGTAAATTAATCAAGCGTGGCGAATAATGCCACAAGTCCCAAATATGACAACAATTTGTAGCGAAAAAAAACAGCACGCAGGATGAGCTTGAGGGGATTGTGGGGCACTGTCAGCGGTGTGCTGCTGTCAATCTCCCGCAAAAGTCGGTGAACCAAATGGTTGCGAAGTGGGCAAGTAAATAAGAGGGTTTGTAGTAGCACATGCGTGTCTCAATTTCAAATTTGGCTGCGACTACGGCTCCACTCGTGGCATTTTGCGGCGTCTGTTGTGTCGTGTCCAATTTGGTGACATTATTCTGCCAAAGCGGTGGTATTTATAGATCTAGTAGCAACTTTTTGCCTGCAGCTTTGTCGACATTTTTGTATTAATTTTGATCCCGAATTTGACCAGTTTGCGGTTGGAATCAGGGAAGAAGCATTCAAATATCGTATCGAGAGCTTGCTATTTATACTGTGTAAGCATTTGAGTTTTCTAGCGTCTCCCGTTAATAGACAAGAACGTCAGCCGTCATCCAGATTAGATTCGACTTACCATTCCTTCTGCTTGTGTATGGCATCGAAAATCTCGTTCTCAAAGTCCTGCAGCACGTAGAAGGTGCGCCATTCCATATCGTTGATAATGTCCAAACCAGTTTGCGATTGGATGACGGGCATCCCGAAGCTTTCGGCTGCCTGCACTGTGCCAGAATCTCGACCAGCCTCGCCCACCAGACAGATGCGTGTGGGCAGCTTCGACATGATGGACATCTCTGCAAGAACGAGAACGAACGCGAATGACAAAAGAGATTAGGATATATCTATATAGATTGTCTATATTTAACTATAGATTATAGGACTTAAGTGCAGCGAGTCATCTCACGCCCAGCTGAACGACTGTGTTATGCCCTACACTATTATTACCACATTTGAATAGCATTTGGCTAATGAAATCGACAATTGTCTAGCTTATTTGTTAGCCATCTTCAACAGCCTTCAACCCCTCGCCCTCGCTGAGTGGCTCAGATAAACAGCCCAATAAATTTGAGTACTCTTTGTACGAGAGTAGAAAACATCATATTAAAAGTTTGGCGCTATGATTTATGACCATCAGTTTTGTTTGTTTATGCAAATTGCAAATTGCAAAGTGAGACGATTACGATGGCATTGTGAAGAGGAGAGCTGGGGAGAGAAGATAATAACCAGAGGACAGCAAAAACAAAACAAACGAGCGAACGATTCGAACGATGAGCAGAACAAAGAGCAGGAACTCACAGAACAGCAGCATCCAACGCTGAAGGGCAGTGAGAGAGATGGCGACAGCGCCGTTCGTCGATCATTTAGCAGCGTTTTGTGAGCTGTTGACATCAATTTTAATTGTGATCGCCCAGTGATGATTGTTGCTATTATTATTATTATTGTAGTTCGCCCGCTTTTGTTGTTGCAGTTGCTGTTGTATTTGCGGTATGCCATAGCATAGCAGCTGCGGCCCACCCCTCTGACCTTCACATCAATGCCAGGCTTCTTAGTTTTGCCAAGACGAAAAATGCAAAGCAAAAGCAAAAAGCAAATGCAACGATGCAAATGCACTACACACAGCGTCGCCACCCACACGAGCTCCACAGACTCACTCAAGTGTATTCAATTTTCCCCCATCACCATTACCATCACCAGTCCCAGTCCCGTCCCCCGTTGCACAACCAAGCCCCGCCCCGTCCACGTACATTAATTTTATCCAGAACTGTACGGCTGTAACTGATGCCAATTGCGCTTTTCTATCTCCGCCGCCGCTCGAGACGAGACAAGACGTGAAGCAGCCATCGTCGCCATCGCCGCTGCCGTCGCCGTTGTTCGGGCAATTGAGCAAAGTCCAGACTCCCCCAGGAGAATGGGGATGAGCAGCAGATGCAGTCGTCTTTGTTGTCGCCATATGACGCATGGAATGTTTTAGAACAATCTCTTCATAAACACGAAAAGCTCAAGAGCAAGGCTAAGCAATGGAATTTTCTGCAGCTATTTCAAATATTTATTGTGTTTATAAAGGTATTAAAATGCCTGAGGAATGTATCGCATGACATGCACTCTCTCTATTACTATTGTTATTATTGTTGCTGCTGTTGTGAGTCAAGTTTTGAGAAACAACAGTGGAAACATTCAGTAACAATAACTGCAATAATGATACCAACGCGTTGTACGGTACACTTGGCAACTGAGAAAACAGGAGACACGGTTCACTATTTACACTCATTTTGTTGGACAAGTTATACGCTGTGACTGTTACCACTTAAAGTACCAGTATTGAATCACTTCATATACTGATTTATTTTTGCGGGCAACTCAAAAATCTGTTTGGTTGTCTTCAATTTCATTCTGAAGAAATAGAAAAAGATTTCGTAAAATATTTCAAACTGTTTAGCACCAAGTACGCGGTATTACATTTCATCTATAAGTAGTACACATGTTTTCGAGAAAGGGACACTAAATAATGTTGCCTACAGAATTGTTTTATTTAGCAATATATAATTTGAAAGGCCTAATACCAACAGCGATATATAACATTAACAATTACACTTAATTTATACATCTGTACATAAATGCTATAGCATGTATTTGTGGGTGGGTAATAAATCACTTGGATGCCTACGGAATATTTCCCTTTATTTCTTTTTAACTAGATTCCATTAATTTCACCACCCAGCACACTGCATATGGACTTTCTACATGCACTTGTGTCTGGCTGCAATATTTATTTATCTTGCATGCAATTTGCTATCGGAAATAAAGAATTTATTTGCTTCAATTAAGAGTTTCTCTGCGCTGCTGGCTTTCTACTATTTTCTATGTACTGCATTTGCTATTTCCATAGCATGGAATATTCATAAGTATCTCAGTTTTGTGGGAACCAAAAGATGGTGTCTGTATGACAAATCCCTGTACCTGAGAAAATCCATGTGGTCCTAAGATGCCACGACTAAATAAATACCTGTGAAATCCTCGTAAACTTGACATAGTGCAGCTTGCTTGAGGTTCCTCTGCTTGACATCCTCCTGCGCAGCATAAGTGAAATATGACCAGGCCTTGCGACGAACCGTGACCAAATTAAGGTTCTTCTTGTAGACCGAGCCGAGCTGGGAAGAAGCTACTGGCAAGTGCAACATGTCACAGGAAAGGCGCAACGACGTTTATGGATCAAACTCAAAATTGCAACTGAGAACCGAACGAATTTTGCATGAAACGCAGTCAAGCGAAAGCCACAGGTGTTGACCCTTTAAGGGAAAACGAACCAGGGAACATGCATACATATAAACACACACAAGAAGTTAAGGGCAAAGTGCGAAACAACCTCACACAGGTGGTGACTGACCATGGGAAAACGACTGTGGTGGGATAGGGAGGTAACGGCAAGCATTTGCGTTTGGGAATTTCCTTCTACTGTGCACTCTGCTCTCCTCTACTTAAGCTTCTTCTTTACTCTCGCTGGCTGCATGCCAAAGACAAGACGAAAAACTAATTGAATAGCATTTGCTATCTCACACACATATACACATTTGCAGATTTGTCGTCAAACTTTTGTCAAACACTCATCAAAGTGGAATCTTGTAAATTACGTTTACGTTTGTCAAGCCTTGACGCCGTCTCTGTCCCACTGTTATTCTTCCTCGCGCTGACCTGAGACCTTCGCGTCGGCGTACATTTCTGTACACATACACACACTCCATACATATGCATGACAGCATGCCATTAACATTGAAACAACAGCCAACAGAATGCAATGGCATGTGTGCTCTGTTAATCAGCTACCCGGAAAGAAGAAGGGAAAGCAGGACGTACAAACATGCTAGGTAAATCACAAGGCAAATGTAACACTAACAATAACAAAAGCAAGAGCCAGACAGAGACAGAGCGAGTGTGCGAACCAAATTGGTTCCCTCCACTACCTAAAAGATCACGACGCAGGCAAACAAACAACAACAGACCCAGAGTACTACGAATAATTATTGCTGCAAGCGAGTATACTCTGTTGTTTCTGTATTGTTGCCGGGTTGGTACAGTGCCGATTGAGGAACCGGGTAGCGAGGGGTGCAAAATATTTAGCACACATTTTTATGCCATTGACGACGCACGACGATAGATCAGTTGAAAGATAAATAAATTCAGCAATAAGAAAGCAGCTTAAAAAGTTCTGACGCGTTGTCGCCGGTTTTTTTTTAGTCGCAACGAAAGTTATGTACTTATCTGCTGTTGGTGACACTTTTTATGCTAATGTGGCGACGACATTGAAAATTCATAAAAAAAAATCGAAACAGCTGCTTCCTTCTTTCGTCGTTCTGTTCTTATAGCAATTCTAACTCACCTGTTTTTGATTGTTCCTCTATAGTTTCCATTTCGTTTGAATTGCATTAAATTTGGCAGAAGACGCCACACACACACTTGCTCTTACACGCACACTGTCAAATAATAGGCCTTTTTGCAACTGTTTTGCTACGAGTTTCTTTTGTTTATTTTCAATTATGGTTTGTTTACTATGTTTTACTCATTTCTTGGCCAGCTCCATCGTTGTTTTCCAACATTTAAATTGAACAAATTCGGTGGTCAATTAAAAAGCGGCACGCAACATTGCTCACAACCAACACACACAGAAACAAGCCAGTTTCACAGCCATGCACACACAGACATTAGCCGACGACGAACTCCATTGAATGCAGCAGTAGCAAGGCGGCGTCGTTAATATTTTAGCATTTATTTTTAAATTCTCAGTGCACTCTACGATTCACTGTCAACGCAAACGATTAATTGCACAAATGTATATTGTAATTCGTTTTACAATTAATTACACCGCGCCTAGTACGCGTTTTAAGATGCTTTCGCAGCAGCGCGTCGGAATTAAAAAAATCAAAATCAACGGCCAAACACGTCCGGTCGCACGGCTGTTCGTCTCGCTTTACTTTACATTAATGTTAAGGCTGTCGCCTCTCGCACACTAAACCCCTCTGTTAAAATACAAATATTCAGCCAACAACTCAAAATGGCACTGTTACGCCACTAACTGATATTCATATCGATAAATGCGCTTCAGTCGTATCGATTGCTCGACAGTGTTACCCCTTGAGTCGAAAGCATGATTTAATAGATCAATCTAGGAATTGATTAAATATTATAGCGTACATTTTGTTTATAGGTGTATGCATGCACTTTATCAGCAATAAATTATTTCTCGACTGATATCAATGATCAAGTTGATGGTGCTATCGATGGCAGAGCAGTGGTGCCATATGAGCTGAGAAAAAAATAAAGCAAGCAACACTTGTTGCTGTGACGTCACACACACAAGCGCAGTTACGTCAATGCAGCAATATGCCCAGCAATCTGTCAAACAACTCACCACCAACACAACTACAACAACAACAACGGGCCACTGACATTTCGTCAATAGGTCCATACATAAATTTGTCATTTTTTCACTCGGGGTCGCACAGCAGCAGCAAATCGAAACTTTCGGTGGGCAAATTTCAAAAGCTGCATTTAAAAAATGCTCCATCAACCGCCGCCGCCGCCTTCCCAGTCGACGCAAAGCATCAAAATAATGTCGGGAGCCGAGGAGAATCGCCACTATCTGCGCGCATTCATCCAAACATATCGCGACATGCCTGTACTCTGGGACACCTCACTGCGCGATTACACGAACCGGGAAAAGCGAGCTGAGGCCTATCAGCGCCTGGTGCCCATCTATCACTATCTTAAAAGGGACGCGACTGTCGAGGATGTAAAGAAGAAAATTAATACGCTGCGCACAAATTATCGAAAGGAGCTCAAGGTAGTAGAGAGCGCCATGCGGTCGGGCAACTTGCACACGCCTCGATGCTGGACATTCCAGGAGCTGGACTTTCTACGCAACACGGAAAAGTTTCTGGCCGTGAATCCTACGTTCAAAAACGAGCCCTCCTTCGCCTTCAGCGAGAACTCCAGCTCAACGGCCGCCTTTATGGAGCAGCACACGAGTCACTCAAGCGGAGGCAGTGCATCCACCTTGCATTATACCTATCGCCAGACGCCCAACATCTCAGAGATGTTTCACAAATCCTTTGGCCACGTGCAGAAGGTGGATCCGTTGCCGCCACCAGCGCCGCCTGCCGCCTCCTCGCTTGTTATGCATCAGCAGCAGCCACAAGGCGATTACGCCGGCGCGAAGCGAGCGCGCCACACACCGCCCTGCAACAGCAACGCTAACAATGGCTCCAACACTACAACGAGCTCCCACAACACGGACGAGCTGCTTAACATTGCTTGCGAGTATTTAGCTGGAACGTATCCTGAGGAGGAATCCATCGCGCGCACATGGACGCACAAGCTTAAGCGATTGCCTCGTGAGCAGCGTCTGCTGGCAGAACGCTTCATCAACGAGATTTTGTTCGAGGCGGAGTCCAACAATCTGCATCGCGGCTCCGTGCAGATCAACAACAGCTTCGAGCCCTACGTGCGCTTCGAGGAGCCACCCGCTTGTCACGACGAGCAGGACAAGTCGCAGAGTCCCAGCGTGCATACGTCCTCAGAGTCGACGCCCAAAACGGGCGCTAGCCAAGGAGCCGGCGGAGGAGGAGGTGTCAACGAAGCGCCGAATGCGGGCATTCGGGAGTTCTAAAATTACAATAGTATTACTAAGTGTTATTCAGTTTTTATTGACTACACAGAACAAAAACAGAAACGCGGCACGGAAAAAACGAGAAGTTGTAAATAGCTAAAACGTTTTTCTGTCTTTGGTATTGAGACTCCCAGCTAAATTTTCAATCGACGCGATCGTACTCGACGAGATTACGCGTCAGCCAGACGTATGGCGAGGCGCCGGCGAGGAAGAGGCAGGCGCCAATCACGGGCCGATGCAATATCCAGGCGACTGCAGCTATGGTCAATGCCAGTGAGAAAGCAATAATGAAGTTGCCAGTCACGGGAAAATTCGCGTTCGGGGCGAGCGCAATCAGCAATGGGACACGCAGAACTGCAAGATTAATGTGAATTAATAAGCATTAAAATCTATAGATATAAAATACGTTGTTGTGACTCATTCACCAAGTTCGATAGTTAAGATACAAACCATAGCAGGTGTTTTAACCACTGCTTAGCAAAGATGCCCAAAAACGTTGACTTGCAAACATATTTGATTATTTCAAAAGATACTAGATACTCACAGATTTCGCGGAGCAGCTTTGAGTTACAGGTGACGCCGAAAAAGATGAGGAGCCAGCCAAGAAAGCGCCACCACCAAGTGTGCAGCACCTGGGCGCGATACTCCAAACGAAATACTTCCAGCGCGCTAATTTCACCCGGATAAACGAGCAGCACGGGTACACCTCGTGTTGTCACATATGGTTTGACCTTGTTGCCTTGCAGTCGACCGACTATGCTGTACATTTCACCCTCCATGCCAGCATAAGAAAATAAAATGCGCAGATCTCCAACTTCCGGATTAAACACATCATTTGTATAGTAGTACAACCCAAGATGCAGCTTGATTCTACTGTCGTCCGGCCGTATGTCGGAAGTAAGTTCTTTGTAGTTGTTGAACTTGTGCGTCACCTCGGCGCCCAGCTCGTATTTACCAATGTACACGCCACCTGCGATATGAATGCCGCTCTCTATGGGGAAACGCGTGGGATTCGTGTGTCCGTAGCGATTGTGAAAGTTGCTTGAGTCCACAAGCTTGTCGCGCCACTCTCTCGTGTAGTAATAGCTGCGTGAATCTGATTCTACGCCACCACCCACGCTGTCGCCAAAGTTGTGTTCCACCGTCTCTTCGACCCATTGATACATTTGGACCCGACGCTTTAGTTTGACAGCCATCACCTGGATGTAGAAGTCGGGTTCGGTGAGTGGTTCGCCACATATGATGGGCCCCGCCAAATGCACGATCCGATTCTCAAAGCTCTGGTCCTGCTCCTCCTCCGTGAACTGCATCGAATAGACATCGGCGTAGGCTTCGTCCAACGCGAGCATTGTGTGCACCGCCCGTCCCTCATTCCAAAACAGCACGCTACCGCCGGCGGCGAACAGCAGCATGCCATACACCGAGATCAGCCAGTGGGCGCGAAACGTATCGTGCAGCGAGGCCATCGTTAGTCGTAAATTTAAATTGCAATTAAAATGCAAATAATGTGGTGCCAAAACTTCTACGGTGCTGCTTCTTCAATTCTGAGCATTCACTTTGCAATCTGGACGACTGATCCGCAACAAACAGCTGTGAAGACCTATCACTGAAATAGAAACAAACTCAGTGTTATATTTTTTGTTATTTATTATAATGCTTGGATTAGTATTCGGTATTTCGGTCCATTCAAAATTTTATCAAGTGTTTTCTATTGAAGAAAATTGGATGCACTGTAGTATATTTATGGCAGACGCTTGGTATATTTTGATGCTCAACCCGATGTCACACTGGCACAGCTGTTTTGAAGTCACAGATGTTCACGCAAGCAACGACTTTCAACTAAAACACACAAATAAGAAAATGTTTAGCAATAGTTTGTTCGATTATCAATTCACAAATCAGTTTAAAAATGGGAAATTTAGTTCGGTTTATAAGGCAAACCACACAATCAATAATCGCGTTATTGTGATTAAAAAATTTTCGCTCGAGGAGGAGAAAGATGAAGAAGTGAAGAAACTGTTCGCTGAAATCTTATGTTGTCGTCAATTCAAGCACACAAATATTAATAAAATTCTACATAGTTTCATATCGGACATGGATGTGTATGTCCTGTATCCCTATATGTGTTTCGGAACGTGCCAAATTTTACTCGATAGCATTTTTACCAACGGTTTCCCGGAAACATTGATAGCCCTTATCTTCAAGGATATGTTGTCCGCTCTAATGTATATTCACTTCAATGACTTCGTTCATGGATCTGTGAGAGCGAGTCATATTTTGTTGGACAGCCAGAAAGCAGTATTATCGAATTTCCACGAGAGTCGTAGCTTCATCAAGCATGGCAAGAAGAAAAACGTTCTGCACGGCGTCTCGCAAATGAAAAATCTCAACTGGGCGGCACCCGAAGTCCTCGATCAGAACATCCACGGATTCACCGAGAAGTGTGACATTTATTCAGTTGGCATTACGGCATGTGAGTTGGCCAATGGCATTCAACCGTACATCGAGACACAGCCAACGCTCATGTACACGGAAAAGATACGCGGCAATATGCCTTCATTGCTAGATAGATCGACTTATACCATGCTCTTGGACGACCAGGGAAAAATGCCATTTGAGAATGCGACAAGAAGGCGATCGTATGAAGTGTACAGTCAACGCGTTCTATCTGAAGATTTTCATCAGTTTGCCGAAATTTGCTTAAATCGCAATGCTGAGAATCGTTGGAGTGCCAAGAAGTTAATGACACATGCCTTCTTCAAGCAATGCCGGCACTCGTCCATCTCGGATCACGTCAAGAAGTGTCGCGCTGAGTTGCAGCCTAATTCCTCCTTGGACGACGAAATCATAAGGCCAATCAATGATCACCAAACGCAAGCTGAAGAGGTCTCTGATCATGTCCAATGGAGTTTTTAATGTGTTCGTTCCCATTATAATGTCATACATAAATAAGCATAATATTAATAAACAAAAATATACAGACAGTTACATTTAACCACTGGCATTTATATAAGACAATTTTATTTTCATATATTCTTCTATATTATAAATGTGGCTTTATTTACAGTATATTTGTTTCGTTTTTATATGTATATATATAAGAGTATTTTTTTTTTTGGTTTTTTTTTTAGTTCTTGTTACTCAAGCCAAAGCCAATAATGCCGTATTTTATATTTGCATTTAAATGTTTCCCATAAATATAGTTTATATATAAATGTGCTTGACAAAATAAAATATCACTTGGCGCCTTTAAAAACTAATCGAAATGATATGCATTAAAACAGAAGCATATAAACTGCAACTGAAACGAGGAATTAATAGTTAGTCACTTTTGGTTTCCCTTTTAATTTTATTATTAGTAAACAAATTAATAACAACTATGCGAATTAAAATTAAAATTATTTAACAAATAACTATTCAGAAATTGCGTTGCTCTATTTACGCTAATTAACTTAAAATAATCAAAATGTAACTAAATAATATTTGGACAAACATCACGCACAAAATTGCTTCCGAAAAGGTTTCTTGGGCATTTCTTTAAAAATATAGATATAAAACATAACTTCTTCAACTGTCATTAGAGCGCGTAAAATTTACAAATTTAAATCTTAGTTTTTATGTAGATTTCTATTTATATATATTATACTTTATATTTTCAATATTTAGCGGGCTATCACTGACAAATAACGATTATTTCATCTATATTTATTTAGGACGTGAAGCTAAATTTGCATAAGTGAAGCATAATTATTAGCACAATTTGTTTGTGTTCTTTAACTAAAATGTTTTAGTACCCAATATTTTGTTTCTGTTATTTTTTCGTTTTCAGGCAATGCTGCGGCGCACTGTATCAGTTTAATAAATTGGGTATACCAATATAAACTAAAATTGGGTGTTATTTTTTCTATCCCTTAAAAGTTGTAACTGTTTAGGTCGGATCTCAATATAACTTGTTAATAAATATATTCATTTCGACTTAAACCAAAGCTAACAGTTAAGAAATCGACAGTCGATTGCGCTCGACTGCAGAATATCCGGTACTCAATGATGACATGAAATTTGTTACTGAAATAACTTTTGATCGTAATCAAATTTTAAAAAATACGCAAATACCTTTAAAACCCACGTTCAGGAGAGTCTTTTAATATTCATCAGGGCACATAGACGGACACCAAGAAAATATATACTTTATGGGATAGCAGATCCAATTGTCATTTGCCACATGGTACCGGGTACATATAATTGTTAATTTAATTAGATTTAACGTTGACTAACATGCCACACAATTAAATAACTCTTATCGCCTCGATTTTCGATTGTTTGATTTGGTTCCAGTTGAATACTGTTCTCCATGTCATTGTCATCTGTAAAATGTCATAAAACGTCATTAGCAATCATTGTTCATAATTAATTATGCACTATTTACACATAGGTTGTGCTGCAGCGAAACAACTACAAAGGATCATAAATGATTTCTCATATATATATATATTACAGAAAAGCATTGAAGAATTATTATTGTTTACACTATGATATTAGCTACTTTGCTGTATTTTAGCTTTAGATTAGTATCATTTTATTTGGATTCTTCTATTAAACTGAAAGTGCGCGTATTGTTTGGTAGTTTGTAAATAAGCCAACTTTTTTTTACAAATTAAAAGATAATTAAAAATATTAATATAATTGAAATGAAATTGTTAAATAAAAAGTAAAATAGAGCAATAATTAATTGTGAGACTGTAGCTTAAGCTTTTGCCTTCGCTCCGAGTTGAAAACTAGATCAATAGAAATATGGCATAGATTAATTAGAATTCAATTATATACAAGACGAGCGGAGATATTTTGATATAATTTTTCCTTTGTCGAGTAGGACATTTTACAAGGATACCACTTGTGACCAGTGTTTGAATTTTGTGGGTTTTTGGAACCGTGATAAAGTGCATAAACATATACATACTATAGAAGGAAAGTGATATCAAGTTTGCAAACAAAACGAAATAAACATTGAACATAAATTTGGCATAAACCTTAAGGGGTCGGGTTCTGAATCAGTTCACAGCACAGGTCGAGGCACTCTGGGCTCAGTTAAAAATGCTGCATTCCAATTTGAACTTGTGCCTACTACAAGCTATAGGAGAGGCGTCGTTGGAGGCGCTGAGCGAGGGGCACTACAAATTGAAGGTACTACGCGGCCGTCGGCAGGTTAAACAACAAAAAGAAAATGCAATTAAATCAACGAAAATTACGATTACGAATACGAATAAAGAACGATTACAAAACAAAGCAATAAACTCAAAAAGTAATCGGCGCAAATTAAAATATACAGAACGGAAATCGAAATTAAAAACAAAAAGTCAAAAATCAAAAATGAAAAGGCTTACGTATCGACTTTCCAAACTATCAAATGCGCTGCATTATCACTAGCATCGAATTTATCATGTCCTGCAGGAGGAATATGGAACGATTATACAATGGATTTGCATATATAGTAGTAGAATCTGGACGCATTTGGCTGATCTGATATTAGGTAAGCTAGAGCTTACACGGTCGTTGGCTCCACTTACTTATGCGAAAATCGATGTAACCCTCGCCGCCGCACATGACCAACATATCGGGACGTTTATTGCTAAAGGTTAGCGTGCTGCCATTCGGCTGTTGCAGCATGGGCACGGACACAAAGAACTTTACCGCATCGCGATGACCGTGGAAGGACAGTTGAGCATTGGCCATGCAGCACAAAGGCATTTGGCCATGGGGATCAGCTAAAGCGAGACAACACAATCAGTAAAGGAATAAAGAATTTCACTACAACGACTCACATGACTTTTGTTGTATCTCGGCAAGCGGCACCGAGATGATGACGCCATTGCTGGTGCCTATCCAGAGGCGATTGCAGGACACCATTAGCGCAGTGATGCGCACAAAGCTGAAGCCCAGCTTGCCAGTGCCCAGCATCTTGGACACATATGGCTCGATATCCACATCCTGCTTGTGCTCAAACGTATGCGTGTTGTACAGACGCAGCGTGGAGTCCAGTCTGCGAACGAAATTCGGAACAAGTAAAATCAGATGCTTTGAATTTGTGAAGCTTGTATTGTAAACATCTACTGCGTGGTTGGAATCATCTGTGTCCTCTTCTGGATGAAATGCAAAGACGTTTAATAAGTTTTGAGTAGATGACTTACCGTATGGAGACCCAGACGCCGGCACCTGTGGCTGCCATCTGCCGCACTTGGCTCTCCTTGCGCGGATGTGCGTCCAGCGAGTGCACAATGTTGAGCGATATGGGATCAACAATAAAAATCTTGTTGCGATGCGCCGCCCAAATGCGCTCGCCGGCCACGCAGAGGCAACGTATCGAATGATTGCGATCACCGAGCGTAACCAGGTGATAACTATTCAGATCCCATTGGCCGTCTGTTTGGCGGCGAAACACAGCCAACTGAGCATTGGCCAGCGCAACAACCACACGCGACTCCACATGCACAATCGCCAGCACCGCATCGGGCAGGAGCACCTTATGCAGACACTCGTGCCACCGTCCAACGCTGCTGTGCACGTACAGCCAACCCTCCTGGTCGCCCAGCCACATCGTTGGCCCCACCGAGCTCATAGCGGGTTCTTCGCGCTCCTTGGTGCCCAGTATGGGATTCAGCGACTTGATGGTGAACTGTGCACCGTTGCTGCTGTTGTTGTTGTTGTTGACTTGGTTGGTGCTTTCGCTGCTGCTGGACAGTCGCTGGGGTGCTCCTGGCAGCGCCTGTCGTATCTTGATAGCCTCCACATTACCCAAGGGCTCGGCTGCATCCATTGCGGGCAGCTGCTCATTGGACTTTTCGGTCGCTTCCTTGGCCTCAGCCACGCCTGGCACTGCAACTGGAGTCGACACCTCGTCGACATCCTCTTGCAAGTGCTGCTTGCTGTTGCTATTTCTGTTGCTGTTGCTATTGCTGTTCTGATCTGGTTTGGGTCGCACGCGTATGAACTCCACTTTGCCCAGCAGCTCGGACCCTTCGCCAGGCCGCTGCAGCATCTCGCCCGCCTTGACCACCTCCGACTGTTCCAGCAGCGCGTAATCGCTCTCCATGGCACCCTGGACCGATGCTATGCACAGCAAATGCGATGCACAGATGGGAAATGCATCGAGCACAGTGGCCGACTGATTGGCATCCACCACGCTCACTGTGCTTGCCGCATGTGTGCTGGTGCAGATCCACACATACGAACTGAGTTGCGTCTCGGGCTCAAGAGTTTCTAAACTAGCCCGCGCCATCTGGCGATCCAGCGCCTTGGCGCTTTGCTCTGCCGTCGGACTTGTAATCTCAGCGATTTTCAGCGTCGAGCGGGGGGCATATGGCGAGTCGGCGGGTATCAGCGATTGGCCATCCTTGGTGAAGCCGCCCTGCAGATTAACGCCTGCTGCACAAAATACCTTCATGTGTGGCGATGCCTCCGCAAGCGGATTGCAGTAGACGGGCACGGGCACACCGCCTGAATGGCGACTCGGATTCGCATCCTGATTGGTCTTGTTGATAGGTAGACTCCAGCCATACGCATGCAAGCGTCCGTCCTCCTTTTGCACGTGGGCACGCAGCTGACGATACTGTTCCCGCCGTCTGGCGCTAATGCGCTCCGAACTGCCTTCCTCCGCATAGTCCTTGGCCATGATTAACGCATTGGCCAGTCCGGCACTGGCCGGATGCGGCGGTGGATGTGCACCGGCTAGGGCAAGGCGATTGTCGCTTCCTCCACGGCTGGGTGATCCATGGCTGTAGGCAGGGCTTCCTCCGCCTGTGTGACGAAACATCGGCCCCCCTCCAAGTCCGTCGGCTACACGTTCCGTCGGACGATTGGAAGGGCTGAAAGTAAACATAAATAATTAATCGACACTCGTTAGAATTTAAAGAACGTTTCGGGCTTACGTAAACAGATTACTAAAGTATTTCCAAATGCTTTGTTTTGACTTCTTGTCCAAGTTGTCGACTGTGCGCGAGGCGCGCAATATCTCTGTAAGACGCACCGCCTCCTGCAGCTCCATGAGTCGCTCTTTGTACTGATTGCGGTCCATCAGCACCATGGCCATCTCTACGCGGGTGAAACGCTTGCGTTGCGCCAGCGGCACATCGTTTTCCTCCTGCTCGGTGTCTATTTGGATGGATGAGAAGTGGATTAGCTGCAGGGCACATTGTGAATTGTAAATAAACTGCAACTTACTTTGTTGCTTCACCTGCTCCTTGACCTTCTTCAGCTCGTCCTCCAGCTCACTGATGCGTTGTCGCAGTTTCGTTCTCGACTGCTGCATCGCGTTCAGCTCTTCGCGCACAATTTCAATCTCACCCGTCAGCTCATCCACTTTGACTATCAAATCGTCCTTGACAATGTTGAGTGCATTTCTGTGTAGTTAAATGGACGTTTGATTGATTGCTCGATTGACAGCCAAGTGGCAAGTAGGTGGATTGGTTTACTTTAGTCACACTTACTTGGTTGCCAGCAGCTCATTATTTTCCATGATGAGGTTCTCCACCTCCTTGCCCATACCTGCAAGTGCATTCAGAATAATGTTAGCATCATTGGGAGTATATGAACCGTAATGTAAGTGAACAAACAGAATCCAATGAATATGTGTGTACGGATTTAGAATGCAAATGGAAAGTAATTAGATAATATAAATGTTAATGCATAAAAGATGAACATGCTATAATGATATTGATGCGAAACAAAAGTGGATCGTATGTAGAACGTCAGTAGATTAGTGAAGAAACGAGAAACGGAACGTTAAATTAAGGTTTGGATACGAATTGATGTAGATCGAAATCAAGGTTAAACCCCGAACCAAAACAAACTGATCTACAAATAATAATGTCAACTGAAAACCAGAACTTAATATAGAAACCAAACTATGAATAACCCCGATATAGTACAAAATATATATGGCTGGCTCACCCTCTGACACCAAACGAATAAATCATAGATCAATGTGGAAAAACAAATTCAAATAGAGACGCTACTTACATAGGAACTGACTACGATAGTAATATACTATATAGGAACTATAGCTATGTTCTATGTGTGTATGAATATCAAAGTCGTATCGCACTACAAAACTTACCAAAATAGTTGTCGTTTGCTTCAATATCATACAAAATTCGATGTACATTGAATTATTTGTTTTCGTTTTTTTTGTTGTGGATGTCGGTGTTTTTGTTTTGTGTTGGGTATTTGTACAGAAGAGTTTTAGGAAAAGGGATTTGATATTGAGAGAATAAATTAAAAAGTTCGTTTCGGCATAAAAAGAGAAATAGAAATTTCCATTAGAGGTCAATTCGAGTATAAAGATAGTTTTTATTAGGTTTTGCATTGTGACAACACATCAATTCCAACAATTCCAATACTAAGTATCACAAATAGAAATTTCCGATGTCATTTCAGTCGAACCAGTTGATTGATCAGTCGATAATCGTATGATATTTGATGTATTTACAGGTTATATAGATGAATCCATATATGTAGGAATTATATGGTGTTTCTGGTGGAGTTTGTGGTTGTTCGCGTTGTTGTTCGCGTTCGCGGACTTCAACTTGATCGAGTGTTGTGTTCTTGTTGTGGTACCTACCTGAGGATGCGTACTCTCCGGGATGTACCCAGCTGCCTGCAACAGGAAGACAGAAGACAGACAGAGAAAGTGTCATGATTGGTAAGCCATTAAGTCCCGATTTAGTTCAGTTGAGTTGAGTAGAGTTCAGTTGTGTGTGTGCATTGTGTATTATATTTGTTGTGCATTCAAGTCAGAGAAAAATAGAGATGTAAACAAGGCGTTGATTTAAGAATTGGGATAATTTTCGAGGCAATTTCGTGCGAAGAGTTGAACTGACAACCGAGCAGAAAGCTGGGAGCTACCGATTCTTACCTGTAACAATCTCATTCTCTTCACTCTCTTCATTGTCCTGGAAGGACAACTCTTGGTATAGGTTATTGTCCGACCGCTGCTCCTTCTTCGTGGTCGATCGACCAACTGGGAATGGTTTTGGTTTTTGGTGGGTTCGGTTTTTGTTTTTGATTTTTAGTGAAGTTAACACAAACACAAAAGAAAGTAGAAAATTGTCGGAAAATTAGTACGAGTTGCAGTTACAGGTTAGCTATTGGATCAAACAGATCAAATACTTAAACGTATCCACCTACCATTTGCGGGCGCATTTGGCACAACGGGACTGATGTCGGGACTCTGCGGCGACGTTGCCTGATGCTGTTGCTGCAGCGCATCTGTTGCTGCACCACGTTCCACAGTACCGGCCAAATTGTCTAGCTCGTTCTGCAGCGAAGGCGGACCCGAGTCATCCGACTGACTTCCGACACTGCAAATCGTCTCTGTGTCGAGCATCACCGAGTTCTCCAATGAGGCAAAGCCGTAGGATACTGGGCCAGAGCTGCGCGCCACAGGATTGAGACGTGCCCGACTCACTTCCATGCGATCGGAGGCTGTGCTCATTTGCGAGTGTGTCGATCCCATTAGCATCTTTGTGCGTTCCATGTAGTCCACATGGTTCTTGAACAGTTCCGTGTATCGTTCATGTAGCCTGGCATACTCCTGGAAAGTCAAATCGTTTCGAGTGACATACATATTATATATCGAATGGTGAGTATGGTTCAGATACATGCACTTTGATTGTTCAAAATTCAGCTTATAACTGTTTAATTGTGACTGTATAATGCAACTGATGGAATGATTGGCCCATGACTGCTTACCTTCTTAAGGTCTGTCTCGCGCTCCTCCAGACGACTGGCGTGCTCCACGCTGTTCTTGTGTTTCAGCTCCAGCATTCGCACAATGCTCTCCAGCGACTCAAGACGGCTGGCCAGCTCTTTGTTCTCCTGCTCGGCCAAGTCCTCTGCCTCCAGAAGCTGCACAAAGAAGCGTTTAACTCAGTCTGACTTGAAATTGATTTTACTTTGGCCTTACCTTTTGCTCCGACTGTTTGCGAGCACTCTTCTCTCGCTCATATTGTGTAACGAGCTGTTCGTTGTCCTCGCGCAGCAACTCCACCTCGACGTCCTGCTCCTGATTAATGCGATAGGAGGCATCTAGGCACTCTAGCACGTTCACCAGCAGTGGCATCAGGTTCTTCACCACATCCTCATCATAGCGATTGATCATTCGCTCGAACTCCTGATAAATGCTGCCCGCCAGCTGCTGCACCTGAAGTGTTAAATTTGTGGATGGCATCAGTTTGAAAACGATTACAATTGAGACAGTGACAACAAGAAAACAGCAACATCAAGCCATGTAAAGTAAGAGAGAGAGAGAGAGAGAGAGAGAGAGAGAGAGAGAGAGAGAGAGAGAGAGAGAGAGACAGAGAGACAGAGAGAGAGAGAGAGAAAAATAAAGTGTTAAAGACAGAAAGAGGTTTGAGAATGATGGGCTAATGGCTTAATTAAAAGGCAAGTATCGTATTCGCGGTTTGTGGCTGCTTTGTTTTATTATTATTTTTATGAATGAAATTGTAAATGAAAGCGCTTGAAATTGTGGCCCAATGATAACGCAAGTCATGCGTTGCCAGCAACAAGACATGATTAAAAAATATAGTTAATTTATAGAAGTGTTAGATAAGATATGAGATTGGAAAGCTAAAAGTTAAAGTTAAAAACTTCCCATGCCATTTTGTTAAGTGGAAAAATAAATAAAAATGCAAACACAACTCAGATTAAGTGTTGAGCGTAACAAATTAAGAGAGTAGAAATACACAGACAGAAATTTTATAATTTAAATATCGTGCAATGAAAAGAAAACAAAATAAAGTGAGTGACGACAATAATAAAAGCACCAACAAAATTTTGAACTCACGATGCTGACAACCTCTTCATTCTGAAAGAGAAAGAAAAAGAAGAGAAAAAGGACACATATAAAACCAAAAATTAACAACAAAAAATCATATTTTAATTTACACTTAAAAATGAAAGCAATACACGAAATAAATCAAGTCGAATCCCACAAAGTGCAGTGAATAAATGACGAATGATTGTGGATTGAAGTAAAAATAAAGCATGAAATGAAGTTTAGTACTGGAGTTTACAATTAAATTGAGATTGAGATTGAAAACAACAGATAATTAAATATAACAAATCTAATCCAATTAGAAATGTCTCGACCAATTGTGACTCTTTTTCCGCATTTAGAAGCCCCCAAAGTAATGTCTAACCCAATGCCAAACTCCGATTCACGCAGAGACTTATAAGGCCAGCAGCAAATCATGTATAGACAAGTAGGAAAGCTGCACTGTAGTGTGCGCGACTTTAAAATACCCACTATCCATTTTAAAAGATATTTTACTGCTTTTGAATAGGTCATCATATAAATCGAGCTTTTCTGTATTCATTGACTTTTTAAATATTTTGCCGTTTTTTTCGTTTTTCGTTTTAGTTATTATATTATTTTGTATTATATTTAAACACGTAAATAAATAAATTCAATATTTTAATGTCCTTTGAACTTAAAAAAAACTACTATATGTATTTATACCAGGTGCTTACTTCTGGTATAACCTTTGTACTAGCGTGGCATACCTTTCTGTCATTTAAGATAGCGGGTATTACAGCATTGCTGCTCGGAGTTGCACAAAATTGAAACCAGTTTTATTGCTAAGCTACAAATGTAAGTTTATGCGTCACATCTGTGACGGAGCCGCTTGAATGAGTAAAGTTCGAGTTGAGAGGGATTAGGGGCAGAACTGGGAGGGGCCTTAGCACAATTAACAGGTAGTCAATAAGGTTAGTAAAGCATGTGCTCTGCTCTGCTTGTTGTTTAAAAGGTTCTCGACGTCGCTATTATTTAGTCGGTCGATGAGCTCATTTGCATGGATGGCGATTAAAAAAAGCTCGGCGACGACGAAGCTGATAAAGTGCAAAAATCAATGACGCTGCTTTGATTGCCAGAAAAACGACAAGGAAAGACGGGGAAGCGAAATGCACATAAAAATAAACTGCTCATAGAAGAAGAGGACAGAGTAAGGGAATTGCGTGAGGCGACATTATATTATGGCAACTGGCTTTTTATTGATTTCTATGCTTCGTTCTCGCTCTGGCTCTGACTTTCTCTCCCTTTGCCGCTCTGTTGCTCTTTTGCTCTGTCTGCAAGTCTCGCTATTTTCAACTCCTTTTTGGTCAGTATTTTTGGCATTGCTTCTGAATGTTGAATGTCAATGACTTGGTCTGTGGTCAGCTGATGTATAATAAACAAGCCAAAGCGAGAAAGAGCAAAGGAAGAAAGAGATAGCGTAAGAGACACTGCAGACATAAACTGCGATTATAGCACTTCCTGCTGAGGCAATGCTTCCAATTATAAACAACAACAATAACAATTACAACTACAATGTAGATATGATTGCCCTTATCAGCAAGAACCGTCATACTGTGTAAATCATATGGTGAGTTGGAATCATAATCAAGTACCTTCTCTGACATGACCATATTGTTGTCCTCGGTGCCATAGACCGTCTCGGCGCCCGACTGTGGTCCGCAGTTATTGAGCATTGTGTCATCGTTGTCCATCATTTTGGTGTTGTCTCTTGTGGCTTTTGCTTCTCAAGTCGATTTCCTAATTACGCATTTGTGGTTGTGTGGGGCGCACTTGTAAAATGTTCAACGTGTGTGACACTTTAAAGAGGGTTGTATAGACACTGGGCACACACACACTCATACGCACACTTGTCCCGCGTTATGCAGCTTTCAACCCCAAAAACAACAACAACTTAATAAGTGTGAGATGCGCCCACACACAAGCACACTCACACACACACACACTTGCACACAAGCCAAATACAAGTGCAGTCCGTTTGGATTTTTGTTCACTCTATGTATGTGTGTGTGTCAATGAATCTGTTTGAATATTATATTTTTGTCTTGCTTATTTGCAATACAATTGCATTATCTGTTCTTATTTGTTCTGCGTGTCACTCATTTACGTTTTTCGCTGTGGCTATGTTTGGCCATCTACCATCATCCTCTTTCCCCCTCCATTAACGACGTATTTTTGACTAGATTTCATTTTTTCGTTTACGTTTTTCACTTATTCTCACCGCGTATTATATTCGCATTTAATTTCTATGACATGCCCGCACAACCACAGCACAAGTATATGCACAATTTTTAACAAAAACACTTCGCTTTTACCACATTTTTAGTATAAATATTGAGAAAATTGCCTGCGACCAAACGATTTTCATGATGAATGAGAGAATGACTACAGAGTAACCGCATCTCTAATTGTCAACATTGGTTATTTGATGTCGGCAAATATACCAGAATATACTGCTCTAACAATTATGTTTGGTCTCCCTTCATTTGGTATGGGAGCCTATTTAAAAAAGCAATTTTTAAATTTGTTTTGAATAAGTATGGCCATTTAATAATAGTTTAATTTTCTAGCAATTTGTGTTATTTCAGTTAAACTTCTCTATGATTCAGTTTGCAAAATATTGTTTTTGGTGACAGTGTGACCAGGCTAAATTTTCTTTGCGGAAGTGGTAAGTTTTGTGTACATTTTTTTCAAGCAAATTGTATATTTGTTAATAGAAACACGGCCACACAGTCTTTTGACGTTTACGTTGTTGCATTTTGTGCTTTCGCAGCTGTGTTTTTCGTATTTTGCATTTACAAAATTCGCTTACCATCATGGTTTATGTGAAGAACTGGGAAGATTTCGAAATCGCTGCCGAGAACATGTACATGGCGAATCCACAAAATTGCCGATACATCATGAAATACGTGCACTCCAAGGGCCACATACTACTCAAGATGACAGACAATGTGAAGGTACCAAGTGTGGTTCGAGCAATGATTAAACGTGTACTTAATATTACTGTTTGTTTACTTCCAGTGCGTACAATACAAGGCGGAGAACATGCCCGATCTGAAGAAAATTGAAAAAATCACAAGCAATCTGGTCGGGCACATGGCGTCCAAGGAGTAAAGTGACAACACAAAATTGGCCACGGCAGCAGTTTGGAATGCAACAACAAATCCCTTGATGTCGTTATTGTTGTTGCTGCCTGACGCTGTGTCCCACCTGCAATTGTTTAGTTTTTAAGCGCCCTGACCATATGGCGGCCATTGAGTGTGGTAACAAGAGTAGTTGTTGTTTAAATAACATTTTATAAATGTTAGCTCTGTACACACAAGCCAGCCAGCTAGATGGCGTCAGAGCAGTTTTTTAAAAAATTACGAAATTTTTATATTTATTGTAATGTGAGGGATTGAAGTTATAGCTGCATTAATGTGACTTTGAATTTAGTGCATATTTCCATGAAATGCTTTAAAATAAATGAAATGGGGTGTTTTCTAAGAAAACCGTGACTTTTCTTTTCCAATGAGTGTTGCCTTCAATTGTAGCCAAATAAAAAATAGCTGACTGCCTTAAAAACTAGCTAATAAAAATAGCTGTCAATATTTTTTATTGTGTAGCACTGTAGGCAAGAGAGTGTGTTGGTAATTGATGAAGCGAGCAGTAAACTACGAACCATGGAGGGCGCCACTGTGAGCTTTGAGATTCAAAAAATGCAAACTAGAAGCCGCGTGTTTAAATTTAAATGTTTCGCAATATTTTACACCTGTAAGCTGGTCGTTTTTGGCTTTTGTAATTTTGTGGCTGCCACTTTGGCTTAAAAATGTTAATTGCCTAGCCATTAAAGCGATTAAACAGGCAAAGCAAACAATTTGCAATGCACAGCTGAATGACTCAGTGTGAAGAAGAACGTTGCTGTTGTGGCTGCTGTTGTTGATGCCCAGTCGCTGACCGCTGTTACTCACTTAATAAGCGGAGAGCAAATATTTGGGTATTTGCATATCGAGGCACTCGAGTTTATTTGCCACAGGAGATTGACAGTAATGCGAGCTGCGCAAGTTTCGATGAATGAGAAAGAGAGAGAACAGAGAGATCAGTAGCTGGCGAAGCAAAGTGTTGTTGACCAAATGCCACAAGAAGTGTTTGCACTTTGCGCAGAATGAGTACCTGCAACTGCAACTAGGCAACTCAGTAGCCACTTAGGATTAAGGCATCCCGAAGTTTTCGCTCTCTCTCTCTCTCAGTCTCAGTCTCTCTGCGTTATTGTGAAAACGTTTGCTTGACCCACAGAATCGATCGGCCGCGTTTGATCGTCACAGCGTCACACCGTCACAGGCCCTACAGTTGCAGCTCAAGCAGTTGCACTTGGCTTTGATTAGAGACCGAAGAAGCCGCCGAGACATTGTCCCCAGACAGTTTCCGGCCATACTGTGGCTTGAGAGCCGGGACAAGCTCATTTGGCTTCTGTTTGTCGACTTGGCATTGTAATACCCTGGCTAGACAGGAGGCTAAATGGGTGTTTTGAGTGAGTTATATGTGCCTTGAATGTGGTGCAAGAAACAATTATCACTTAAGTTTGAAAGCTACAATAATACATGCTAAGGTTTGGATCTTAGTCTAAAGCTACAATACAATTTAATTAAGTACTCTCTACTTATTGCACAATCTAATGTATATAAAAAATTATAGCTTTCAAGCTTTTAGTGTTTGCTCTGTGTGCCAATTTGCCAGACAGTATGCCAGTCTGACATTGCTGAAGAAAATAATTTCTATTTAGCGAGTGTCTGAAAGTCGCGCATCCGCGACTTTGCAGCTTTCTTATTCATTTGCTAGAGGCATCTTCGTCTTCGATCGGATGTTTGTGTTTGACGCTTTGAGCTTTTGAATACGCTGTTTACCGTGCATGCATTGCAATCACAATCTCAATCTCAATCACAATCACTTTAGGTGGTTAGCTAGAATACCACTGCAAATGCACCATCGTAAAACACAGACCATTCCCTCTCTACCCCCTCTTTCGAGTTCTCGAGTCCCTCCAGTTCCAGTGTCCCATAAATTTAAAGCACAATTGCGGCAGCTATCGAAATATAGAAATCAAATATAGAAATAAATAAAGAGTCAATCTGAAATATACGACATGGCCAGGGAAGGCAGCCAGCACTAAAGCACTACAGGCTACTGGTATTTGAAAATCATAAACGCAACATTCAAGCGATCGTTACATGTCGATAAAGCAACACCATCATCATCAATAGCAGCTCCTCTGCTCGCTCACTTGGGTTTAATTAGGCACAGTGGTCGGCCATATAGAAGCCATATTCGTATCCACGCTGTGTCGCCTCGCTGCGCTGCGATAAACTTGACAAATAACATAAATGCTTTTTATTGCGGGTGGTGAGGTTCCCCCACCCTTCACCCCCAGCCCTCTTCTGCGCTTTGCTCTTAGGCAAACACATGGGCACATGGACATATCGAGACATGGAGCATGTATCAGAGTACTTACCACCCGTATTACGCTACGATGCATTTTACGACACCCACTGGCGTCAATTATAAAGATATTTAAGTACAGTTAGCATGCAATTAGATAGGCCAAAGGCGAAGGGATCTTCTACTCGCAACTCACAACTCGTAACCGCAATCACACACATGTCGTGAAACAAATCCCCGAGATTTTATATAAATTACAGCCATTGATAGTCGCTCGGTCATATGACAATTAGTTGTAAATTAAGACCATGTCGCATTGCCTTTGGCAAGTGCAAAAAACTTTAAAAGGCTTTGCAGCCAAGGCCTGTTTAGTGAGCGAACAAACTGCCAACTACCAACTATCAAGTGAATCTTAGACAGACACTTTCTTTCGCCACTTCCACAAAATGGTGGCCATGGGAGTTGCTCTTAGCCCTTCACTTCACGTATGCAAATAAGCCAACTTTAATTATGTCCATTAGCCACTGTTGAGCTACCGTTTAGAGTCAATACTTTGCTCGACTCTCGATGGCTTTCCACACGGCGAGAAATTCGAATCGTGATAGTTCAATTTAATGCAAACTAAGTAGTTATATATAATCTACAGTTGGCCTTTAAGTCCTTAGTCTCTCTAGTTATTTCTAAGTTGAATAAATTCGACTTTAAATTTGTGAAATTTGTATAGATTGAAAAGTAAACTAAAATATTCTTTATTTAATTTTTCCAATACTCAATCTTTTCTCTCTACATTCGTCTTTGCTTGAATACTGATTAATGATTATGAATGCATGACTCTTAAATTTTAGAATGTAGTTTAAGCGGTTCTGCATTCAAGAACTGAAGGTATAGGAAGAGATCTACTTAAATAATCTTAAGCATAAAACAATAAACAAATTTCTCGTCTTAAGTTAGCAACTGTTTTCTTGCTGTGCAGCTTTAATATTGGCTTAAAGCCCAGGCGCAGTTTTGGGCTTGAGCTTGAGTTTGGGCCGCATCGGCTTGCGTTGAAGATTCGCTTTGTTGTGCAAATGGTAGGCACTGTGTCGAGCAGCAGCAGTGGCGATAATGGCCATTAATGAGCACTTTATTGACGCAAGCCATTGACCGTATGCCGAAATGATATGCCGAATTTCAGTGACTCACCGGCGCGTCAGGAGGGGCGTCATGAAACTTGTTGTGTTGTCATTGACTTAAGTACACGCAGAGTCGTGAAAGTAAGGCTGGCTCATTAAGGGGCGAGATGGGTGGGTAACTATCTATTATTAACAACTGACCCCTTTTTTCAATCGAACACAACACCACACAGCAGAGCACAAGGAACTGGCGAATTTACTTATGATTAACCGGAAGATACAATATCTTTTGGACTTTGGGCTGACGTCAAAAGCAAATGCTCTTAGTAATAACTAGAGCTGTCGTATCAATGCCATTCATCATCGACAGTCAGTTAATAGTTGTTAGATCTGAGCTGGTTAATCAACGGTGACACAATGTCTATAAGGAAGCAGTTAAAAATATAATTTCATTACAATTGAATCACGATGAATGCGCTCGACACCCATTTCGAGAATTGCCCAGATACTTTCTATCAACGCTGATACACTGCGATAGAGAAGTGCTGCAACTAATTGGCAATACCTGGTAAACAGTAATCAGATTTGTCATCCTATTCGAGGATTGCTTTGCTGCCCTCCGCTGGAAACTAGCAATTTTAAACCAAACTATAAACATTGAATTTGTGTTTTAAACACGAAATTTATTGCTCAAATTTATAATTTGTTCTCAAATAATAAATGTTGCTAATTTCAGCCACATTTACTGGACAATTAATATATTATTATTTATCATATATTATATTTCACCATAAAAAATAAAATTAATTTTGAATTTTTGTGCTTCCTCTTCGGCTTTTTAGCATAGACTTTATGCCTGTCTCTTGCTCACAAATCAAGCAGAGAATGTTTGAGGTATTCAAACAGTGATTGGAGAAGCCTTGATAAATTGAATTGTTGCTAATAATAAGTACAATAATTATATATGACTATTCGTAGCGCGTTATTTATAACGAGGCTGCCTGGTAAATCAACGCCTATGATTAGAACCTAATACATCTTGATAGGCAACTGTAGCAAAATTGATAAATCAAACGTTTTTACTGGCGTACTTATCGAGGGAAAACCAATCTATTAGGCTAATCACGCGATTTGCCCAACTTGAGCCAGTTTAAGTGCACATTTCCGTGCGATAGTTTTCCGACTCGAACTTCTACATTGAGTTGGCGTTGGAGTCGCAGCTTTGGATCTTTACCGCATCCGCAGCTGTTTACCCATTAGCGTTTTGGGCGACTAAAATGTTTGCGCTGTGGCGTCGTCGTCGTCGTCGTCGCTGTCGTTTTCTGCTTTTGGAGTCTGGGGTCTTTGGGGCCTTTGGGGGCGCGGCTTGAAATCTTTTCTCTAAGCATTTTTGGCATTTGTTTGCATTCGAATTATTGCAAATGTAAGTACAAGCATCTTCATCTCCTTCTCCTTCTCCTTCTCCTCCCCATCGGCAACGCGTGAGTGCGGTAGCTTCAGGTTGACGCTGAGTGGTGGACTTTCAAGCAAATTTGGCAGCTACTGGCGCCACTTTGGCCCACATTGTACAGCACTGCACCGCACCACTCCACACCGCACGTTAATTCATTGAAATTCTCTTTTAATGGAGATTAATGCGCATATTTTTTATACCCGCTACCCATAGGGTAGAAGGGTATTATAGCTTTGTGACTTCAGGAAATGTGTGTAACAGGCACAAGAAAGCATCTCCGACCCAATAAAGTATATATATTCTTGGTCAGAGTCACCAGCCGAGTCAATATAGCCATGTCCGTCTGTCCGTCTGTCTGTCTGCCTGTATGAACACCTAGATCTCAGAGACTATAAGAGCTAGAGATTTCAAACTTGGTACCAGTATTGGTGTATGTCCTAAGCAGATCAAGTTTATTTTAGATTTTTGCCACGCCCCTTTCCGCCCCTAAAATCGAAAAAAAAAACGATTTACTAGCGCAATTTTAAAGATAGAGTCTCGAGTTTGGCACATACAAAGATAATGGCAGTCTGGATGATTCCCGTGAATTTGATCGCGATCGGATGATTGGAAGTTATTCAAGAAACAGTTTTGTATGGGAAAATCCATAGGCAGCTGCACGTGGCTGGTTTTTGGTGGACAATGTGACCGTGCATGGTATATTATATACTTTATGCGATATTTAGGATGTGATGGAATATGAAGGTACAAATATACCAAAATTACTTTTTGGTATATTTTAGTATAGTTGAGCTGGGTAGCGGGTATATCACAGTCGAGCACACTCGACTGTAGCTTTCTCACTTGTTTGTGTTGAAGAGGCGCCCGATGTTTCTGTTGACATTGCTAAATGTTTTCGAAAAACTCCGCAGCTACTTGTGCTCGTATTTATTCAGGCATATTTTCGCATCAGCTAATTAAGAACGTGGGAAAACAGCAATGAGCAATGAACATGCCACATGACGTATACGCAATATCTGCACCACAAATGCCCAGCGGATGTTTTTTATAGAGTAAAAGTGTCTCAAATTTGATTACAGCCTATTTATTCTATTGAAATTTAATATAATTATCTTACTATTTAGTATAGATAAACGACCTCAATTTCCTGCTAATTTATCGCTTTGTTTAGCTTCGTTTCATATTTGTTTCGCTTCGATCGTCGATCGCCGATCGGGGTCGATTGGGAAATGACCCTCTGGGCACTTGAGGAGTTAACAAATCTATAGCCCACATAGCCGCAATGGCCACCAAATAAACCGATTAAAAAACAATGGAACTAAGAAATGCGCTCCACTATTTCCCATTTATGAGCGAATCAATCAAATTCAATGCAATTTCAATTAGAGTGCCACAAAGTGAAGGGCCGATAAGGCAGCATAGGTTTGGGCATGGGAATTGTTTGTGATGGCTCATAGTGCGACCACAAACCAATCAAACTGACCGAATGGTGGCCATAAAACATAGCACAGAGCCGACGTCAAATGAAACTTCAAATGGGCAGATGAATTTCTAGCGTTATCTCGGAATAGGAATGGGAATCGGAATGGGAATGGGAATCGGAATGGGAATGGGAATCGGAATGGGAATGTATAATAAACAATTTTAATATTTTTTAATTATGAAAACAAGCTGATTATATAAATTAAATCGCAGACGGAGATTAGATTGTGGCTCGAGTGACAGAACGACGCTTAAAGTGCAATTTAAATGGCTTTAAACAAATTTCTATAATTTTATTTTTCAGCTAAACCAACCTGACGTTATCGCAGCTGATTAATGCCCCGAAAAAAACGAAACGGGGTCTTGAGAAGTGCGAACGGGAACTGGGAACTCAGTATGCGTATGCGTATGCGTATTCGTATGGACTGATATGCGCTTTGAATTAATTGAAAATTGATTATTGGCGATGGCAGAAGAAGCGATAAGGGGACAATGGAGCTCAACTAGTTGCCACCTATTGGCTCGATAAGCAGCTGGGCAGCGACAGTGGTTTCAATAATGGAAAATTAATCCATCATAATAGACGTCAAAGTCGAGAGACGCGCGAGAGGACAACTCAAGAAGCCCTTCGATAAGTGCGCGCTGGGTGACTGAGAAAAAAACATAACTGCAGAGATAATAAATGATGAACACACACATTGCACTAAGGGAAATGTTAGGTAAACAAAGCCTGACCGAAAATAAAATATTGATATCTAAATAGGGACAGACTGAGGCACCAGGATACGAGGCTGATAGCAGCAGCAGAAACAGAAGAAAAAACAGCGAAAGCGGCAGCAGCAGCGTCATCATTATCTGGCAATTGAATTTACAAAACAAATAATTACAAAATGCAGTTCAAATATAAATACGAGTACGGTAAATGTGACTCGCACTCGACTCGAACTCGTAACTCTGATCAAATACGGAATACGGAATACAAATCAAAATGCGATTTTCAAGCATTTTGGGCTGCTTGAAATTGCTCTTATCTCTGCAGCTCACGTTTACCTTTGCAACAGCAGTCGCAGTCGGAGTCGCAGTCGGAGTCGCAGTCGGACTCGAGCTGGGGTTCAGTTTACGATTACGCCCTGGCGCTACAAGGAACATCATTGCCTCCACTTTCTCTGTCCCTCTCTCCCACTCTCCTTGGCAAAGGTTAAAAAACTTTGTCGCAACACCGTCGACGGCGACGACAACGACGACGACGACGACGACGACGACGACGACGCCGACGACGACGACGACGATGACGATGACGATGACAACGGCAGCAAATGTATTTGAGCAAACAACTGCTGTGTATTGCTACACATTTTTTTCCACTATCCCACTGGTTGACTGACTGAAAGGCTGACTGAATGACTGACTGCCTGACTGACTGGCTGGCTCGCTGGCTGGTTGACTGGCTCGCGTTGCCTGGCTGATGGTTTCAATGGCAGCGAATTTGTTTACGCTGCGCCTAATGAGCCAACTTTATTTGTGCAGCGCAGCAAGACGGGGCCGCTGCTCTCAGACTGACAACATACACATAGGTGTGTGAAGACAACTGCAGATACGGAGACAAATACAGATACTGTTGCAGATATAGACTGTCAGTTAGAGATATTTGTATAAATTGTTTATATAACTCACATTTAAATTAAACATCGACAACCTAAATTAAAGTTATACTCACCATTCACCTACCAGATACTCGCAGAGCAGATACAAATACAGATACTGTTGTAGGCATTTTTATAAATTTGTTAAATAACTCACTTTTGACTTAAACAACAACAAGCTAATTAAAGATTATAGACACTATTTACCTGCCAGATACTCGCAGAGCGGAGCAACAACAAATCCCACTTTTTATTATCCCTAGAAATCTAATCCTTCCACAGCTGATTGGAATAATTTGTAATCGTTTAGCAATCGCTTAACACTCGCCCACTTCACAGCGCGATTTCCTCTTTAAATCCTCTTTTACAACTCTGTAGATTAAGGTTCAGAACGAACGAAGGTGCTTATCAATCGAATCGAGGCGAGCATTATACGCACACCCCAAATTCGTAGGAATTAACGTCATCGCGTGAAATCAAATCGAGTCTTTTGGTAGCTGCCCCCTTTAAATACCGTAATACGATAGCTTTATATTGTTGTCGTATACATACATTTATAATAAATAAAATTCATTGAAACGCATTTATCAATTTTTAATAAGTTTGCTCTGTTCGGGAACCCCAGCAACAACAACAAATCAATTCGCGCACTTAATGAAAAAAACACAACTCAATTATTAAGTTTATCAAGCCATTGCGACGTCGAGGGGACGGAGAAGGCGGAGGCAGAGGGGGAAAGTCCATACGTTAAAAGTATTTTTCAATGTTGCAATTGAATTAAAATGTTGTGTCAATAAAAGGCATTTACTTTAGTATCACAATAATTTTCCGTACATTTGTGCGATACGAATGTGCTTCGAATCTCCATTATGATAGACCCGATGTATACCTAGTTGGGTTTTAATTCACCTTTAAAGAGTTGCCCGGGGATGCATTCGAGCAATGACTCAAGTGTGCTATGAGGAAGAACTTACTGTTCTATGGAAACCTATTAAACGCGGGGTTTTCCTCCGATTGGGAGTTCCCAAAAAGACGCCTTATTTTTTTAGCTTTCAATGTGACTTTTAATTGAATATTATTTACAGATATTCTATAGTTTGATTTATAGTTCGATAATCAATTGAAAATTCTGTTAAGTAAATAAATTTCTGCAAACTTTATAGTTGCTATATTCATCAATCAACGTCTCGCCTCAGTTTACATTGTAAATTACAGGCGAAACAAATAATAAATAAAAAAAGCTCTCGGCAGTTACAGTTTAATCCACACAAAGCGACTGCAACTCGATCAACATAATTAGCCAATGCTTAAATATGCAGCACGCTACGTGCAATCAGTATCTGCAACTGGCATTCTATCTGTATATCTATCTGTTGATGTATCTGTGGCTGCGACTGCAACTGTTACTGCTTCACCATGACAGTTTATATCAGCGCTCAATTGTAAAAATTATTTATTGATAACGCAATTTAATGCCAATTATTTGTACATAAATATTTGTTTAATTATCAATCGCATGTCGAGCTCAATTGACGTGGGTGTGGCACTGGCATCCGCGTGATTAATGACATCGTTTGCTCCCACCCCTCACTTCTTTACTCGTTGCTCGCAGAAATTGCGCATTGTTTTAAAATGTTTGCAAATCTTGTCAAGTTTGCTGGCCAAACAAATCATTATGTTTTAAAGTGAAAAGCTCCCCCAAGTCCTAAGTAACCCCATCATCCCCCAAGAAGCGCTGTCCTCACCATCTCTAGTTAACCAACTTTGTTTCCTCAGAAATTATGCCAAACGTGGCTAGCGTTTAGCGTTTTTATGGCATTATTGTGCACTTATCGGATGAATTAACACCCCAAGGGGTTGGTTGGTTGCACTTATTGCTGCCCTTGCCGAGAGGGTTGCCAGCCGACACGCCCTTCTACTCCCTCCTCTCAGACCACAAGCTAAATTGCAGCAACATATGCGACAATTTGCGACTTTTATTAGCATCTCAATTTTTGACATTTGCCGGATAAATGCTTGATTATAATCGTACTAATGACACATAAAGGATGCGGGGTATGATGATTATTGGTTGTAACGCTAATTGCATATTTCCGCAACACTTTTCCCAAAATCATAAAAAACACTAACTACTCGCGATTGCCAACATTTTGTTTATTCGTTATTCCAATTGGTGCATTTCACTTGTTTGTTATATATAATGTAAACTATTTAGGAACAACACAACTCATGCTGCAGACGAAGCCCCATTGTTCTAGCTGCTGGCTGCTGGCGAGACCCATGGCCCCATTACCAACTGCAAATGTTGGTTAAATGCACGTGGACGAGTAGATAAATATGGTATAATGAAAATAAAATAGGAACGGGCTAACAACAACATCAGCAATAACAACAACAAGAGCAATCAGTCGCAGTCCTCGTTGCAGTCATCGCACTAATTTCGAGCTAGTTTTGGGTTTCCAATTCAACTGGACCTAAGAGTGTACGACTGTAAGGCTGAGACTCGGGCTGAGTACGTGGCCAAAGAAAATACACTTTAGCACGTTTCTTGTTAGCGAGCAGTTTTCCATTGCATGATATACTTACACACGACTTCTGTCCAGCATAGAGTTCGAGAGTTGGGCAGTTTTGGAGTTGGAGTTGGACTTCTACTGTTCTGCTGTTCTTGGGGCAGCTGCAAGGTCCGTTGTTTATTTTGGCAGAGGTGAATAGTTCAAATTAAGGCTCAGACATTAGATGAACAACAAAACTTGAGCAGATGCAGAGTTGGGGTTGTGTAGAGCAGTTAGAAGAGATGTAAGCTCCTCTCTACAGTCAAAGCTTGTAGTGAATACCAAGACCTTAGTTTGAAAGTGAGTTGAGTTTGAGCGAAGAAAAATAAAACTCACAAGTAATCATTAGTTTAAACTCAGATGTGATTATTGTGTTTGAAGAAAATGTCGAAATCTATATGATATTTAACGTGCTCCTTGATATATACAGATTTTCAAATGAGTTGTTAGTGGGTTAGTTCTCCTCTAGACTCCACAGACCCAACGATCGCTTAGTAATCCATCCGGACCACTTTCATTTGATGGCCATAAACTGCTTACTGACTTGCCAATTGGTCAACGAAGCGAACCCAATCCAAAGTTTAATGTGGACAGCCCGAATCGCCTTTAATATAACAAGTGCATTATTTTGGCATTAGCGGGCAAATGGACAGACGGAGAGACGGCAACTTGAGCAACCAAGTTATAAAAGACCAATGACGATTTTGCGAAACGATGAAAGGAATCATTAATATCATTTATTGTGCGGTCACAGACGACACACCGATTTGAGTGGACATAACAATTGAATATCAATGAGAGCAAGCTAAAATGGCGCAAGGACAATATCGATTTTCTGGCTTAAAGCGAAAAGAATTTGCACCGAGGCTTGAAGCGAATGTCAGTCAAGTAACAAACTGCTTCCTTAATTGCTGCTCTAATGATGTGCCAGGATAGCGTCCTGCCAGACAGAGACAGAGACCGACCGGACTCGGAGTCGGAGACGGAGAGGAAGACGGTCCTAGTTGATTATGAAGTCCGAGCCCCAAACTCAGACCCAAACCCAAGCACAGGCGAGTCTGCTGCTCAGCTCAACTGGCTCAACACTCCATAATGATGGCAATTATAGCTCGTTTTTCCAACAATTTGTATGAAATTTTGCCAGCCAGCAGCAGCAGAAGCACAAACACAAGCAGCAGCAGTATCAGCAGTGAACTGGCCACGCCCCCGCAACGGCACACGACATTTTTTGTGCTGTGGCCCACGAGCTCAGCTGGCAACGCCCAGCGCCTATTGCCGGCCTGCTCTAGACGCCATGAGAGCGAGCGAGTCGGCATGCGCTGAGCGCCTCCATCTTGAAAGCGCGCCTACCAAAAGAGAACGACCGAACAACGCTGAGCGGGAGCGAATGAGAGAGCGTGAGTGAGCGCACACTCGGCAACGGCAATGGCAACAGCGACGGTAACGACAAAGTGGACAACGAAGGTGCGAACGAGTTTCGGCTAGTGGTGGGCAATTATCAGCTATCAGTGCTGTGCACTGAGAGAAATTAATGCAAGAGTGAACGTGAGATGAGAAAAAAATGAATAAATAAATAAATACAAATAAATAATATAAACTTATGAAATTATGCTACTAAGGTAAGAATTACCCGGAATATTGGTTACTAAAACTAAATTCATTACATACCTTAAATGCAATATACTTGTAGTTATTCGAACTTTCAAAACCTGCCTTCATTTCTTTCATCGTTTTGGTTTCAATAACACGTTCATTGCTGAAATTGGAATAGAAAATAATAGTTATTGATTTTTAATTTAAATTACAGTTAGTTGTTGTAGTAATAACAATATCGAAAATATATAAATATTACTCTGGTAGTTTGATGGCATTTATTGTGTATCTTCGTAAGAACATGTACTTCTCATTGAGTGGCACTCAGCTCGCTCAGTGTATGCTTGGCGTGTCTCTCGCAGCCACCCCTCAGTCAGCGCAATTGCGCTCTCCTCACATAGACTCACACACACTCATTCACACACGCACACAGAAACACTTGGGAACAGCCCAATCATCGCGATATGCGAGTCTATATGACACAGCGACGGGCCGGCAGTGAACACAGTCGTTGATTAGCGCTCGTCGCGTCGAGTTCGCAATCGTAGTCGGAGTCGAAGTCAAAGAAGAAAGTCGTTCGTTCGCTCTGCCAAACGTCGTTTAGTGTTGCGCCAAAGTGTTTTGCCAAGTGTGAATTTGATAGCCCGAAGAACGCCACGCATTGAACGCATAAGAAAGCCATTCAAAGATAATAAGCACAACTACAATTAGCGTGCGCAGACAAAGCATGTCCAGTGCACAAGTGTCACAGCCGCCGCCGCCCACAACGCAGCAGCCCCCGCAGCCACAGTCGCTGCCTCAACAGCCCCAACACACGCCCCACATCAGCCAGCTGCTGATCAGCCACATTGCCGCCGCACAGCACCAGAGTCATCGTGCCACAAACACGCCGCCAGCCGTCGCAGACAGAGACTACGATCAGAGCAGCAATAATTCGACGTTGTCGCCCTCGCCCCGCTCCAGCGGCAGCCACAGTCCGGCGGCAGTTGCAGCCACCGCAAGTCCCACGCACTCCTCGGCCACTACAGGCTCGCCGCACAGCGCCTACGTTCCCACGCACAGTCCAGCCGCTGCTCAAGAGGCGGCCGTCGAGCACCAGCAGCATCAGTTGCAAGCTCAATCGCAGTCGCAGTCGCAGTCACACGTTGCTCCCGGCATGCCGCTGCTTGTGGCGCCTATTCCCATGGGCTGTCAGCCTGCTGGAGCTCCACCAACGCATCATCCACACGCACCGCATCCGCGTCTTTACGTGGAAGGCGGCTTCGCGCCGCACCACGTGCCACATCCCGCTCTAGTCAACGGCGCCTATCCGCTGCCCCGTCTGCCACTCTCCGCCGTCATGTTGCCCGCCAATGCGCCAGCTGAGCCTGCAACGACCGCAGCACTGCAAGCACCGTCGCTTCCCGCGGCTATTCCCGTGTCCAGCTGCTCTCCGCCCTCAACCACAGCTCTGCAGCAGGCTCAGAGCCAGCCGAAGAAATCCTTCTGCATTGACGCGCTGCTCGCCAAGAACCAGCATCAGTCCGCCAGTGATAGACCGCCGACCAGTGCAGCCGAGATGATTGTCGACGATCACCGCTTGGCCGCTCTGCACTACGCTCGTGATCAGGCGGAACTCAATCACGCCTTCGTCGCCGCTTCCAATGCTGCCGCAGCCGCAGCCGCTGCCGGCATCAGTGACCACGAGGCGCTGCAGCGGATACACGAGTCGCGGGAATACGATTCGCCCAGTCCCGACGGCATGTCCAGGTGGGTTTTCTCATTAATTTACTGTTTGATAATTAGTTAACAGTCCCACAAACACGCTAGCAATTGGGGTTACCATAAATATATTCACCATTTTATACAGCATGTGAGATATTTTACTCATGGATACATTAATATATTAATAGAAATCATCACGCAATTATTAGTTGTGTTAACCCTAATGCAAACCAGTAGCACTTATCAGTATCTGGCTTGATTGTTTAAAATTTAGAATTATTGAAATAGGTGGATTAAGTAAGAGATTATTTTTGAAAGCAAAGCATTTGATAAGTTCAAAGCCAATAAAAATCAGATTAGGTTTGATTGGGCAGAAAGGATTTCGCAATGTGATTTAAAACAAAATAGTTTTTTAATATTAGAATTAACGATGAGTCGTCAAGCATTATAGATATTATTATTTAATTGTGATTGATAAGCGCTAAAAAATATTTTGGAATTCATTATTTAAATTAGTGTTGGGCATATGTGAAATAGTTTCACAGTTCGCCAACTTAATGTTGAAATTAATAAGGAACTTCTTCAGCACCTTTTGCTTCTACCAAGGCCAACACTCTTCTGTGAGTAGCAAGCTAGATAAATCCAATAAAATGCAATTAGCAAAACCACATATCGGGCATACCAACAACGTTGCCGGCCATCGAACATTGGGCTTTAAAACAGCTTTGGTAGCACTCGACAGCATGGCCGACAAGCTTAATGGGAGCAGTCCGAGTTACCGAAACTGGTCACGTTGCTCTCCATTATGTTCGCGATTACGTATACGTAGTGTGTGGCAAGCCATTCAAGTGCGCGAAGGCGGAGAAGAAAAGCAAACAAATTAGTTTAGCAGACTTTAATTGTTTTCAAATATGCGCGAGAAACGTTAATTGGCACTGTTTGCACGGCAGCTTAGATTAATTGTGGCTAATACAGGGTGTTTAATTTACTCGTTTACAGATCTGAATCTCCCAGCTCGTCGCATCGCTCTAGCCCGCCCATCAGTCCAGGCTGCGAGGATCAACAGCCACTGCCTGCCCACCATCAGCATCCACAGCATCTGGGCATGCGAATGTCCGATCTGCACGACGAGTTCAAGAAGCCCGTGCCGCCCCACAGTCCCATCAGGCCTCAAGACTTTCCCCTCTATGCCGGCGGACATCCCTACCAGCTGCTGGCGCAAGGCGGCTCTGCCTTCCACCGGCCACTCGATCCCTCCGGCAAGCCCATTCCGGTAAGCACGCAATTGCTCAGCCAGCTCAGCAAAAGCATTACTTATAATTCAATCTTCGCTCTTCTCTGGAATTTGCAGATCCCAATGGGTCCCAATTTCATGCCCTCGCAGCTGCAGTTCGAGTTCCTCGCACGTGCTGGCATGCTGCACCATCGCATTCCCGAGCTGGCCGCATATCCGCATCATGCCATTCTTGGCAAGACGCGGCGTCCACGCACCGCCTTCACATCACAGCAGCTGCTCGAGCTGGAGAAGCAGTTCAAGCAGAACAAATACTTGTCACGGCCCAAACGCTTCGAGGTGGCCAGCGGGTTGATGCTCTCCGAGACGCAGGTGAAAATCTGGTTTCAGAATCGACGCATGAAGTGGAAGCGCTCCAAGAAGGCCCAACAGGAGGCCAAGGAGCGAGCCAAGGCCCAGCAGCAGCAGCAGCAACAACAAAGCAGCTCCAACTCGGGCTCTGGCAGTTAGTTTGGTCTGCAGCGAGGCGAGGCGAGAGCTGAGAGCACTTCTAGTCACATCGAACAACCGTCCACCTGGTGAGACACCCTGTATGCGACCCACCCACGTCCCCCACTTCCCCCTTCAACTACCCCCGCAAGCCATTGAAGTCATTTCGTGAGATTGCGCAAAATTAGCTTCGCAATTAGTTGAAATTTTGTTGGTCGTCAACGTTGTTTGTTGTTAGCGTTGTTGTGATTTTATATTGTTGTATTTATTATAAAATCGATGTGGGAATTGACAACAGCAATAGCAACAGCAACAGCAACATCAGCAACGACGACAACAATAACACCAACAGCGAACGCACTGTGTGATATATGTAAACAAAAAAAATGAAATATAAATTAAACACTGCTCCACAAAAGTATTTTCCAATGTACATAAACTCAGCCCACAACAAAACTAATATTAACATCAACATACATTTGAATTACGTTAAATATAATGCAAAACATTACATTAACTGAGATTTGTTTAGTTTAGTTTAGTTTACTTTGTACAATGATAACGAAACCCTTCTTATATAATTGTGTAAATATATATTTGTCATCTAATTATGTAATATATAACTAAAAACCGCCAATGCCGCGGCAGCGTTAGTAAATTTTATTAAAATTATTTTCAATTCTGAAAATTAACATTGAAATGTGCGAACCAATTAATGAACAAGGGGAAAACTTGGCGAATAAATGATGTATAATGTTGGAAGAATTATTTGCAGCACGTTTTCGGAGCACGGACAATGCCGGGTACACATAATAGCTCGCTATTATTTGTAAATAACTCTTTAACCTCTCGAAAAATAAGTACGAGATTAGATACTTGGCCAGAATTCGGTGCGGAGCTGTCTTCGGCTGTCCGGAGCACTATTAATGGTGTATTTATAAATGCCATATACATATATAGTCGAAATCGTGGTCGCTTTAGAGAGGGGCCAATCAGGTACAATTTTTAATTTTATACGAGCCTCGTTTTGCTGATAGCAGCTATCATAGCAAATAAATCAAAAGCGCGTAGATAATCAATTTAATTGTTGAGACAATAATTATGTCTAAATTTATAGTGTCACTTAAAAATTATTTCGCTAATTAAAATGTTGCTCGCATTAGCAACAAAAACAATAACAGTAACAACCAAATGCCACTTATATAAATTCCAAAATCATGGTGAGCCTCCATTTCCGCAATCAGGCTGGTGTAAAATTAATAACAAATAGAAAAATAGAATAGCAATCGAGCACTAAATAAAAGAAACAAAACGTTTTCATTTCTGATACGTGGCCTAATCGAAGCTAATAATGGCTAATCAAAAGTGACAACATCGTAAGAGTAGCCGTATTACGAGTACGCGATCGATTGAATGTCCAATAATCAGAGCTAATTGGAGCAAAGTCCCCCTTTAGCACGCGGTTATAACTATTGCTCAGCTCTAAAAATACAAGTCTTTAATCGATCGCAGAGTCCTGTGACACGCAACACAATGAGCTCTAGAGGATTACGATCCAAATAGGGCCAGTGAATGGCCTCTAATTGAGAAAAGTGTCGGAGAACGAGTCTGGCCACTTTATCACGTAGTCTTCAAGTATCGCTCAGCTCGACCTCAGCTCATAAACATATAAAGAGAGAGAAGTTTGCTTTTCGGGAATTGCCCCGAACTACGCTTTATACGACACTCACTGTTCTTGTCAGATATGTTGTTGTTATTATGCAGCAGTTCTTGTGTTGATTATGCGCCTGATGGGCTAATAAAAATTCATTTGTTGCCCGCCAGACACTCGTCAGCCACTCGCAAACACGTAACGCATTGCGTCAACAAAACATGCGACCATAGCAAGGGGTGGAGGAACCCAGAATACTTCATATAGATAGTGGAAAGAGCGGCGAAGATGGTTTCACGAATGCGTCTTGCTTGATGTTTGGCTTGAGCTTTCACTTCACAGTGGTTCACATGCCATACATTATTCAGTATAGTCTAACAACGTTTTCATTAGAAAATACTTTTTAATGCAATAAAATAATGCTCAGCAATTGTCCCGAAGCAACTCTAGCACTGACCGCTGGCAAGTTCAATAGCTTCCACTGAACCTAATAGTGTTGCACCACTGTGCGCCGGCCTGCGATGTGATGCTGTGCCTTGAAGTGGCCAAAAGTGTTGAAGCAACACCAGCAGGAGCACAAAGGATGTCAGCGCAAATTCAATTCATGAGCTATTAGCGGGTAATTTGTGACAATTGCCGAGCACAATTTCAGCTTCCTTTGAGCGGGCAACATAGAAAAAAGGGTGTCAGAGTTCAAACCAAAACCGGAGAGACAAACCGAGGAGGAGGAGGAGATGCGGGGATTGCGATTGAAATTGGGATTGGGAATAGGATTGGCATTGCTTAATTGTGGCACAGTCACAATCACAGTTGTCGCATCTGTTGCAAATTAAATTTCAGTTATAATTTCCTATAAACAGACAATGAATGAATGTGCTAGAGTGTGTGTGTGTGTGTATGTGTGTGTGTGTACACACCCAGTAAATTGCCATTTGAATCGAGGGGTCGCATCCCCCCGCCCGCTTCGCTCATGACTTTCGTCACCAGTTTTCATTGTTGCTGTTGTTGCTGGTGTTACAATTTGGTTACCCTCGGGGTTGTCTGCTTCCCCCTTTGCGCAGTCTCCCCTCCCTCTCCAGGCTCGTTGATCTTCATGTCAACACAGATGATCACATTTTATGCTTAATTTTCGATGTGTTTTTCGACCCGCTGGCGCTGTGTTTACTTTTGTGATTTGCAGCTGAATTTAGCTAATACTCAGAGCAGGGGGAAGGAGACTTTTCCCCAGTTGCATTTTCGTGCATTTCCCGTTTGATTTTATTGTCAAATATGTGCGATTATTTGTCATATGTTGCATTTTATTATTGCCAAATTTGCATTCGCCTCGCAAACTGCAAAATGTCAACTGTAAAATGGCTCGTTAGTCAACGGCCTTTCTAATGGTTCTTGTTGCTTATTTGTTAGCCAGGCCAACTGGGAGATGGAGGGCCGGCGGAAGTCAGTTGCAATTGATTGTTTGCCTAGATAAATTGCGAAGCTGATATTACAATTTATGTGACAATTTTGTTTTAATTGCGCATTTCACAGAGCTTTGTTTATGCCCCAAAATACACAATGAAATATGAATTGATTGTATATTACATTTCGAATTGAATTTTTCAAATAGGAAACCAAATAAAATAATCCGAGCATATTTTTTAAAAAATAATAAAATCTACATTGCGATCGTAGTGGACATGTTACTCAATTGTTCAATTGAATTACTTGACATATAAGTTCAAAAAAACTACTACTAAGCAATGGATATATTTTGTATGGCTATCTTAAATGTCCCGCTTGATTTGCTATTAGAAAGAATTCCCTAGCATTTTCCATGGCATTTAAGCAGTTCTGGCTCAATATTGATTTATGCCTGGTTATCAATTAATACTCGTACTTTCACTGACAAGAACTACAACGCATATTGCTGCTTAATGCCATAATTTCCAGCTTGTTTACACAATCCATCTGGCTATATTTTCCTCAAACACACACATAGACAGATAGAGAGAGCCACACACAGACACATGTCCGGTACAATCATCAGGCCCAAGCTGAAGTCGCAGTCATCAATCTATTGAAGGAAATCCGTGCGTACGCGTTGAGTAAACAACAAAAATATGCGACAGAAAAACGCAGCCGAAAATTGAATTAGAACCAGAACCAGAGCAATCCTCACAAGGGAGCACAAAGTACCATTAGAACACTACGAACACACGCACACTCACAAACGTAGGCATTGAATTTGTAAATTGATTTCGATTTAATCGCCAGGAAATTTTGCAATCAAAATTCATAAATTTCATCGGATAATTGTGAATCGGCGATTGCTGCATTTAGCGTCGACCTCATTCTGCTCGTATCAAGATTCTACACTGCGAGAAAAAATGATCTTTTGATTTAAAATATTTAAGTACCAGTTGCAGCGCAATCCTAAAACAAAAAAATAAAAAATTGTCAAATAAATATATTATATCAAATAAATATTTATAAAAAATATAAATTGTATATTTAAAAATTCAAGACTCTACACTGCGAGAATTGATCTTTTGATTTAAAATATTTAAGTACCAGTTGCACAGCAATCTTAAACAAAAATTGATTGTCAAATAAATATATTATGTCAAATATATATTTATAACAATATAAATTGTATGTTTAAATATTTTTCATATCGTCTATGACTTTCGATAGGGAAATTCATGTCTGTTTATAACGAAATTGATTGAATTTTTCTCGCTGTGTAAGCGCATTAGATCCCCGGAGAGACAGCGTCGGAGCTGACGGCAGATCCATGGAGAGACTGAGCAAATTGTCACCATATGCGTCAACACGCAATAATTCACCAGAAAAGTAATCCAAACAATAGACCAGGACGCCGAGGCATCTACTCGTAATAGAGTGGGTGTGGCTGGTCTGTCTGCCTCTCTGCCTCTCTGCCGACTCTTAACTCCCTGCAGCAAGTGCGGCAACACCCCTCTGCAGTCTCTCCTGCTTCCCCCACTCAACTCGCTTGTCTCTAACTCTCAGCTCGCTGGGTGTTTTGGTGCTAATTGAATTCATTGCCGTTGATCAAGTGCTGCCAAACAACAAATCATCCCCAGAGGCTAATGATACGGACGAACGAGCTAACTGACTGACTGACATTGCCAGGGCCAGGACCATAACCCAGAACAGGACGAAGACCAGGAAAGGCAACAAGGGTGCAATGACTGTGGGTGCTGAAGGGGCCGACCGTCAGCAAGTTCTTTCTCTCGATGAGTTAAATAAAATTAGAAAACCTTATGTTGAGTTAATTAGCAAATTTAAGGACATTGCGGATAGTTAAGGACTGTTTGGTGAGGAAGGAGAAGTTGGAATGAGAAAAGTGGTTTGCAAAGCGGAAAATGGGAAAAATAAATCAATCAAAAATAATTAATTAATTCATAAATAACTAATAATAACAATATACAAAACATTTAAAAAGATTTTTGAATGAAATGAAATAAGTTCATACCAATAAATAGCATAAATAGTGCTTACTACTTTGACCAATTAAATATAAGTGAACTATCTAAAATATATTGAAATTCAATTTTGATTGCAAAGCATTTTAGACCTCGATATATTCTATATACTTGCTTTCAATTAATTCCGCTTACCAAGTTTTCTAACCCTTTGGCCAATTAGCCACCTTGAATTCAGCGAAGTGCTGGCAATTTGGCAATAAGTTACAACCCTTTCGTTGCCGTCTTTCGGGGTACGTTAATTGCAACAATTAAACTACAAATGTTTTGCCACAAAAGTCGAGGCGTATGCTAATTAAGCCATGTGCTGCCTGTAGCGTCGCTACCTTTTCGAATTGTACTCTAAACTCTAAACAAACAGTCGAATAACAACAGTAACAAAAACGCCGAGAACTACAAACAAAAATATTAAATTGTAATCCGCTTAAATGAGTATGAAAGCAAAGGCATTATAGCGCATTTGCATAATTGTTGAAAATGCGCGAGCGCAGAAATCCAGCCCAGTCCAAAGGGGGAGACGGGGAGGAGAGAGATGGGATCACGAGCAGGACCAACACCAGTTCAACTTTTGCCAGGCAATCCAATCAAAAGTGAGGCTCAACCCTCAAGGGCCGCAGCCTTGGCACGATGCACGTGAGGACAATATTTAAAAATGTTTAGCATAATTAATGCGGACCTCGAGTATGCTTCGGTTCGCTTCCTTCGCTCTCCTTTGGTTTGGTTTCGGATACGGATTCGGTTTGGGATTTTGGGTGTCGTGTGCAGACAAGTGAACGATAAAGTTAACAAAGAATTTGGCTTGCCTAATCAACCCCTAAAACGGCGTTAATTGGCGAGGTGCTCCGGGAATGCCGCCGGGTCGCATTATTCACACATACGCTCAACTGCTTCCCCTCAGTGCCCGCTCTCTTCGCTTTCCCAAGCCCAATTCCAATGCCAATCCCATTCCCTAGGGTCTGCGAGGCTGCTCCGAACCCAGGACTGGATCCAACCGCAGCGTGTGCGTGAAATTGAATTTATTTTATTGCCACTAATTGGCTGAAATACCTGAGGGCGCTTCGGTTTTCGCTTTTTAGGGTCAAATATGGGTGTGGACAAGGGGTCGGTTTTGGGTGCTCCAGAAAGGTATCCAGTTGAGGCTGCGTCCATATTTGTTTTGGCCAACAAGATAAGCACAAAGTTTGCATAGTTTTGGCTTTGTTAACATAAGTCGAATGAAGGATGGAAATGGAAAAAAATAATTCCTCACATATACCAGAAATAAAGCATGAAATCTCAATTTCAACTTCAATTTTAAAATTTCTCCAAAATATAATTTATGAAAACCAGATGTCAACTTACATAACATTATAAAAAACCAACAAGAAATCAGGTATTATCAGCTTCATCTTTAGTCGGAAAATTTCGTCAACTCACATTTTATTAAAAACAAGATTTCAGATAACTTGTATCAATCCTAAACATAACCATATGATTCAAATTTTGAGAAATCTTAAAAATCAAGGATAAATCTCACTAGACACACTACATAACATGGCCAAAATAGGAATAACGGTCCTCCGGATTATTGCACACATACTCAGATGATATGATAATGGCAATAAAAGATAATAATGTGCAGAATCCTTTGGCCAGATTCGCAACAACAGCCCCAGAATGGAGAACAGCCTCTGACCCAAAATAATTTGAAAAAAAGAAAACTTAAAAGGCACAAGAGGGGAAAAGAGATGGAAAGACAGCAAAACAGCGCACAAGATGAAGAAAAATAGCAACAACAAGAACATGAGCAAGAAGGAGAAGAAGGGAGCCGTAAAAGCTATTAACATATTAAAGCAATAAAAGAAATGGCATATAAAATGCTGCAGACAAAAAGGACAACCTCCGGATGGCACCACACCCAAATGTTTAGCGGCAAGTGGCATTTACCCTCGACTGAGCGCACTTGCCACACTGTCTCGCAGTCTCGCTATCTCGCTGCTGTGTCTCTGTCTCGCTGTCTCGCTGTCTCGCTGTCTCTCTATCTCGCTGTCTGCCATCATCAACATCAACATCAACGCCGTCGCCATCAGCAGTGACAAACGTCTCTGCTCTCTGCTCCAACCCTGGCACAACCGCAGCTCAACTCTGAGAACGTGGGGAGAAGACAGTTCGGTGAGGGGGGAGGACTGATGATAATCATACTAAATGCTGCCATTTGCCATTTGTGAGGTTTTGCCACTTGCCCTATAGAACAATACAAGTGCGAGAGCGAGTGCGTGTATGTGTGTGTCTGGGTTGAGTTGAAAATGGGCGTGCGTCGGGGTGGTTGGCAAGCAAATTGTGAAAAGTTCGCCTGAAAGTACTTCTAAGCTTTGTGTAAACACCCACTAAAATCAATTTGCTGGATTTTCTACCACCAGAAAATGTGTATTTTACGGGTTACGACGAGAGCTGAACTGAGCAATAGCAAAGACATGCATAAGCTGGGTGGGTTGCTCAAATGTGAGCTGATTGCGCTTTCTTGGTAGAAATGCGAGTAAAACTGTTCGGAATTGCCCCAGAATGGGCTTATAATACAAATGGATGAGCTTGAATAGTTCGATATATAGGAAATAATGGCAAAAGTTGGAAATGGATACAATTAGCGCACACATCAAATCAAATGGTTAACGCGATCCCCGTTTTGTTCAGTTCGTGAGAGAGCAGCAAACACTCTCCGAAGGAAAAGTTTTGTTTTTCCAAAATTGGAATTTCCAGCAAATTCGTGTGTTCGAAACAGAGAGAAAGAGATTGTAAGTTAAGCTGTGATTCGATGCAGCACCATCTTTCCTGCTCTAACCAACGCTGCTGTACCGTTTGAGTTTATCTCTTTGATCGCAGTCTCTGCTAAGCTAACAGTGGAGCAAAAGCTATTATCAGCTGTCCAATACAGTAAAGCGAATATTCTCAGCAATTCTCCTACTCTTGGCGTTCTCGCCATCTCTATGGATGTATAATCTTACATAATGTTGCTGCAATTTGTATTGAGAGCGAAGAAAACTTTTATTTGAATTTCCCCAAACGAACGAAGCGAAACGATTGCAAAACTTTTTCTGTGTGCCTTGTCTTGGCATGGCCCCTGCACTCACACCGCCCCCCGCCCCAGCATACCAAGCACACTGTGCACACTTTGTTCGGTTCTGCTCTGTTCTGTTCTATGTTCTGTGTGCTCTGCTTTGTTCTCTCTCTGTGTGTTCTCTGTCTGTGCTCTCTGCTCCCTTTATTTAATCTTATCTAATAAATGGCTTGTCTTGTCTCGTAAATCACTTAACAATTTGCAAAATTTGTACGAAACGTAAGTAAAAATCGTGCATAAGGTTCCCTGATGCTCTCCATTTTTACATGTGCACGCATAAGTGACCCTAAATCGCATTCATATAACTGCCTATTCCCCACTACCTTTCACTTTGACCATTGTTGGGGGCAGCTTTTTTGTGTGACCTGCCGTTTGATTTATTTATTGTTGGTTTATGCGTGATCTTGCCTCAAATTAGCATTTATCATTTCGTCCGCCATTGGCTCCACCCTCCACATAAAAAACTCAACTCCCCACAGCTCGCAACAACAGAACCATTTTGTTACAAGTACTTTGAACTTGCGTCGAACCCACAAACGCATAAAAAAGGGCTGCAAATTGTTTTTAACAAGTGCAGCGTAATTTTTCAAATGGCTTTCAACGATTCGTTCTTTGTTTTGCCGTGATTGATTGCGATTATGCAAATGCTCGGATAAAATTGCTTGTGTGTGCTTTGGGCCAGGGATCTGCCCCATTGAATGAAACATTTTCGGCTATTTCGTGGCACCTCCTAAATAGCGAATAGTCATCGTACTTAAACCTTGGCGTCACAATTAACGCATAATAAATTTGCAATAATTATGCAAACGACGCAAATACCAAGTTCTAGTTTCGACAGAAATGTACGACTACACTGCGAGAAACACCGCAAGTTAAGAATATGTATCTGGAATCAACATAACATACGACGGTGTTATCCTATTAATTCTGGATTTGGCAAATATTTTTAATATAAAAATTTTAATTATATTTAATACTCGTATAAAGTACCAATAATTTAAATAATTGAAAACAGATTACATCACATACAACTTTAATCGAAAATATAAAATGTAATATCGAGAAGAGTTCAAGTTATATCTGCTTCGTATAATTTGATTGATTAGTTCACTCAGTGTAGACAAGTACGAGTAACGCGTAGATAATCCAAAACAGCAGTTCCCCCCCCCCTGCCCCTTGCTTCACGAGGCACCAATTTGTGTCACTAATTGCGTGCAAATGGCGATGCCTTTTGCATTTAGGACTATGCATATAAATAAGGCCGCAACAACAGACAGTGGAGCCGGGACAACCAATTAAAAGGGGGCAAGCATAATCGCAGATATAGTAGATAGATTAGTGTAAGGGTAACTTAATCTAATCTATGGTTTATCCCTAGCCCACTTTCCGTTCAATTACGAAATTAACCCTTTTTCCCCAGAACTTCGACTAACTTCGCCGTTGACGAAACTTCAGTGGGAGAGAACTTTATGGAGGCATCGAATTGAGTGAACTTATTGCTAGCCGAGGCTAATAATAGTATTAATACTTTTAGTACAATAATTTCGTTTAATTTGTTTATTTATCTAGCTAAACGCGGTGCTGGAGCTGGAGCTGGCAATAAACAAATTTGTTTAGTTAATGAAGTCGATAAGACTACTGGTTGGACCTGTCATAAAGATATAGATAGTCGCAATCGGTAGCCTATGAAAACAATCCATTTCCGATAGACTCGCGACGATTCAAGATTTATGACAGACGCTGCATATCGGACAGGCTTTAATTGAAAGCAAAGCGTATAATTTTCAATCAACGAAATCCGGACAAAAAAACCGAAATGAAATCGTTTGAGGATACTGAGATAAGGGGTGAGGATGGGAATTATACGGTAGTCAGTTGACTGGTTGTTGTTGGTAACCATTGATTGCCATTTATTTGAATGTTTGCCAAGAGCAGCAGCCAACAACGTGGATGATGATGACGACGATGACGACGACGTCGAATCTGGGCACGGATATATTTCTATTGATTTTAAAATTATGCGCACAAACAAAAGTATGCAATGTTGTCGAGCATTGTTGTTGCTGTTACTGATGCCTTTCCTGTTGTTACTGCCACTGTTTGCTAAAAAGCCAGAGACAGAGACAGGGAGTGAGAGAGAGAGGGAAGGGAAGGCGACTGGTCGGGACTTGGTCGTCATTTTGACTTTCCATCCATGTTGACTCGCTGTTTAGATTTTCAATTAAATTTGTTGACACAGCTCGCTGGGGAGGCAGCGGGGTCGTATACGACGTCGACGTATACGTAATATAAATTGATTATTTCAATTTATTTAAGCGCAACGATAGCATTTAATTAAAAACTCATCTGTGCAAACAGCACAGACGAACTGCAGACAACAACGACTCCGACACGACTCATTACAGCTCAAGTACCAGGCAGAGAGAGTGCTACTCCGTTACTCCGCTACTCTGCTACTCCGGTTAGCGGGCAAGCTGATAAGCCCGGCAAGACGGCGAGACCGTAGCTTGTAACTTTATCAGCGTTTTACATCTGTTTCTAATTGAAAATGCAGCTACTGTCGACTCACTCAGCGCTCTGCTGACACGAAAATTGACGCCAATCGCTGCAGTCGCAGTCGCAGTTGCAGTTGCAGTTGCAGTTGTCGTTGTTGTTGTGGCAGAAGTGTCAACATTGCCAAGGAGACTCAACGTCCAGCTTCGGGTAAACACTCGATAAAAATGGGCAACCAAAGGAAAGCTTTCCCCTGCTCTTGGACGTCGGCCCCGCAGGTTTTACAGTCAATAGCAAAACAATAAAATGCAGTTGAAGTTGTTCGTTATTTAGCCTGCTACTCAGCCCAACGAAAGGTATATTAACTTACTGGGAATCCAATTTAATATACGAGTGTTTGTATGTCTGGCCGCCTTCCATTTAAACAACTAAGACTCTAAGTTTAGAATATACCAAATATGATAGCTAAAGTATACAATTTTAGAGTATTTAAAAACCATAATAATCCACAGAAATTCTGAAAATTATAGACGAAATAGACGAAAATAAAGACAAGCGACAGGAATTCTAAAAATCTGATAATGATCGAATAGTTAATTTAAGAGTTATTGATAATTCACTTTATGTACAATTGACACCTTTCTCAATATTCTCTAATAGCTAGTAACAGGTATCTGCAAGTTAAGCACACTCCACTTCAACTTGCTTACTGCTTGGCTGTTGGAGCTGAGCGCTCTTTGCGCCTTTTGTTGACTTGTTCATATTTCTTAATGATGACATTTTAATTATTAGTAAAGTGCTTTCAACTACTGATAAGGTATCACATTGGATACTATGTTTTATTTATGGTTGCGTGAGTCCGTGTGTGTGTATGTGTTTGTGTGTGTGGCGTGTACGAAGTTCAAGTTGCCATCAACAACTCGGTGGCTGCCTCTGGGCATTGATTGATAATTCTGTAGAACAACTAGTCTGGAGTCTAGTAGAATGATTAAGCAATGATTAGAAAGCACAGATATTGGAGTCGCTGTCTTCAGCTGAGCAGTGCTGAGTTATGGCCAAAGATTTGTATGATTTTGGGCTGAAGATTTATTGCGAGTACGCCAGCATTTGTGCAAATACACAAGTGGAGGGCAAGAACAAGCAAATCCCTGCCAGTGCCAGCACATGCGTCGTCAGTCTCTGTTGCTCCGCAGGGAGCACACGAGGCACAGTCCTTAAGGATAAGGCTGCGCACTCGCCTGGTGGCAAGACCACAAAAGGCGTATGGAGTGCAAATAGACAAATGACACGCGTTGTCATACTTGATGTCGACGTCTTGAAGATTATGATTTGTTTTACTTGGTGCTTAACGAGCGCATGATACAAGTCCCACACTAAGTATTCCCTTGCTCTGCTCTACACTGAGAGAAACGAATGGAATATTTTGGACAGTGCCGCAACATAAACTATTCTGTCAATGTTTGTTATGTTGATCCTTATTCGATTGGCATAACTTATAAATGAATTTAGCTAGCTATTGCTATCATTTCATTAGTCATCTGATATAATTAAATTCTTATACAGAGTTTAATTGGTTCTCCATTCATTCAAAATAATCGTCAGATCAAACAGACAATTTTGATGTCTTAAACTGAATTTATGATCATATTTTTGGACTATAAGATTTCTCAACGTGTAGCTCCCCCTGATAAGTATGCTAAACATGCGCGTGGCAGCAGTCAAGTCTCAGCAGAACGGGATTCCCTTTGAATCATTTTCTTGACGACAGACGACAAATTTTTAGAAATTTGTCAGAATTTTGGCAAAACTTGGAAGCTGGAGATCCACTTGACACTTGCCACTTGGCTCGTAAAAACAAATGTACACATCTATGTGCCACATATGTAAATAAATGCTCCGTTTGCACTTAAAAACTGAAGTTGTTTATGCCGCCCCAAACCGGATGCTGACATCATGTAGGCAAATTGCGTAAGTAGCAAGCACTGTGACATTGATTTGACATGACAGACCCCGACTCCCAGCAGTTCAGCAGAAGTTAGGGATTAGCCAACGAATGTCCCCCCGACCGTTTTGCAGCCTTGGTTTGTGATGTAATAAATTTGTTTGTCTTACGACGTCTCAATCAACCCTTGAGATACATTTCTTAACCCTTTCAGTAAATTGATATGACAAATCCGTAAAAAATGTTTAATGAAGTGAAAAATTGCAAAATAACCAAAAATTAAATGGGACAGTCTGCTTTGTTGTTGTTGCTTTTGTTTTGTTTTTCATTTAAAATTAAGCCTAGGGTCAGATTGTTATCCTTGTTAGTATCTGCTATGCATGACAATTTTTCGGGTTTCGGTCACAAACAATAAAATTGTGTAAACAAGCATTGGGCAATTTTCAGTCGACTGGCTTTGTGGCTGGCCATTTCTTTGGCGCCTGCCTTCGCCAGGGCGGAGCACTGGACGGTGGACGGTGGACGGTAGGCAGCGGTTTGTGGGTGTTGTGGGGCTGCTGCCAATAGCAATGGCTACAGCTGAAGGCAGCGTACAATTTGTATTTATTTGTGGATTTTACGAAAATTGGGTGTGTCTTTTATTATTATGCGAAATGTATATAAATATTTGTAGTTGCCCTCTCTTGAGACAGACAAAGAGAGCGAGAGAGTGGGGGAGACGTCGAATGGCTGACCCCAAAAACAGGCAACACTTTTTGTACAGTCGCCATTGTCACAATCGTAAAACAAAAATCATACACAAATTTGTGGTTTCTCTGCCCGCTTCTCAAGTGTCGCTTCGTTAAACACATACGCAAATTCCAAGCTGTAAATTGCATATCAAAATACATAACTTGAACTTTGTTTATAGCAACTGCTGCGGCTGCATCTTGGAGCATGAATATTTGCTAGTTAACGCACGACTTCGCTGCCATTTTCGGGTACATAGCTCATTTCCACATTTTCGCATTTCCACTAACGACAGCAGTTATGGAGAGGCCAACAACAGCAGCAGCAGCAAGAAGATGGAGCAGAAGGACACATTGGGGAATTTGGTTGCCAATAACGAAATTGTGCACAAATTGACTCCATGACAGTGCTAACAAAGCAGTCTTCAGTCGTCACTTGGCAACTAACAGTCGACAGTTGACTTGCTGGCAGGCAGTCGACAGCAGCCGCTTTTCCACATTTTCCCACAAATCAGAGTTGCCTGCAGCCAACCCAATTCGAGGAACCCCAAAAGTGCAAACCAAGATCATAGCGATGCTCGGCAATTGTTTGCCCAGCCAACAACTCCAGTCAACTTGACTTTTCACACTACGTTCCTTCGCTCTCCGACTCACTGCCGAATTTGCCTGCAGATAAATTGCAATCTGGCCAAGTTTGGCACTCCAACCCAGCTCACTGGCAATTGTTGTCTTTTAATCATCAGACAAGTCAAGTTGGGGCATGCAACTCGCACTCACAGTCGAACTCGCACATGCAACCTCACGTCTGCTCTTCATAATTTTAATTGGCCGAGTTATGGGGCTGGGGAGCTGCTGTTTGGCCAAGGCATCAGAAACACACGAACGTGACCGAGGCGAGGAATCAGCAACACCACTAGCAGGAGGAGTAGGAGAAGCAAGCCCCTCTTATAGAGTATGCCTGATAAGCAAACAATTAATTGCAACTGCAGGCTATTTGCTTGGGTCAATAGAGGAAGCTGTTTAAGCACTTGATAAGTGACCTGTTGAGATGCAGTCAGACAGCAAGAAGTGTGAGAACAAGGGATGAGCAGGAGCTGGAGCTGGAGCTGAAGAGTTGGCGGACTTCACTGAGGTGAAATACATTTAAATCAGAATGAACAACAACTTATTGCATGTGAAATACGTTTAAATTAGAGTATTATTTTATAGACATAATATCTTAAAAAGTAAAACGACTTTAATCAAAATAAAAGATTATTTGATCGTAATTATTTGTCCACCGAAGCCCCCACCCCCAATTTTTCATTTTTTATTTCATTTTTTTTTTTCCCCCTTTCTTTTAAAAAAAAAAAAAAATATATATTTTCTCGAATCAAAATGTGATTATTATTATGAGTATCTAAAATCGCATTTAACTCAATATCTGCACAAAACAATATACTTTATTATTTTAACATTTCCCTTTACAATCCACCTGCAATTCAGCTGTAAAGTTGTGCTCAAAGTCAGTTTCTATGAGACTCTATCAAATCACAATTTCCACACGTATCTGCGATACTTATATTTATGCTTTCTATCTGCAAATATGCCAATGTCTATAGTCTGTATTTATAGATCAAATATTTTATTTTATTTATTTTGTTTCAATTTATTTTTTTTATTTTGAGTTTTCGACACGCACCGCAAATTTGACTGGCTGGTCGCGTTTATTGATGTGTAATAAACCAATTGCATTTGTTTTGAATATATAAATAGTCATAAAAAAGTACCCTACAACAAATAGTAGCATTAGCAACAACAACAACAACAAAAGCGTTCAGCTGAATCGCCATTTTTTGTTGCTTTGCTTCTGTTCTTGTTTCTGTTTCCGCTTTGCTGCTGCCTTTGTTGCGAGTTCTTTTTTCTGTTTGTATATTTTTTGGGCGAAACGTGCGTGGCATACTAATTTGGTCTAAATGGAAACATGACTATAGATACAGATACATATACATATATGTATATGTGTGTATCATCTATATCTCTATCGAGCAATGTGTCGAGTAGCTACAAATGGATCTTTTGATTAATCAAACGAAATGTGTTGAAAATGTTATTTTTGCCAGCGCTGCAAATGGCGCATTTGGATTTTTATGTGCCACACACAGATTTAAGTGAATATGAGAGTGAGTGTGTGTGCGGTCAGTCGATATAAAAAGCCGCAAATGGCGCTGCGAATGGAGCTATAAAGTTGGCAAAACAAACATTTACAAATCATAAAAGCAGCAGCCAGAAGGAGCAACGGCAATTGAAGCGGCGTCTGAGATTTGACGGCTCCAACTGCCTTTCAGCCTGTGTACAAAATCAATCGGCCATAAAACGCCAATGATTCGTCTTGTACTTTCGGCACTTTGCGACGCCTTTTTGGGCAAAGTGTCATAACAATTGCTCGTTAGCCGGGCCCAGACTCTATCGAGTACCTTCTTGCTTTCAGGGTAATTAGTCAACGACTTTACAACGGCCCCTGCAAACAGACAGAGACGCAGACCCCCTCCCCTTGTGGGTAAAGCGAAATTGAAAATTGTCGAGCGACAAGAAAATGGCCGAAAGGCAAAAAAGCGGCTTCATTAACAACAAGCAGCAGGAGAAACCAAACCGAAAGGAGAAGTGGAAATCGAGCTGGGAACTGAGGACGTGCCACGTCGGCAGGCAGTTTGTCATTTAACATTTGGCAAACGTATTAAAACACCCCATCATTGCCTTAATTAAGAGCCATAAAAGCACATTTACTTATTGTGCCAGCTCCACAGCCAGCTGGAGGGATGCGAAACGTCGTCACGTCTTTACGCTTATTTATATTTATACCCAACTTGGGCAACCAGTCAGCGCCACGCCTGTGCGGCATCCCCAACCACCCAACCACCCCCCTGCCACCCACTTGCCAATGGCTGACGAGGTTGGCCTTCTCCAGCCCATTTGTCGGGCTTAATTCATGGCTAAAGTTGGAATTAAGTGAATTTTACGTTCATTAACGTGCGAGGGTTGTGCACCGCTTTCTGTGTACGTGTGTGTGCGTGTGCGTGTGAGAGGGAGGAGTGTGTGTGTTTTAGTGGCACTTTCTGCTGTATCGGCGCTTTTCGATGGCGCTTCCAGCTGCCAGACAGTGTTGGTAATTAGCAGCGCGTCTAATGTTGCGCTAATAACGTAAATTTGCGGCTTAGAGAGTGCGAGTAGCTGCTAGTCGCACTTCGGCAATGGAATATCAATTCGCAATGGAATGCAATGTGTTGAGTATGCTACAAAACGAATATTGTGTTCTATAAAGAGTATAAAACACAAATGAGCCAAACTCTTGCAACTTACTTCATTATTAAAAATGCTACAAAAATAGGCAAATGTGAAAATGTTCATATCTATTAGTCATAAGTAAATAAAAGAACATTTTTTCTGTTTATTCAAAAAAACTTATAAATGTAGACGTAAGAAACAAACATTAATTTCTAATTTTTTATTAGGAAAATGTAAACCACTCATGTGCAAAATTATATTACGCTATTAAAACTACAAAGTGACAAAGTGCTTTTGCCTAATTGTGCATTATACTTCAAACTTACATTATATACATACATGTAGGTACTTTCAAAGTCTGTTCATTCTCAGAGAAAGTAAATAATTGAACTTATATACTTGCTTTAAAATTTAATATTTAATTACCTTTTCACCATTTATTATTTAACTATTACTAAAATTTTAAAAATTTGTAAGTACTTTTTATACGTTTTTTAATATCCCACATTATTTTTGCGTCTAATTGATTCTTGGACTTTATTGTCTAACATATTTATTGTTGTATTTAGTAGTAATTAACAGATTTCATAGATAAAGTTTATGCTCGAAATTTCTTGAACTAATTGAGAATAATAAGTTTCGCTCGAAACTTTTAATGTTTTTTTACATTGGAAGTTGAATCAATGTCTTTGGACCACTTTGCATGCTATCAACCAACTAACAATCCCAAAATGTTGACCATTTTCACAAGCCACTCAAACAGACTCAGTTTCGCAGACGAACTAAACCCAAACTAGAGCTCCACGGCCTCCGAGAGGCAGAAGGTGGAAGAAGAAACACTGTTGGACGTGGAAATGTGCCGCAATGCTACGAATAGCCTGTTAATTAGTCTCACTTAGAAAATAAACTGCAGTAATTAAGCGGAGGCAGACGAAAATCCGAATTCCAAACGAAGCTGCTCCCTCCCTTCCCTGAACGTCGCTAAAAAACTACTCGTTTTTTAGGTATTTCTATGCAGAGCAGAACCGCGAGTGGAGTGAAGTGGGGGAATTTAATTTCAACGCTAGAATTCTAATTAACAAACAAATCCGGCAAAATACACAGCAGCCAGGTCCCACGAGAGCGAGAGCGTTAGAGGGAGGAATAGAGCGAATACGAGTGCGAGCGAGATGGTATTAGCGATGGCGACGGCAGCAAAAAAGTATGCTACGATAAACGTACATAAAAACGAGTACTAGAAGCGCTGGTAGAAGGGGAAGAGAGGCGCAGGCAAAGGGAGGAGCAGGAAAACCCTGTCAGCCATGATCTCCCAATTTAATATTATAATTGCTACAATTATCATTCTCATGCCATTTACACAGCAATTGCACGAAAATAACGACAACAACAGCGCCAGCAGCGACGACGACGTCGCCAAGAAAGCAGCAAAATATAAAAAGTAAAAGAAAAAATAAGAGCAGCACGTCAACTGACTGGCTGCGGGATGTACGAGTATGTACGGTAAATTGAGGCAATTACCGGCTCTGCTATGGCCCCGCCAACCCTCCTCCGTTTCCCCTCACTGTTATGTGCTCTACATAAAGCGCGAACTATGCTGACTCCACCCACATCGTTGCTCTCGTTTAACCTCTCTCTCTCTCTCTCTCTAGCACACGCACTTGCTCTCGACGCATGCGTTGCACTCGAAGAGAGAGAGAGAGAGAGAGAGAGAGCAGCGACATTGGTAGCATCTTGACGTGCGATGATGGTGTTGATTACGCTGACGCTGATGCTGGCGTCGACGCTGGCAGGGGCAGCCAGCATCATGGCGTTGATTACGAAGATGGTGATGATGATGATGGCGGCGTTGATTATGCGACGTCGACTTATAATGGGCGCATTTTAAAATTAATGTCTCAACTTTTTCGCTGCCTTGGCGAATTTTCGACTATTTGCGCCAAATAATGTTAATTTTATTAATGTCGCAACTATGGAATGCGCATAGCAAAATGCTTCTAATTGGCCAACATTGTTCTATATCCAACAAACTATGCCAGCAAATGTAAAAAACAACCATTAATTGATTGTACGTGGGATGGCGATAATTTGTGAACCACGCCAATTGATTACAAAATGTTTGCAGCTGTTATTATTAAATTAATTTGTCGTCAAACAAAACATATACTGGTACTTGTGTCTAGTGGAAAAATCTGCATAAAACCAACCCCAGTTGGGCTCAAAATCATGTACTACACTTAGTTCGAAGCCCACAAAACATGACAAAATAATCACAAATGTTATGATAAAGCCCCTGACTTGATAACGAACTGTATGGGGCGCATGTAAATGAGCTTTATCTGCTTGTGGGACGAACTAATTGAATTTCGATAAAATTGTTAAGTGCTGCCAAATGCTCCACAAAACCAGAACCCCCCATAGCCTCCACTTTTGGGGCACTTTATCTAAAACAAATGGGATCATCAGCGGAAAAGTGGATTGAGAAAGAGAGGGAGAGAGAGAGAGAGAGAGAGAGAGAGAGAGAGAGATAGAGATAGAGAAATCGAAGTACAGTTAAGCAATAATCAATTGCTTAGCAATGGTTGTATCAATTTCAGTAGCAAAAACACTATTGTCATTTCCTTGTCATTGATATGTTGTTGCCGTTACTCTTGTTATTGTTGTTGTTGTAGTTAGAGTAGTCATTGGGTTTCAACAGAAGTCGTTTGGTGTTTGGTTACTTGTCATGTTTGTCATTTCATAGATAAAATAGCGCAATTGTGCCAGCACAAAATGTGTGTAATTATCGTTGTCACTAATTAAAGTGCTCAGGCGCGCGTGTGCGTGTGTGTGTTTCCCCACCATCAACACCCACTATACCAATCAATTAATAGACCTATTGGAATGGTCGTGATGGTCCTCGTGATGGTCCTCTGAATACAATTTTTATTTTTGGACTGCGCGCCAAAATCGTTTATCGTTATACCTACGACACCTATCGGCAGCAAACCGCGATAAACAGCACTTTTATCATTACATAACTGTTATCATATGCTGTTATTAACAGTTCACTTAACATCGCCAGTGCTTGAGAATGCGCAGAATAGAGAAACGGATATTAATTTTTTGAATTGAAAAACATTGATTTAAAATGACGTCGACGGTTTTAATGTTTTCAGAGCGTAAGCGAATTTTAAAAGTATTCGAATTTGAAATAAAACAAGCAATTTTTTGGTATTATTTTAATTTTGAAATGCTGTCCCTTACCAATATTTGCTTGCATAAAAAAAGTACCGTTACATGACTTTTCATCGGTCACTTCTCCGAAAAATGCCACCATTTAGGGAATTGATTATTTGAAGACGGACGTACGATCTTAGAAAACACATGCACGTTTTAAAAAGCAGCTTAATTTTATTAAATAGACGGATCAAGCGTACTTATTAGTAAAGTGCGCTTTTCTATACCCGCTTTTTAAAAACACCAAATTTTATATGAAGTGTGGCCATATGCAGATTATCGGGGTTTCTGTCTTTTGGGATATGTCATCGGCTTCAAAGAATATATTGTGAACGCAGACATTAAATTAATCCGATATTAAAGTTATTTATTACAAAAACAAAATTTGATTTAAGTGTAAGTTAAGTTAAGTTAAATATATTCAATAATAATTCAATTATATTCTCTAGTTGCAAAAAGCACCGCCAAATAAACATCGATGTCTACAATAATTTGCAAACCTATCGATATATGAATATCGCCATCGATGTTTCTACACCTCTAGAAAAAAAAAACAAATGTATTTTTAACAAAACAAGTCAATCCGCTGAATGCAGTTGTCGCAATTAAATCGGAACAGTAAGAGAGATCGCAGGCACAAACAAGTGCTCTTTTGCATAATATACATAAATAGTTTGCGGTTACCGCAAGCGAAAATGCGTCATAGTTAAAATAGTGCTTACGCTTCGTTATTTGAAAATCAGAGTTCAGCAAAAAATATGCAGAAACAACAACAATATTTACTTCTTGTGGCGATTTTAATATGCAGCATTAGTTGGACAAGGGCGAGTCCACTGAGGTAAGCAGTTCTCATAAATAATACTAATAATAATGTTAGACACCAACAAAGAAAGCGACAACGAATTTTCTGGCTCTGTAGCTTAGGCGGCAGTCAAAGAAAACAAAAACAATGACGAAAAACAGCTTTGACTGCAGCTGGCCGAGATTGCTGCAAACACTAATCGATACACGATAAACGCCCTTGTGAAGCAGCAAGTTCAAGGTTGCGCCACCACCCTCCTGCCCCTCAGGTTGCAATTATTGTTTGACCTTCGGCCACAAAAGAAATTTACAAAACTTATCAGCTTGACTTGTATTAACTTGTCCCCGTTGCATTTGGAATTATTTCCATATGTATTTAAGAGCAACAATTGTTTTGTGTCTTCGATAAGCACTGGTTAAAAAACATGTCACGGTCTGTGTGTTGAGTTAACGTAATAATTTCTAATTTTAATTTGTATCAGAGGAAGCTCTCACTTTTTAAGTTGTGCGATGATAACTCAGTTAGTCACTCCATATTATATAGATTACTTATGCTTTGCCATTGGTTCATGTATTTGAAGCCTGCTCGAAGACATATCCTCGGACTCTGGCATCGCACTGGCCAATGCCTCAGACGATTCCAGCAGCAGTGTGGAGCAGCCATTAAAGCGACCTACGGCTGCAGACTTTGATGAGGACGATGACGAAAACGAGGATAACTATATTTACCTCAATGGCTACGAAAGCGACGGACATGACTGGGATGTGCTGATCTTTACTCAGCAGTGGCCTGTGACCACCTGTTACCACTGGAGGGAGCAGGATCCCAACCACGAGTGTGTGCTGCCCCAGAAGAAGGAGTTCTGGACCATCCACGGCATTTGGCCCACGAAGCTGGAGCGCATTGGACCGAATTTCTGCAACAAATCCGCGGAATTCAATCCCAATCAACTACAAGTCATTCTCGATCGCCTGAACACCTTCTGGCCCGACCTGGAGGGAGCATCGTCGGAGGAGTGGCTGTGGAAGCATGAATGGCTCAAGCACGGCACCTGCGCTGCAGAGCTCGTCGAGCTGAACGATGAGTTCAAGTACTTTAACCAAGGTCTCAAATGGCGTGATAATTTCATCATGTCACGCGTTCTGGACGCCGCCGGGATTCATCCAGACTCGAACAACACAGTGATTGCATTGAACAATGCCATCGTACGTGGCCTGGGCAAGAATCCCTCCATTCACTGTTACTACGATGCCAAGCATGGTATTAGTTACTTGGCCGAAATACGCATCTGCTTCAACAAATCGCTGGAACTGATCGACTGCGATGGCGTCAAACAGGGCGACCTTACGGCCATTAAGTATCCAGGTGGTACTGTGAACACCAACTGTCACATTAGCAGTCCTGTGCACTATCCGAGTCTAGTGCCGCCCCTGCAACGCAAGGAGGAGTGGAAGTTCCCGCTGGTCAACATATACAAGCTGCTGCAGTTCCTCATCTGGTTCACAGTGTAGGGCAGACATCGCTCTATCAACCGTCGTCATTCAACCCATCTCAGCTCTATATCGATCTGTTCTAGTATTAAGGAGCTATCAGCATTGGACAACGCTGATTGAGGCTACGTTGTATTCAACTTAGAAATTGTGATCCGATCCACCATATCACGACAAGGAGCAGTCTTTCCTGCGCTTTTTGCATTATCTATTATTAACATTAATTAGAGCAAATTTGTTTATTATTTACACATCATTCTCTCGATTGTTTATGAATAAAAAGGCACATGATAACATGCATTGATTAACGTTGCACTTTATTATACAACTGGAATTATAATTCAAAGCAAGGCATTGTAGTTTGATCCGTGGAACTGTCTTTATCAGGGACCGTAATCATCATAAGTCTTACGACTATATATTGATCTTTATGCTTTTCTGCGACGATGTTATTTAATATATTTTGGACCATAACCTCTTTGAAGCAAAAATAAAACTCAAAGATAATTATTGTTTATGAATTTTAATTTATTTGTTTATTTAAATGACTAATCGTTAAAGGAATGGTTAGTCTTCAAAAATGATTGATGGTATAAATATTACGTTCAAAAACAATTATATTTGAGTATTTCATTTGGGTTTTTGTTATTTTTTGTTGGAGATAAGCAAATAGTTACAATTTTCAAGATTTCTTAAATATCAACTGTTGTGTCTAAATTTAGAAAAATAATTTGTCCACAAAAAACATGACATGTTATTTTTACGCCCATAATTTATATTCACAGTCACTTGAACAAAAGTAATGTAAATTCTAAGGGCTTATATCGTTTAACATTTACACACATGAGACCACATTGCTGATAGCGGTTTCTATTTATTTATTTATTAATAATAATTTAAGGCTGCATATTTTGAAGCTGTGGGATTATTACATCTAGGGGCTAAGGGTATATTCATATATTCATATTATTGCTGTTGAGTCGAGTTGCCATTGTAGGTGGCCTTGTCATCTTCGTCGTCCTTCGTGTCCGCCAGTCGCCGTATATTCGGTGCACCATATCGTCTGAAGCTGCCACCCGAGTTTGCGGTGGAACTGGAACTGGCGCCGCCTCCAGCGCGTTGCTGATTCTGATGGGCTCGGCTGCCGGGCTGGGTGAAGAAGGGTGTGGGTGGCTGATACTGAGGATCGGAACTGTGTATGGATGTGGCATCGTCTGACGTCGAATCAGCCACATTCGAACGTGCTCGTGACTGCTGCGTAAACAAACCCATATTGCGTCGTGTAGAACTGAAAGATTCAACGGGAATCAGTCGGGAGTGCAAATGAAGATTTTGAAGTACTCAACTTACGCGTCTTGAGCGGCAGCCCCCGCGTTGTCATCGCCAATGGTGCGGCCTGGCGTTTTGAAGCCCACATTGGACACCATCTGCCCGACGCGCTGACGTATGCGCTGCAAACCCATTTTGTTGAGAAAGTCGAAGGCCACCGTTACGGGCGTGAGGATGGCCCAGATAACACTGGACAAGATGCTGAACAGATTGTTGCCTGTGCGCACGACATTGTTGACTTGCTCGCGCTGCAGCACCAACAGTACCGCATTGGGCACCAGATTCAGTTCGATCAGTGATTTGATTTCATCCTCCGTTTGGAACTCGCGTCGCGGGTAACTGGTTGCCAAGCTGAAGTTGCGTATATTGCTGTTGCCTGCGAGCAGTTCATTGGTCACATAACCGCGTACTGTGGCCAGGGGCTCCTCGATGGGGAAGGCTTTGGTGCGCGTTATGCCGCCAGGCAGACGAATCTGTAGACGCGTCTCTTCCGCCGAGCCGCTGTTGGTGTTGCTTGCCGTGGAATCTGCCGGCGATGATAATGTGTTCGTGGTCGTTGACAGTGTGTTGATGCTTTGCACTTCCACGCGGTTCGCCTGCTCTGCGCGATCGGCTGCGATTTGAGCTCGAATGCGCTCCCGCGTTGCCTGCTCCTCTTGTCGCTCACGTCGCAGGCGTTCCTGGGGGAAGAGTTGAGGTAAGTTAATAACAAGTTTAGTATCCCATTTCAACTATCTAAAAATGTTGCTCGAATTTTAAGCAATCGTTGGTGGCAACTTACCTGCATATTCCTCAACTCTTGTTCCCTGGCTTGCGCCTGATGCATTTGCGCTTCGCGTCCTTCTCGACGCCGGCGCAACTCGTTGTCCTTGTCGTGACGTCGCTGTTCCTCCTGACGCTCCGCTCGCCGTTGTTCGACTAGCTGCTGAATGTCAACGGGTTCCTGTGGCATGGAACGTGTGCTGCCGCTGTCTGCTTGAGGTGGCACCAGCGGCACACTCACTGGTATCAGCGAAGCCACCGCAGTGGGCAGCATAGATGAGGTTGCGGCTGTGGCAGCCGTCGCAGCCCGCTTCTCTGCGGCAGTTGCCGCTGTTGGCTCTGCTGCAACGACTGGCCGAGGTGCCTCATTTATTGCCTCGTGAACGGGTGCTTCATCCCTCAGTGTCACTTTCCTGTGATAACGTTTCTTGTTCGGACTCCTCCTGCTGCTCTGCTTGCAGCTCTTGATCTGTTTGCAACTCCTCCTGTTCTTGGTGTTCCTTTTGAGTTTCACGTTTTTTCTCTTCTCCCGCGATGCTGCGTTCCGCTTCAGAAGCTGCAGTCTCCGTATAACTGCTGCTTGATGGTACCTCCTGATTTCTCTGCTTCCCTGCCAGCAAAAGCACTTTATCGATCTTGGCGACTAGTTCATCCACACTCATAATGATGCCCGTGGTTACGTCCAGCGGCGTGCCCGAGTTACCAATAAAGAAAATAGATGGGACCGGCACTACTTTGTCTAAAATAGCAGATACGTGGTTATTAGTCAACATTAAGATAAGTGATGGTCAAATGTAAGCGACCGTCACACATTACAAACTGTTATTTGAGAAAACTGTTCTCATAATTGTTCGTATATGCCCCTCTCTGTTCTATTCTACTGGGTATAAGTTTACTTACAGAGCGCTATGAACTGAGCGTAGGTTGGACTATCGCCCTGTATTTTGACAGCAACGAAGTCGGATGTCATAAGCTTGGAGTTGACCCGAGGATCGCTGAGGAATCTGTCCAGTTTGGCCGACATCTCGTCCTGACCTGGGGTCAGAGGAAAACCATAGGGTATTTTTTATTGACAATGACTCTGCCCTTTTGACAACAACATGACGTGGTGTAACTGCAAGGTTCATGTTTTTTTTTTTTTTTACCTTCAATGTAGACAACGAAAATGGCATCCTTGGCCTTGGACTCGGCCACAGCCTCAGCTATGTTGCCCGTGTGCCAATTCATGATTAATTTCTATCTGCCTGGAATGTTGTTAGTTGCAGCCGAATAAAAGTTACGAACAATTTGGGGAAATTTTTCTCAAATATCTTTTCTAGCTGACAACCAAAGGGTAGTGATGGCAACGCTGGCGACGCAAGCTTTATCGATAGCTCGTGCTTGTGTTCGCATTAATCGGTTGTGCTTTTCAAATTTGTTAGCAAACAGTACGAGTAAATTTATTTCATTATAAATCTTGTGTAAATGTTATTATAATATTACAGTGAATGTGAATGGGATCCCAGACATCGTGAAGTCTTTGTTCTGTATATACGAGTAGCATCATCGGCTTATTTTTGTTATTCATTTCTTGATTCTGCAAAATAAAGTTCAATATTAGCAAAATAAGCTTCCAGATAATAGATGAATCCTATGTTCTCATTACCATCATCAAAGTCCGAGCACACTATTGAGTTGGCTGGCGTCACAGACATTTCGCTGCGTTCCACATTTGGTAAACGTGCAACGCGGACGCAACAACGCTTCGCTTTGGGCTTCTTCAATGCAAACTGATTCTGTAGTCCTTTGATTCGCTCCAAGTTGACACGACATTTCCGAATTTGGACACGATCCGCGTAGTCCAACTCGCCTTGAGCCATAATGTAAGGATGTCGTGGAATTTTAATTATTATCTTCTTCGTCTTATTATCAGGAGACATTTTCTGTTATGCTTCCTTATAGCAGAACCGCAGCTGCCTGTGACGCGAGCTGTAATCAGGCAGCAGCTGCAACAACATCGATACCAATAATAAACAGCTGTTCGGTTATCGATACTGGCTCAAATGAAAAGTGCTCTTTTTACGCAATTACAAGGAGTAATTGCAATTTAAAATAGAAATTTAGTAAAGGTACCTTATTTTTAATATGCGTTTTCAGTTTAATTATTTTCATTCAGACTCTTTAATCGATTTTTTAGTTAGAAGTGACCATTCAAAAAATGAAGCATTTTGCAACACTAGCAACGGGACATTGTTTTTGTGTGTCACTCTGAACGAGAGAAAAAATCACAGAAATTAAATACGTTCGTAAATTTTACGTCTCAGTGCATTTTAAGAATCGAACGGGATAAACAGAGCAGACATGAGTGACGCGCAAACATTAATGGACATGGGTTTTCCCAAGGATAGAGTGTGAGTATCTATATAAGCCATATTCGCCGGTTTTTTTTATATGCATTTGCGTTTTCGTAGTGAATATGCTTTGCAGGTGACGAGCCACAAGGGTGTCGAGATGGCCATGGAGTGGCTGTTGGCTCATGGTGACGAAGAGATTCCCGCTGCAGCTGCTGCTGCTCCGGACCCCTCGCCCGATGTGGCCACAAATGCAACTCAAGACAATGCGCCCAGCAGCAGCCAAGGAGCAACTGAAGCCATCGCCAAATCTCTGAAGTGTGACGATTGCGGCAAGGTGCTCAAAGATCAGACAGAGGTGGAGTACCATGCCGCCAAGACGGGTCACAGCAATTTCTCCGAGTCCACCGAGGAGAAGAAAGCGCTCACCGAGGAGGAGAAGAAGGAACAACTAGCTCTCATCGAGGAGAAGCTGAAACAGAAACGGGTGGAACGCGAGGAGCGAGAAAAGGCCGATGCTTTGGAGCGCGAACGCAATCGCATACGCTCCGGCAAGGACATGACCGAGGCGCGCCGCCGAATGGAGGAGATCGAGATGAAGAAAATCGTGGATCAGCGTAAGCGCGAAAAGGAAGAGGAAAAGGCAGCCCGCGATCGTGTATGCGCACAGATCGAGGCTGACAAGGCGGCCCGTAAGGCCAGGTAAGAGCTGCCACGAGATGCCAGTAGATGAAACCAGTTAAAAGTAAATTCTTCTATTGTAGGGAGATGAAGGACAGTCCCACCCAGCTGTCGGATGCCGTGGCCTCGGTCAGCTCCACAACTACTGCGTCGGTTACATCGCCAACTGGCGTGAAGTCGCCTCCGCGGGATTACACCGAGACACGCATCCAGGTCAGACTGCAGGATGGTTCGACGCTCGCTTCCGAGTTCAACGTGAAGGAACCACTGTCCGCCGTACGCGTCTTCATCCAGGTGAAGACGGGCATCGAGACACCGTTCGCTCTGATGACTTCGTTTCCGCGCAAGGTCTTCGGCGACGACGATTACGAGAAGCCGCTCGAGGTGCTCGGCCTGGTGCCGTCCGCTGTCATCATCATGACCAAAGCCGCATCGTAAATTCAACGAATCACAAAGAGAAAACCTTTATAATTATATATACTATATACATACATACATATATTTAATAAATATTTCCAGTCGCCTTCAGAGGCTGGGGCGTAAAATTCGCGATTTTATAAAGCAATCGAATTTTATTATATAAATATAGATGGGCATTAAGTACTAAGCAGAATATGAAAATTATATTTTTTTCTTTAAATAAAGAAATCTTATACTTGGAATAGACTTGAAGCGAAATTTGACTAAAATACTTATTTTCCAAGCCTTCCAGCACGATTCCCCGACATTATTTCATTACCTTATGAACACTAAGCAAACCTAGGAGGAATTTGTTTATTATATTTAATTTGTTTTTTATTTGAGCCTCTGCTCGAAATAATTCATGGGATTCCCATAATATAAATTTACATTATAATATAACTTTACTCTTTAGAAAGGCGAGATTTTAAATACAGTGATAGATAGTGTAATTGTAGATAGTTTATTAATAACCGTACTTATGCTGAGTTCACACGTTAAATATATGGGTATTAACACTTAGATCTATACAGTCTTCTTGTCCGCCCGTGTATCTGTCCTATATGTATCCGAATCTCAGAAACTACAAGAGCTAGTTCGTAAAGTTCCCACACAGATTTATCCGTTTTAGAATTCGAAGTAAATGTAGTTAACATTAAAAACTGAAAACTTACTAAACTTAATAATATATTTAATATGAAAAAGCTTTGCTACATAAACGGTTCCACGTAGTTCTTGATCTTCTTGACGCTTCGTTCCGCTGGCCGCGTGTTTAGATGCTGTCCGAAGATAGTGAATTCCATGTTGCCTACATTCATTCCAAAGACGCACTCGCTCTTGGGCACCGTTCGTACCACATTATCCTCACCCAACAGTTTCAGCACATTCTTCGTATCCATCACGCAAATGCCACTCAGACCTATCAGCGTCTGGCACTTGGACTGCAGCACGCGCAGCTTGGCGCCATGCAGATCCACCTTAACCAGCTGCTTGCTGAACTCGTCGTAGCGCTTCTCGTCTAGTTGGGGTACCTCGTCGCCAGGTTGCAGCTGCAGATGCTCTCGTATGTAGCCACGCCACAGTTTGTGCAGCGGCAGCATTTGATCGTAGCGCAGCTGTTTCCTGGGCAGCGTATTTAGGCCAAGTTCCGCATATTGTTTCCTTGTCAGCGTGGTGGTTTTGTGGGTGCGACGCTTGCGACTGAGCTGCTTTTTGCTCTTGGTGCCGTGCAGCATTGTGATGTGATCTGGAATAATCTTCACATTGCAGCGCTGATGGGGCACTACGAGATCGGTAAGGTACTCCTTCACGGCGTCCACGTTTGTGCCGATTTTTGCCATCATCCTGAGATTAAGCTCCAGCAGCGTGACACACAAGAGCGACGAAGGCACTTCGATGACAGTAACGATATTTTCCTGTACTCGGTATTTTTCTTAGCATTGATTTCGGTTTACAGCTCTCTTAGAAATATACTAGTAATAAATTGTTTCTGGTATAAAAACTGTAATTAGCAATTGACTATTGTCGCCAAATGTACAAACAGCACACGTTGCACAGGGTCACACTTATCTGAAAATTAATTAAACTGAAATTAATCAGCATAATATTAAATCTGCATTGACTTTCAATTTAAATATACAGAAAGTGTTTTTTAAGGCACACAATGTTAGAAAATGTTGCTGGAATATGTGGCAACATGTTGCCAACAGCCAGCTGTTTGTGAAAATCCAAACAACTGACAGAGACTGGTCACACCTCTGCGTAGTATGACATTAGTGAAAATTTTTGTTGTTGTCAGTCCTATCACGACTTTCGCATAAACGACACGCATGTTATCGGGAGAAAGACGCCGCGTGTGTTTGATGCAAAAGGCAAAGGAAAGAAAAAGTTAATGCATGCATATCGCAATCCGTGTGTATTGCAAAAGCAATTTCATTTGCTGCCTACCCAAACTACTGCAGGTAGTGTGATAATACCAAGAAGATAATGCAATAAAATTTCAGTAAAACGTGACAAATGCACAAATCAAAAAAAAATATTCAATTCAATTCAAATTGATTGCCGTCGGTCTCGCTCTCTGTCTCTCTATGTATGTTTAAATGAATGTGTGTGTGCGTTAATAAACCACAAATAACAACAACAAATTCGTGAGGTTTTGCTGCATTTTAGTCGCTGTCGCTGTTAACGTTGCCGTCGCAGTTCGCGTCGCGTTTTTGTTAGCTTCGAATTTTATTTGTACATTGGCGTATATTGTTGTGTCTGTTTCTCCAGCCGCCGTTTGTCGCTGCCGTCGCCGACGCTATTGCACATACACTCACTCACACACGTACACGCACTTACGCACACAAATGCGGAAGAGTCGCCACAGTTATCGAAATCAGCTCCCCACCAATAACATCAACAGAAAAAAAACCTGCTGCCCGCTGTTGCTTGCCCTACTGTCGCCGTAGCTCAATAATTGTGCATTTCTTTAAGGTGAGCATACAACAAATACAACACGAAAAACAACAACAGCAGTAAACACAATGTGCAATTAAGCTGGCGGAAATTCCATGTGAAATGCAAATTCTTCGTTTCATTGCATTTCCCTTTCTTACATATTTATTACACGTTTGTTATGCAGTGTTTTGTATGCGCGCTGCTTTTGCCTTGTAGCGGCCGCGGCAGTAGCAGCAGCAGCAGCACCAGCACCAGTAAAAAGTGTCAAGTGCGCGACGCTAACGTTCCTGCTGCGGCTACAGAGCGACATGACGCTGAGCTGCGACTGAGACTGCGGCTCGAGAGCGGCATCTCGCTCTCTTTCAGCAGACTTGTGTGGTGTTTGGGTTGCAAAACATGTGCAGCACTTATTAAATTGTATTTTCGTTTGCTTGTCGTATTTTCAAGTTTATTAAACTGTCTGCTGCTTGCGCTCCCATGTAAACAACACTTGAAAACTTCATACTTCACTTTTATATCGTTGTGTTGTTTGCGCGCTCTCTCGCTCCTTCTGTCTGCCTCTCTCCGTTACTGACTCACGCATACATTTACATGCGCACACTTACATTCGCTTACACGGACGCGCCCCGGTCGCAGCTAACGGCACTTTTTTTTCGTTTTGTGTGTTCTCTTTTTGGTGCTTTTCGCTCTCTTTTGGGCTGCCAAAAAATGCGCCCAAAAGTCTAAAATGCTTCTTTTGACATTTCTAATGTTTTTTTATTGAAATTTTTTTCATTTCTCTTTGCAGTCGCAGCAACAATAACAACATTAGCAGCAAAAATCTCGCAAAATTAATTAAAAAAAAGGAAATCAGAAAACGTGTCAAATATTAAATTCCAGAAATTTCAATTGAATGTGTTAAAATCGAACAACTGCACCACAAATTACAATATTCTAATGGGCAACTATTGAATGGCGGCCGTTAGTGGCCCCAAGCGGCATCCATTGAGCAATCAACACAATTTCTCCTATTCAACCACCATCAGCACCACCATCTCCACCAATACCAAGACCAAGACCAAGACCAAGACCAACAACAATATCAGCAACACCATAACCACCAACAACAGCAACAGCAACAACCACACAACCATCACTAGCACTAACAATAGCAACAATAAGCAAAGGCCTGATATCAGCTATCAAACGCCAGCTAATCCCCCTCAGCACCACAACATCAACAGCAGCAAATACTCCTCCATCAACAGCAAGAACAGCAACAGCTGCCCAAATTCTTCAGCTGCTGCGCCGCGTAGCTCAATGAGCGTATCGATGTCACTGGTACAGGGTGGTGCTGCCGGTGGTGCGCCACAGGGCGCTAGCGCAATATTGGCCGCTGCGGCTCCATATTATCAGCCGCCAGCTGTGCCCCAGGATGTTCAACCGGATCGTCCCATTGGCTACGGTGCCTTCGGAGTTGTCTGGTAAGTCTGAATGATCGACATATCCAAGTGAATGCAAACATGTAAATCAATTCTACAGTCAGTAACTAGATTTAGGGATTAACTGCTAATAATGGATAGAAAAATCTGAGAAAATTGCTTGAAATGGCAATGGAATCTTATAATACTCCTATTTTCCACAAGTATTAATTGCTAGGTAAATATATAAATTTCCTGTTGATTAGAAAAAAATAGGCGCTTTTATGTTAAAATGCTATTTGCTCTATAGTTCATTTCGTTCAGAATGATTCTAATTTTTATTCCGATCCACATCAAGTGCTCGCTTCATAAATCCACAATTTGTGGTATTTATTCAACATAAACAAAAAGAAAACTGAAGGACCTAAGTTTGTGGCTTATGTTGGCTTTATCACTCCACAAAATGAATGAAATGGCGGCAGTTGGCTGTAATTCTCATATCTGGTAATCAGAAATATTTAAAATATACGCACAGATTTTGGCCTCTGCCTATAACGTATTCATTTTCAAATGCCACCAACTTACTCTAATGGGGAGCGGGTAAAATGCTGGGCAAGCTAAATTCTGGTCTAGGATTGTGGCTGGGTTCAATGGCTTGGCTGGCGGCGACCTTTCGCTAGGCGTGCTCCCTTTATGCATAGGCCTGACGTCCACTATATGCTCTCTCTCTCTTTCCCTCCTTCGCGCGCTGCTTTCTTTTTACTTTTACCCCTTTTTGTACGGTCTGTCGTCGTAACGTCAACATCAACAAATAGCAACATCAGCTTGTCGGGCTGTCGTCCCTTTATCCTTTGTGCTGCCTTGTGCATTTTTGCAACATGGTTGTAACGACAGGGTGGTTTTTCTATCAAATGATGCACCCCATACCATCCCTGGCGCGAGGTAACTGTTGTTTTGCTTTGTTCTTTTGCTGCTTTGGCTCGCGGCAGAGTTGGAAACTTTTCGCCTTCTTTTGATTTGTATTTGCATTTTTTTTGTAAATTTTACATTAATTGTTGCTAAACAAGTTCGGTTGTAATGACTAGAGTTGATTTTTCGGCTTCGTTCCGCGAGCAGCTGTATTGAGTAGAAGAAGTTTGGCAACGTCGCATTCAACATACTCATATTACGATTATATTTTCATTCACGTGTAAAACAGCATTTCCGGTTGCAAATGCAATCACACGAGTTCGTCCAGCGCCTAGTCAAGCAATAAGGCTCACTCGAAAGGCTTTTGGGAGAGGGAGGGAGGCAGAGATACAGAGGCTTTAGTGTTGGGTAAACACTAAAAGAAGCCAGTGAAAAAAGTGGCACACGCTAAGTGACGCCAAGTAGCGAGGCGCGGTGGAAGGGCCGTGGCGAGAAAAGTAGGCACAAGGAAGTTGCAGTCCATAAAGACGACAACAAAATGTGCCACAAGTGGAGGACTGACTCCCAAGCAGAAAACCAGAACCCGAGCCCTAAAGAATGGGAAAGGCGAGTGCAGAAAGCTGGTTAGAAAGAAGCCGGCATGGGTCACGGCTTAAAGTGGAGCCCGCTGAATAGAATCGTTGACGTTGGATTGGCTTTTGAAAGCAATCATCATGTTCTCTGGTCTCTGGTCCCTAGGCTGGGCGCTGGTCCGGGTCGTAGTCGCGAGTTGAGTGTCAGCTGCACTAGCTCGCAGAAATGCTTACTTATATTAATATATAGTCAGTCGACGCTCGACGGTCCACGCTGCGCACTGCACACTCCATACTGCACCGTGCACACTGTAAATGCAATCAAGCGTTAAATTTAAGTGCCAAATGTCGAACTTGTTAGATGTCGTGTGGGCCAGATGTCGGGATAGTTTTGTTTATGGGCTCTGGCTTGTTGTGCCGTTGGCGAGCAGCAGCAGCAGGTGAGGTGCCAGGAAGTTAACCAGATATGCGAGCAAGTGTCATTTCAGTCATACATTTCGTTTTGGGTAGTAAACTGTGAACTGCGTGAAGTTTGGCAACAGGGCAACCACTTGAACTCTTAGCGATCCATAGAGAATGACACGATGTCCAATCAACTGTAGTTCCATCTGTAAAATAGTGTGGCAACAGAGCACTGAGAAGTTCGGCAACATGGTCTGAGGCGGCACTAAATTGATCGCTAATTACATCGACCTTTTTCCACTCGACAATAAAAAATGCGATGCTAAACGGAAGATTAATCAATTTATGATTTATTTCGAAGAAATGGGAAACCATTTATGCACTTAAACACACAACAAGATTAACCAATTAATCCTAGGCAAAGTTCTAAGAATTTTTCTCACTGCATTTGGCCAAGACGGTCAGTCGGAGACTGTGTGTGTGTGTGGATGTGTGTATTTGTGGGGGCGAGGGCAAAGAGCGGTGTTTGGGCCACAAACACAAAATATTGAACGCAGGCCGACAGAGAAGAGACTTCGCTGCTCTGTTGCGCAGACAGTAGAAGAAGCAGCAGCAGCAGCAGAGGAGGAAATGTGCTATAAGGCATCGAAGGCATGCCGAAAAGAGCCGCAAAAGATGACCGAACATCTTTGGGCTTACTTTAAACTACCTGCAACTGGTTTTAGAAGCAGGCAGCAAAGCAGCAGACGAAGACGACAAGTCCAAGAACGGACAGTCGGATGCTCAGAGGGAGAAGAGAGACGTGATGAACCTTTTGCCTGTATAAAACTCGCTTCCTGCACGACTTGTGGCCTGCTCTGGACTGTCTGAGTCTGAGTCTCGGCCTCGGTCTGAACATCGGTTTAAGATACAGCTTCAGCCGCAGCCTGTGGCTTGCAAGGTGTCGTCGTTGTCGTTGTCGTTGCCATTGCCGTTGCCGATGTCGTCGTTATCTCTGGCTGCCCAAGCTAGAGTCTCTGGACTGTGTTGTGCTCTGTTGTGTTCCTGTTATTTTTTCTCTAGGCTTTTCTCTCGTATTTGATCAGGCGCAAATCCTGTGCTAATCTCGAGTCCAATGGCCCTGCCCGGACACAGACACAGACTCAGATTCAGATTCAGACTGAGGCTCAGGCTCAGACTCGGACCCTGTCGTAGTCTTAGTCTCAATCGCTGCTGTCACAGTGGCTGGCGAAAATCCATGACCATGCCATGGCTATGCCCGCATGCGATTCGATTCGATGCGATTCGATGCGATGCGCTGTGATTTCCCTGGCATTAATCGACGCTGCTTGCTGCTGCTTTAGTTTCTTGTCCCATCGCTCATCCTTTGCTTCCTCTGCCTCTGCCTGCTAAGTGATTCTTCTCCCCCTCTCTGTCATCGGCTGAGCAGCCCGTGGTGGTGCAACACAAGTAGAAAGAGAGAAGGCTACTTGTGTTGCACCACCAAAAACTAAACAGAACAAAACAAAAGCAAATGCAAAAGCAGTGCACGCGGAGCGCAGCATTGACTACATTCGACTACATCTGAGCACCGGGACACGCAGTTTTATTTTATCATCCACTATTTGTATAATGCCTTAGCTCAAGGTATTTCGACTATTACAGACAGTTTGTTTTGTAATTTCGAATTAGAGTCATAATTTATTATGTTATGTTTAAAGTTGAATCACGGGATTCAACACCATTCAACAGTAAATAAATGACAAAAAATGTTGTTGATTTCAATTTTAAAATAGTTGAATTCAAAATTCCGTCACTAATTGGGATTGAGCAATTTCGTTTCAACTGAGTTTATTTATCAAATTTCGTTTCCCATATTGTGCAATCATAAGCACCAATATTTAAGGGTATTTACGCGTCGGCATTCGTAAGTCTACCTGTGCACTGTCCTTTCAGCACTTTCCGGGGAGAGAACAGCTGCTCTGGTCGTCTCTTCAGAATTCGATGTTGTTGATGCTGGCTGGTCGACTGGCTGAGGCTAAGGCTCTGAATGCGGCTGAGGCTGAATCTGAGGCTGGTGCTTGTGGTGGTTGGTTGAACAACCTTCGTCAGTTTTTAGATATTTTGTCTGCCGCACACTCACACACAAAGAGTCGACAATATGCAGACAGGACCGCTTGCAGGATATATGCTCTGGCTTGCGAGTGAGTCCCGCATATGTTTTTCATCTGCCACCACATTTTTCCCATCGCTTCCTTTCGTCTCGCTCTCGTTTCTCGCTTGGCGTGGAGTAAAACTTCCCTGAACTGTACTTTCGTCCATCCATCCCTTCGACTGCTGCAGTTTGGTTTGCAGTGACAAAGTTTTTCCCAGCACATCTCACAGCACAGCATAACATAGTTCCTATTGCCTGATTGTGATTCTGATTCTCAATTCTGAATATTCTCGTTGGATTTTCCTACGGATTTCGCTTTGCATCTGTGTGTGCGTGTGTCTGAGTGCGGTTCTGTGTGTTAGACTTTGAAAGTGTTTGAATAATTATCCTGTTTTTCATTCATCCCTCTCTCTTTTTTTTCCGTCTCTCTCCCTCTCCCTTCGCGCTCTCTTTGATTGTTACTCGTGTCTTTTTGATTTTATTGCCTGCTTTAAATTTCATGCGTTTTCATTTTATCACTACCATTTGATTGCATTACACGATGGGAAATTGCTTAATGGGTTGCATTTTTTTTCTTATTGTTTTTAAAAAGTTTTGGGTGCTTTAATGGGGTCGAGTAGGGTTCTGACAAATCCTTGCATAAATTATGAAGTGTGCAGCTTATAGTTCATATTGAAGTTTGTCGAAATTCTTAAAAGTTTTAGGGTTTTAATAAATCTTAAGTGCAGCTGGTCAACAGCATGAGTGAATTTTGGCAACTGCGCGGAATGGCAATTTAATTACAGGGCAAATTTAATTTGTTTTGCGTTAAATCAACTCTTATCAACAATAAAGTTAAATTCTAATTTCATGTGATATTTGGCAACAGAGCAGTATTATTTGTGGACCTTGCTGCAGTTTTCTGCCCTTTAAAAACTCAAGCTCAAGTGTCTCTTCTGGTTTGGGTTTAGGTAGCGCCCAAATGGCAGCGTCATCAGCTCTGCTCCTTTTTCGGTTGCGCCTGCTGCTTTCCCTGGTACTTTTCCTGCTATTCGGTGTGGCAAAAACTATTTCAGCTCTGCGCTTTGTTTTTTCGACTCAAACATTTGCCGTACGTTGCCAAAGAATTACACACGCAATTTTGTCTACAGCTTCATTTCGCCCTCACACAGCACACAACACAACATCAGCACACACACACAACTCACAACACACTAACAGATACACATAGATAGATAGATAGATATGTGAGTCACTTGCTGCGGCTCCAGCTTAGTTCACTTGAATTGCGTTCTACGGTTCAAGTGAAGCGCAAATGTATCTTTGAGGTTTATGTTTTCTCTCTCTGTTTCGCCGACGCGATGCTCGCTTGTTGTCCGTCTCGCTCTCGCTCTCGTTCCCTATCTCGCTTCTTCTTCGGCTTTAGATGTCATGTACCATCCATGGCAAACACTTTGAACCCAGCTATGTGTTTGTCTATATGCATGTGTGCTGTGCGTGCTTGTGTGACATGAAATAATTATACCCTGTAGTTGTTCGACAGGCTGTATCTGCGAGAAGTTCTTTGTCTGTATTTCGTTTCAATTAGAAGGGCAAACTTAACAAATATTTTATTTATGCTATTTAAAATTAGAATTCATTAAACCGCAGTCTGGTTGTGTTGTTTCTGTTGGCATACAGGGTATCCCGCGTTCTATAACGCAGCGCTCTCACTTGTTTTCACTTGCGTCCCTCGTTCTGCGGCCCTCCCAAGTTGAGCTCGCACTCAAAATGAAAAATAATAGTCAACAAAGTGCCACCAACGAAAAAGCTTTGGCCTAGCGAGACCTCATCGTCTCCCTGCCCCCCATCTGCTCCCCTCGTTGTTCCCCAGAGTCTGTATCCGCCGTTCCTCGCCCCACTTTTCCGTTCTCTCCACGGGCTGCAGCAGCAAACCTAATTCACCTACAGCAAAATGCATTTACACGCGCAGGTAGCGCCTCAATGTGTGTTTGTTTGTGTGTGTGTGTGTCTAAGTGTGTGTGCCAAATAAATCATTGTCTCTATGTGTGTGTGTGTGTGTTGGTCAACAGAACGCAGCGACGAACGACGAACGACGAACGATGAACGACGATGCACAAAACTCTTTGCTACAAACAGATCGTAAACTACATTGGAAAACTGAAATAGACAATTCGTTGCAGTTGCAGTTTGCAGGTTGCGTGAAGGGGCAACTAATAAGAGGCAGAGGGTAAAGGGGGTGTGCGGTATGCGGTGTGCACAGTTAGACAGCTGGACAGTTGGACAGCTGAACTGGCAGCCAGCGGGCAACTGCTTGAACCCAAACTTAATGAAGCCGGACGGACTTTGGCCAACGCAGAAGAGGAAAAACCCGAGTTGAAGTCTTGCCAATGGAGCGAGAAGCGCCTCGAGGGGGTTGAGCGTTGTGCAGGGGAGAGCGGAGCGGAGGGGGCGGGCATTAAGCTGCCTTAAGGGAGAAACCTTCTCCTTGCCTCCCCCTCCCTGGCCTGCGATAGCCACACAGGCGAGAGAAACTAATTAAGTTTTGCGTCAAACTATTTTCTTGACACTAAACAACTGGAAAAACGTTTGAGTAAATTTATGCATGTGTGTGTGAGTGTGCGGGTGTATGTGTAAGTGTGTGTGCGGAAAATACATTTTTTAGGATATGATTTAAATTTATGATTCGCTTGTCGCGCGCACAAACATCCAACATCTTTGGAGGCCACCATCGCACCGCTGGCTGGCTGGCAGTAGTAACATATTTTTATGAGGCACTGTGGAGCCAAGGAGCATCGTGAGCTCCCTTTTGCTGCGTGGCGTTATCGATGCGAAGCATAAAATTAATGGTTTAAATTCTAACGTTTAAATGCTTAAGCGATTCGCAGATACTTTTTAGCTGATGCTTTTCACTCAAGATTGATGCGAGTGCATTTATTATTGGTCCCATTATCTGGAAAAGCGTTGCTGCTCCACTTGGACACACCTTTTCCTTGAGATTTTCCCAGCTCCCCCCTCGAGAGTTATGCAGTCGGCGCTATTTATAGCCCGACAAAAATATGTTGGAGACGTGCTAATTAAGCGGCTGCAGCTTCGTCATCATCAGCGTCTGTAGCTTGGGACAGGATTCGCTGCGGTTTTCAGTAGCTTCTGCGTCAGCTGCAGCTTCGAGTCACACACACTCTCTTATATTTAGCACAATGCGCAGGTTTTGCTTGCTTGTATTTTGCTTTTCAAGAGCCGCTGGCACGACGGCACAAGTCACTCAGCCGCAACGAGAAAATCGTGCGAGCGTTTAATACGACGAGTATTTGCTGCAGTTGAAGTTGAAGTGGAAGTTGCAGTGGCAGTGCCAGTTGCAGTTGCAGTTGTGGCTGCAGCTGCATGCAACAGCAGCTATTGTCTGAGTGGAGCCGAGACTGAGACTGAGACTGTGACTGGGTCTCGTCGACTCTTCTGCCTGCTGTGTTTATGCTAAATGAGGGTTCAAAAATGAAACGGCAATGAGCCGAGCTCGCGCCTTTAGCCAAAAGCTGCAACTGCAACTGTAAATGTCTGCGGGCTGCTGCTGCTGCTGTTGTTGCTGCCACTCATCTACTTGCCCCAACCAGGCTGCAACATACATGCACACAGATACAGACACAGACACACAGCGAGACTGTGAGATACCCTAATGCCCTATCTGGGATCTTTTGTTGTACAAGTTTTGACAACATTTGCCACCCTCTTGTCCCCAGTTGCGGTGCATCTTTGATTCGTCTGCTGTTGCATTTGCCCCCTTCTCCAATTTGTAGCCACAATTTGTGCAGATTTCGTTGCCCCTGGCAGTGTTAATTAACAATTGTCGGATGCAACTTGAGCACTCCAGCTGTGAATGGACGTTAATCGATTTGGATTGACAGCAAAGTTTGTGTCTTTGCACTTTGCATAATTTGCGGCAATTTTGTGGCAAAGTCAAGTTCGATAATTCTCTAGAGCTGAGAGTGGGTGTGTTTGTGTGTGTGCGCAAGGATTGTGGTTTGAATTCAGGAATTATTATTACAAGTACTTTAATTTCGATCGATGTTTAATTTGATAGTAAAGTGTATTCAGAATTATTATTCAACAATGTGTAAATGGGAAATAGACTTTGGAAATAATTGCGAAATATTTATTGATTTTGATTTTGGCAGCATGACGAATGCTGATTAAATAGACAGCAGTTGTTTGTTCGCCGTGCAAATGCTTTGTTATCGAGTCGCACACTAATGCAATTTGTCAGCAGTGTAAGCAGCTGAGGTTTGGCAACACCGCAGCTGTCCTAATAACACACACACACACACACACAGATGGCACACAAAGCAGACCTCATTCGGTGTGCTTTATAGACTCTCGGGCCCATTGTCGAGGACTGTGAGTGAAGCTGCTCTTAACATATTTCCTTAACCTCAATAATGCCACAATCAAATTCTGCCGCATTGCCGATTAAAATTCCAGTACCTGGCCGCTCGCCAGTGGCGTTAGCTATGGCAATGACAGCGACAGGGACAGCGGCGGCTGGCGACTGGCGACTGCCGGCTGCATCATAGCAGCTTTGCCGCACTAAACGCTTTTGACATTTCAATTAAAATTCTACAAAGTCTCGTCTATTGCTGCGCTGCGGTAATTGCAACGCTCACAGCGCGTCGTCGACGACGGCGACGGCGACGTCATTGTTAAATATTTGCCAAATGTATTTGGAAATGGTGCAGTTGGCGCCGCAGTCTATTGCAAGCAGCCCCTCCTCAACTACTGTGCACTGTCAACGAGATAATTAGAGACAGAGAGAGAGAGAGATAGAGAGAGAGAGAGAGAGTGAGAGAGCGCAAGAGGGAGAGATAAAGAGGAACGCGTTAATTGTGGCATTTTCAAATGGCTGGGCTGCTGCTAAGGCAGCTTTGAGTCATTCTGTCTGCCTCTAGCCATGCCTCGAATGCTGCAAATGCTGCATATAGACGCATATAAATACTAAATATGATTGCTGCTTATCTGCCTGATGTGGCTGCCGCATGTCTACTAATGTCTTTTGACAAATGAGCAGCATCAAGAGTGCCTGCAACAGTGCAACAGTGCAACTGCCTGCCACACAACTGCCTCTGTTGCATTTCAAGCCGCTGACATTTGTCTAGCCAGTGTTCTGAACTCGATTTGGAGCCACACCCAACTCGCAAATTGTGCAGAAAATGTGGCAACTGAGCCGCACCACCTGCAACACATGCCCCTGCTGGGGTTGAGTAGCCTGGCTGGGCTTTTGTTTGACATTCCTGCTGATCCCCATGACATGTTGCATTTTTATTACGTTTAAAAATAATTTCCATTTTCGTTGCTTCGCTTTTGCTTTTGCTTCTGCTGCTGCTGCTGCTACTTCTCGTTCCTTTTTTGCATGCTGTGAGTCAGGCAGCAAGAGCAACAGCAACGGCAACAGCAGATTCTCTCATTGTCAACTGTCATTATTGATGTATGATCTTGATTTCCGCACAAAATACGACGTATGCACAACGTGCATGACAAAAGAGGCTCCTCCTGCAGCCTCTTCGCCGCCCCCCTCTGGCTGCCTTTGTGCTGTTGCCTTGGCGCCTCCGTCAACTGCGCATCAGTCGAAGATTTGCAGTGAGCAGATGAGTGTGTGTGTGGCATGGAGAGAAGGGGGCAGGGGCGGCTAGGGGAGGCTGTGGGGGTGCAAAATCGAGGCTGACGGCCGGAATCGAGTCGAGTTGCTTTGTTGCCAGTTTTCAATGAGCTTCAGCTGCGAATTGTTTGACAACAATTGTTGCTCTTGCCAAGATGACTTGCAACCTCTTGCCTCTTGCCTCTTGTCTCTTGTCTCGCTGCCTTGTTGGCCCGTTGTCGATACTGTTTTTAGCATTGTTACGAAAATTTACAAAAGTTTACATGAAAATGCCACACACACATGATGCCACAAATGCCACATGTGGAATACGTCTGAGTATTGTCCCTCTCGCCCCCAGTGAAGTGTGGCAACAACGCGCGGGCTTGCAACATGTGCTCAACGGCACGTTTACATCAGCTCTTATCACGATTAACCTTTAATTCAATGCGTTAAGCATACGCTTTAAAGTAGCAACATTACAGAAATAAAACAAATAACAAAAATTTGATCGTAATAACAGCAAACCATGTTTACTCGCCGTGCAAACGCTTGAGTCACTGCAACAGTTTGAAGTGAATGACAAATCTATAAAGAAATCAGCAGCAAACTCTTTGCTCCCTTTCCCTCTTCCTCGCCCTCTGTGTTGTTTTCAATCACTTTCGTAGCCATCCAATTACGCACAGTGGGAATTAGCCATGGTTGCGATAAAGCAACAAAAGCAGAGCAGGTGCAAACTATTTGCCATTTGTGCAGCAGGTACAACTCGCTCACAGATCCTCGAGAGTCGTATCCTTGGCTCTGATGAGCCAGCATATGAATCGTTTTCGCTTCTTTGTGAAAAGCAGTTCTAAGGATTGCGCTCAAATTACAGCATTTTTCGCTGTTTCTTTAGGGGTTGTCTGTTCGTCGATCCTCGCTCGCTCAAGTGTTCTTTGCAGACAGACCCTTGATCACTTGAGTAGCTGAGCACTTGCAGCTGCAACACCAAGGCGCAGTCTTGTTTTGGGGATCGTTTTTTTTTTGTTGTTGGGTTTTTGCTTATTGATTTTTCTCACATGTCACGCATCGATTGCGGTTCTCGGAGATGTGGGAGCCAGCCGGTTTTTGGGCTGGTCTTGAATGCCTGACGAGGAAGGGAGAGGTGGACAGAGCGGGGCACGGATCGCAGATGGTCTGAGATAATAGCGACGACACAAGTGGGCCGTTGACCCTGAGGGTTGCAGCAGCAACAAGAGCTAAAAGGATGAGCATGAATGTTAATATTGACGTAAGGTGGAGCTCGGTCTCCATCTCCGTTTCGGTCTGCGTCTCGTCCCCGGATCTGGGACCTCGCAGTTCGGGTAGCCAATTTATTAACGAATTTTTCAACGAACCGGGCAGCGACTCACAGACCAGACTTTAGCCTCAGCTCCAGCTACAATGTAGTTGTTGTTGCTGTTGCTGTTGCTGTTGCGCATGCGTGCCAGCAGCAGCAACAACAACAAGAACAACAACAACGACGCAACGTTCATTGCACTCAAAAAAAAAAATAAAAAAATAAAAATAAAAAATACAACAAAAACAAAAAGAACAAAAAGAAGAATGAAATTTTCGTTGGGTTTCTTTATTTTCTCTCTCTCTCTTCTCCTTTTATTGTTGCTGCTGCAGTTGTTGTTGTTGCTTTTGTTGTGTTTTTACGACGACGACTGAGAACCGGATGGTCGAGCAGCAGCTGGACGCGGAGCGGCGGTGGGAGCTGCGGAGGGGAGTCGCTGGTTAGCTGAGGGACAGACGGGACCTCGCTGCTGTTGGTGGTGGGCCAGGGGGGGTCGTCAACACGTTGACCGATGCGGCTTATGGCTATTGCGAGGCGTTCGTCGTTCTGAAGTTGCCTTCCTTGCAACTTGTTGTTGCTCTGTTGCTGTTGCTGTGTTGTTGTGGCTGTTGCTGGCTGCCTTGCGGGAGCTCTCCAACCTATCCCAAGTTGAGCTTTGACACGCATCAGCCAATGGGATGCGCACTGCGCACTGTTCACTGCATTCACTGTGTGCGCCCATCCCCAGGCGGCGGGCAAAGCGCAGTTTAAATATTTTTAATTGAACTTTTGCCTCCAGACAACGTGCAACGCGGACAAGCGAACAGACAGACGGACAACAACTACGGGCATTAACTTTGTTTCTACAATGTCGAAAACCACAAGGGGGAATTTGGGGGTTCTCTCTCTCCGCAGTTCTGTGCTGAACTGTGTTGGGGAGCGGTTCTTGCGGTTATTGATTAGATAGATATCAGGGAGAAAAACATGCAAAGTGTAACCTGCTCCCCCTCCTCCCTTCTCCACACCTCACATTCACCCTTGCCCTCGCATAGTTATGATATACAGTTAGCATTAAAATTTGCTTGTTAGATGAGTCACAAGGGGTCGAGCTAATTACTCGACACTGTGCGAGAGAAAGATGCGGAGTGTGGAGGGGGAATTTATTAATTGGGGGCAGCAACAAGATCGAGAGTAACGCAAATAGTTTCAAAATTAAATTCATAACAACATATATTGATAATCCAGTTCGACTCGTTACCAATTCTTTCCCTCGTTGACTTTTGTTCTCTTTGCAAGTAAGTTGAACGTTGAGCGTTGAGCGTTGAGTTTATCGATTGTTGCGTAAGTAAAGTGAAAAGAAGTCGAGCAGAACATCACAGCCCACATTGCAAACGCAAACTTGTAATTAGAACTCTGAATTGAACTCAGCTCAGCTCAGCTGACTTGCTCTTAATTATGTATGACTAATTAATAAATGTAGTCGCCTCTCGCGGTCTGTAGTTGTTGTTGTTAGCCCCGCCTTTAGCCCGCATGCTAGACAACTTCGATCGTCGTTGGGAGGGGGCAAAGGCTGGTGAAGGGAAGGAAGATGTGGGGAGGGGAGGGAGTCCAATCAATGG